>CAVLGL010000093.1:6462500-6892500 GCA_963668995.1 Parnassius mnemosyne | reverse complement strand
TATTTTTTTTTTCAAAAATAATTCACGCTGGTTTTCTTGCTGTATCTTCCCACGATATAAGTTTTTTTCCAAACCAGTGGTAAATTAAACAAAAGAGTGACTTTCAATAAGTATATTACTTATAATCTGTAGGTTTTATATTAAAAAGTTTCTGTTTCATGTAAACTCCTAATTGAAACTTACATATAGTTAGCCGTTGTAGCCGTTTACGGATTTAGTTCTCGCCGTAAATATCTAACCGTAAATATTCACCGGCAACGTGGGTTCGATCCGCGGTGGAATCGATGAATTTATTAATTGTAGTTTTAAGTGCCAATCTACCATGTGATCGGCAGTAAAAGTCTAAACATCCATGTCTTAGAAATAAAACAAAAAAAATAGGCTGTAACTTTACGTCTAAATATTGATGAGTCAAAATATTATTGTAAAGCACAAGATATTAAAAAAATAACGAGAATTAAAAAGTAAAAAATAAATGCGATAAAATCTGAAAAATTATTTTAGTTATTTAGCATTGACTTCAGAACCTATTTGAAGGAATTTATTGCATTCTTTTTAGTTTTTGAAGTAGAATTTTACTTTTTTATAATTTATTTTTATTTACAATGACCAGCTGCAATATGCTTGTTTTTTTATTAACGTTTTATAAAAACGAAGTTGAGTATAACTTCTAGCGGCAGTATGTATCTCGCTGTCGCCGATTAAAAACACGAAGGCAACAATAAATCTTTTAAATTGCTCATAGTTTCTCACTAGTACATGTTGAATTATTATTTGTTTATAGAGCCACTCCCAAACGCTTACATGATAGAATATTTAAGCCTTATTTTAAAAAGTGTTATATCTATACAAATTTATTATATTGAGTTACTTAAGTCACCTGCCACTAATTTCTCACCACGCCATGGGTTGACCGGCAGAGAATGCTAAGTGGCATTAAATCCGCCCTTTGTAACCTTTTTATTGGTTGGAATGATAAGGTGTTCAAATAAATTAAATAAAAATTAAATATGTCACTATTACTTAGTGTAGTATAATTTGACACTTTCATTATTTAATAAACACCGTAAGTACACGTAACACGGCACATTTGTCATAGTTGCCACGCTCAGTAGGCGGTTGGCAACCACAGTTTTTTTCTAGTTATTATTAGGAAGACGTTGCTGTCTATCTCCTGGTTTGTTTCGCTATATTACTACTAATACCACCCTCACCAACATAGATATGGGATAAGGGATATTTTTACCGCCACTACACGATCAATATTGAATCGATGTGTACTGAAATAGTTTCTAATGTACAGACAAACACTGCAATAGATGAAAAAATTTTGTAGATTTGGATACGTGACCGCGTACGGAATTAAAGAATTATAGAGGCATTTCTATTTTGAACACCCCCAGCTAAAATCTTATATTATAAATATTTATTTTGTTTTAGTATTCGCATATTAACTTTTATTACACCTACTCTATTCTATCTCTGCATCATCCCAAGGTAGACTGGTAGAAAATGCCTTAGGCATTAAGTCCGCCTATATACCACATGTGTATATGAAGTTTAAATAAATAAATAAATAAAATCGTAATTTATTCTAGTCATAATTTATTCTGCTGCTCGGGGGTGGAGCGTGAGACGCTCCATCCCCGAGCAGCAGCTCCATCCCAGGTTTAATTGCACTGAGCACGATCTTTTTATCTTTGGAACACAGGCATGTTATGCTTGACATGGCTTTTTATATAATGTACTGAACAGTAAAATTGACTGTCCATATCTTGTCTCAAGAATCACCTTTTCTAAATCCAAAATACCGTACCTGCAATACAACATTGTTACAAACTCTCTGGGATCATTTAAACTACTACCGAAACACTGTTTCTTCGCGACTTACTCGTACGTATAATGAACTGTTTGGACATATTAACCTATATGTGTCCAAAGTTTAAAGATAACGAGAAAGACAAGAAAACTATTAAGAACTAGAGCAGTTGAAGTTAAAATCACATATTTTATTTTTTCTATATGTATTATATATTTATAAATTATATGTGTGCGTATGTATGTATGTATAAGTATATAATATATATATATATATATATATATATATATATATATATATATATATATATATGTGTGTGTGTGTGTGTGTATTTATGTAATGTAATATTCAATGTAAGATCAATCTACCTGACTCTCCAAAGAATTTATTCAAAATATCAGGCTTGTGACCACCTCCAATACATTGAATTGCGTATAATTTGTCTATTAGATCGTTCTTATTTCAATTTTTCCAACAACAATATACCTACATCAAGTAAAATAAGGGAAACCTGTTATTGTCATACTTTTAGTTTGTTACATTAATGCTGATAATTACAGTATACGCCGTTGGTTTTTTAAATAAATTACAAAAATATAACATAGTATATAATAATCACATCATAATTTGAATTTGCTATTTTTAGCCCTTGTAGTATTTTTTATAGAATAGGGGCAAACGGGCATGCGAGTCACTTGATGGTAAGCAAAAATACCACCGCCGCGGCAATTCTCCTGGTATTGCACTTGTTCAGCACTTGTTCATAAGAAGTGCAATACCAGGAGATTTGCAGGTGCGTTACCGGCCTTTGAGATAGGAGTAAGCTCTTTTCTTGAAGGTCGCAACGGTCAGGAAAAATCACCGTTGGTAAACGATTCCACAGACCAGTCGTACGAGGAAGAAGACTCCTAGTAAAACGTACAGTGGTGGCCCGACAAAAATCTAGATGGTATGGATGGTATCGTTAGTTTTGACGCGAAGTGCGTTCGTAAAATTTGGCGGTTGGAATTGTAGTGGGTGGAAGGAAAAGGGGAGATCTCCCGCCGGGCAAGGTGTTCTGCCCGGGGAGCGGCCAGCGCTCCGATTGGTAGTTCGGAGCTATTCTATATATGCTGCTTTAATTTCGGAACTTTGATAGCGCGATTTAGGCTTCGATGTGTTTCGCTTGTGGCGCGACGACAGCGCTGTGTTGCGTAAGGGCAAGTGACGCCGGTGCGAATGATATGCCGGTGTGTAATGCATGCCGTACTACGCACTTGCAAGTGATGCCGGTGAGAACGATGAGCCGGAGCAAGTGCCAGGGATTGCCTTGTAGTCTGCGGTGAGTCGAGAAGAAGGCAAGTAATCTGCGAGAGTGCCGTGAAGCAGAGGCGAGCAGTAAGGCTCAGAGCCGTGCCGAACACTGTAGCGCAGAGAGTAGCTTGAAGGAACAGGAAGCATTATTATTCCAGTGCTGCGATGAACCTTTGTAAAGCTAGATGGCTTGCAGAATGTGAAGACTGCAGACAATGTCTGCTCGGGAGCGAATGAATGGGGTACTTAAGGATGATGAAGGTTTGAAGGTGTAATTTCCGAAGGTTATTGGTTGCGTGTTCATATCACGTCGGTTGGTCACCACTGTAGCGGGTGGAAGGAAAAGGGGAGATCTCCCGCCGGGCAAGGTGTTCTGCCCGGGGAGCGGCCAGCGCTCCGATTGGTAGTTCGGAGCTATTCTATATATGCTGCTTTAATTTCGGAACTTTGATAGCGCGATTTAGGCTTCGATGTGTTTCGCTTGTGGCGCGACGACAGCGCCGCCACAGAATTATTCCGAAAAATTTCTCAGAGCATTCCTCGTGGTAGATGCCGTAGGTTCTGAGGTACTGTCTCGAAATTTGTAACTTTTATAATGATATATATGTAACAGTGTCTATAGGCTACAGCATTCACTTTATATTAATTGGACTACGTAATCGTAAATGCATAAAAATGGTATATTGCCACTCATAGAAATAACGTCTATTTCACAAATTATCTGCTGTATGATAGTAAATTGAGGAGTACATTTTCTACAAAGCCGGAGAAGATGACACTCACTAGCTAAAACCACTACATTAGAATGTGGGTCAGTTTTCTTTAGCAAACTTTATGCTTTATTATTGTATAAATTATCTCCAATTAATTCCTCTACAGAGGCACCTCATTTCTTAATTAGGTGTATTATTTCTTGTAAACTAAAATTTTCTTATGTAAAAAATAATTTTAAAGTTTTTCTTACGTTATGATGAGTCAACTTCTTTACAACGAGTTATTGAGTCCCTTTAAACACATTAAACAGGCGTGTTTCACAAAAGTTCATCATTATACCTAGTGTTTGCATTTTCCATTTCGGCAAAAATGTTTATAGGTATTCTTTATTGTTCATTTTCCTTATCTGAAAAAATATCTAAGCCATTAACAGTAAATTTTTAGCATGACTGGATTTATTTTACTGCGATATTTCAATAGTAATCAAAAAGCTTAGGTTATTATGCTATAATATGAAAATTCAAAATAATGAAAATAAAATTACGCTGGTGATATTGTAAAAATGAACGAGGAACGAGTGACAAAGCAAATCTATATTTTGGTAAAATCGATGTATGGGCAGACTGGTAGAGAATGCCTCGACGAAGATTGTGTCGCGGTATACAACTGAGTTTAGCGGCATATTATCACTGTGAAACTGTATGTACTGCATATTATTTAATAATTAATAATAATAAGGTCCCATAGCTTTCAATAGATGTCGGTATAGACATGTCGCTTATGTCAAGTGTAAAACGCCGTAGGAAAACAGTGTCAACCGTGCAATACCTGTGATAGTGTGATCGTCAATCCCTTTGCCATCCGGGACGATTGAGGAAAATTCTCATACAAAGAAAAAGCCCACCTCCATCAGTAGAGTTATTTATTTTTCCACACGACCACAAAATTAACGAGCCAGTTGTTGAGTGAACGAAATAACTATTTTTATTTATTAAGTATTTATTAATTTATTTAAAAGCTTGTGAGTATTTTCTAAACTACTGCTTGAACAAGTGGAGGAGTTGGACACAAGGATTTGCTCCTGTATCTTGGAGGCAGTTAACAAATACAAATTGTACAAGGACAAATACCCAGACCTCAGGAAAAATCATTTGTAGGCCATGCAAATACCTGTTTCGTGTGGGATTCAGTGACAATAGTTTAATAATTCACTTAACGTACAAATCTAGCACAAGTTTAGAAGGCCTAACCTTAATACGTTACCAAAGTAATAGCGATATAAAATTCCACTTTAGTATATTTCAAAGTCACTTCGTAAATTAATGATTGACGGGTACTAATTATAATGTTTGCTTTGCGCTAGAGTGCCATCAATGTAAATGTAATTTGCTTACTTACAGGAATTAAATTACTGACTAAATTAATTTCTACAGCCCAACTATACAGTAATGTTTTGTTAATTAGAATGTTTTCAAACAACTGGTATATACAAGATTGGTGTATCACGCATACCTTATATACATTTATGTAGTAGAGCTGTGTAGGCTGCAGCTTAAATAGTCGGTTCGACTGTGGAAAAATACACGCGCATGGAACTCTAGCGTGAAACACTAGGATTTTAACTACAACATGCCATGGTAGAACAATTATACAGCTAGAAGTATTTATATTATCTTTGTAGTACGAACGCGTTGGCTTGAACAGGAAAAGACCTCACACTCACAAAATGCCAGCGTAAAATAGCAGCTTAATTTTGTTTCTTATAGTGAGTGAGATTCGGAGGCACTTTTTACTGGAAAAGAGACATTTCATCTTAGTCCTTAACAACGCATCTACATTTTGATTCATAATCGAGGATAGGTTGACAACATGGTCGTTTGTTACCTTTATTCTATACAATAAAAATATAAGTATAACACTGCACTGTTTCGTATGGTGAGTGACGAGAGACGAGAGATCCGGAAACACTTTTAAACGGTAAAGACGGCATTTCATTTTAGTACATAGGAAATCGCATATTATACATTTTAAATATTAATCAACGGTAAGGTGTTGGTGTATTTGAAGCATGCCATCTTCTTCCCGTCCTATTTACTAACAAATAGAAAAGAAATTATGAGGTCTTTTTGACATAAATACATTATAAAAGTTACTTACATTATGTCCGAAATGCATAAGTTTTCACTTCAAACTACAAAACATTGATCCTTTATTATTAATTGACCAAATTTAATAATAATTAGAGCTTTCGAATTACTAGAAACGTTCGAACTTTACTTCAAAGCTTTTATTCACTATTAGCAATTTACGATAGGAAACTATTAACTTAGCTGGTTGAACATTGTTAATTTGTTCCAGTTGGTCAAACTTAATTATTTGTACTTATTTATTGTTTCGAAGTACAGTACAAGTAAATTGAAATAAAAGGTATTTACTTATGAAATTGCCGTTCTGCAGTACTGACATATATGCAGTACATTTTTAACCCGCATTATTTTTTTTTTAAATTCATCAATATTCTGGCATAATTAGCGTTATGTTTTCATCGCAGTTGAATCTTTTTCATCGTCCGTCGTGGTAGCAACGTGGCAAAAGTGGCACGCAACATCAACGACGTTTACGGAGCGAATTATACAATCGAACGCACTCCTGCTATTGGTTTGCCCACTTCCGTTCTGGAAAATTTGACCTGAAAAATGAACACCGTGGTCGTTGGAAAACTTTGGTCGACAATGACGAATTAAAGACGATTGTGGAAGCTTTATTTTATTTTAGTTTTATTTAAAAATGTGTAGTGTTCGCGTAAATATAAGAAATCATGATTGTGGAAGCTGATAATATTTAATCTACGCCTGTGTTAGCAGCAGCTCTTGACGTTAGCGTAAAAACAATATTGGTCCATTTGCGTCAAACTGGCATAATAGAAAGCTTGGCAAATGGGTTCCCCACGAAGTCAACAATCGCCAGCGCCAAGTACGCGTCGAAACATGCCTTGCACTGTTCAACTGGAATGCAAACGAAGAAATTTTAAACCTCATTGTTACCTGCGACGAAATATGAATTCTGTTTGATAACCGCAAGTGCTCCGTAAGTAAGTTGCATCGTGTTGCAACACTTAAATAATGCCCTAAACGAAAACGTACCCCTAGAAAAGAGATGGTCACTGTTTGACCATCCAGTGCCGGTGTGATCTATCATAGCATCTTACCAAAAGGGATAAGGATTACTGCAGATTTGTACTATAAAGATCTGAACACGAAAATGGAGAAGCACGAACATCTCCAACCAGCTTTGTTCAGTCGTTCGTCATCGCTGCTCCTGCACGACAACTCGCGACGTCATATTGCACAACAGATGATCTCCAAGTTTCAAGAGCTGGGGTTGTAAGCTCTCTGACATTTGCCTTACTCATCAGACCTTGCGGCTAGAGAGTTCTACTTTTACCAGAATTTTGATAAGTTTTTGGCTGGAAAAAATTCAATACTCGTGAGGCAGTACAAAATGCCTTTGAAGAATGTGTTGCCTCCTGGCCAGCTGATTCCTTCAAGAAGGGCATCAATAATGTCTATTTTTTGGCATATTTGCCAACGCAGTGGCAGCAAATAATAAAAGACATAAATAAAAACATTAAAAAATTACATTAACTTATTTCATAAAAAAAGACAATTTAATAGGTAAAGACATAATACTTGAAATGTTTCAGTGCTGATGATGTTCCTTTCTTTTACATTTAGTTGCCGTGTGATGTTAACATAAGCGAAGACATACCCCCTTTTAGGTGTTACCGTCGTTACAGTCAAGATGTGTTACAAATATAAATTTTACCATAAATACAAATTTTGTGTGTGGTAGAGCCATGTTACAGCTATATTAGTAGTATAGTTGTATCACGAATGGGTTGACTCGCTCTCACAAAATACCAGCGTAAAATAGCAGTTTAGTGCTGCTGTTTTTCGTACGGTGAGTGTAGAGAACCTGAGACCCTTTTTACTGGAAAAGAGGCATTTAATTTTAGTCCTCACCGGTGACAACTGCATTTTGATGTGTGCGTTTGTCATCCTATGCTTTAATATATATATATACAAAATAAAAGGTACCTTGTTTACGTTCATACTGTCAAAATCAAACACATAATTAGTGTAGGGACAGACTGGTCCCAAGTATGCAACTTATGCGATGCAACGCTCCTACGTTGGTGTGCACATTTGAACCAACTCTACAAATAACTTCTTTTTACTTATACCGATAATAATGCATTTAATTTATAAAAAAAAAAGAAACATTCGTGTCGACTTTATAAATCGACGAGTTTTTCATCTCCCATTTTGACAACAAAACGCATCATGCACGCGTTTCGTCTATTGCAAAGATCTATTTATTTATGACGTGCTACGTGTATGTTCTAAGAACATACTGGTCGTATGCGTGGCATTGCGTACAAACATCCCCTCCACCTTCCCATGACGATGTGGATATCGCAATTATCAAATATATTAAGTGCATTTGACTATTCAACACCAGCGACCGGCTGCGGTGGGGAACGTGCGAGTAAGATAATAGACTTAATAATTGCCTTCTCGTTCCTGCATCGCATCTTTGCTCACTGACGCAGCAAGCGGTGACAAAAAAAGACGGATGGTATTTGTATTTTTATTTTTATCATCTCGTTCCTCCCTGCATGATCTTTGTAACTACGTCAAACGCCGTAGACACTTCTACTACGTTCGCTACGAAATACATGCTACGAGATCACGACATTAGTTGAAGCATACCTACCAACTGCCATCACGCTTACTACAAGTGACGCCGTAACTCTCGACTATAAAATATAACCTGTTAATTTGTTCTACACTTTGTTGAGCTGGAAATAAATTTGAGGCTGTACGAGAACTCTGAAAATGTTTCGAACATCGGAAAAATGCAATTCTGATTCCAACCTGCCTAGCGTCTCCGACGACAAAGAAACATCGCCTCCCAGTTTTGTTAGCTCACGAATTAAGAGAAAGCGCTCCGAAGAAATTCTGACCGATTTAGCGGATTTTAAAACAGAAATGAAGGACATGATTACTTCATGGATGGATCAGCAAAACAGCGAAAGAACAGAAGTAACATCTGCGTTGAGATCCATAGAGGAATCACTGACTTTTCTCTCAACCAAATACGACGACATGTGTAAAAAAGTGGACCTTATGGAGCAAGAGAGGCACAAACAGAAGGAACATATTACTATACTTGAAAATAAGGTGGAAAATCTCATGAAAGCCCAACGTAAATGTTCATTTGAACTGAAAAATGTCCCAAGATCGGAAAATGAATCGAAAGAAACGTTGTTGAGCATGGTAAGCAATTTATCTACATCACTTAAGGTCAATATACAAAGTAACGACATAAAGGATATTTATAGGACGACCATAAAGGGTGATAAAAAGCCTATTGTTGTCGAAATGTCAACTTACGTCCAGAAATTGAACATTACAAGCGCTGCTAAAAAGTACAATAACCATAATAAGAATAATAAATTAAATACCCAGAACCTAGGTCTAAAGGGAACATGTACCCCTATTTTTATCTCTGATCATCTCACACCTAATGGTAATAAACTGTACTACTTAGCAAGGGAATTGTCAAAAAATCTGAAGTATAAATATTGCTGGACCTCGGTAGGTGAAGTTCTGGTGCGGAAAGATGACTCATCCCCGATCCTAAAAATTATGAATGAAGCACAAATAAAAGGCATTTATGAGGCCAACAAATGACTATGCATGAACAGTGATCTTAGTTTCAAGTGGGTCCATGTCTTGCAAAGTGTTCAAGAAATTGATATAGGTTGTACACATAACTTTTTTATTTGTACGTTGTACCTATGTTCTGTTAACTCTGTTTATGCCAGTAACACATTCATAACTTACACAATTTTCTTGTCACAAATTTATCTTAATACTTACTCCAAAACACAAACACATATTCCACTCACACACCTCTTTATAAAAGTTCTGTTTTCGCTAGCTAAACATAACATATTGCATTCACACTGTAGATTGATTGCAATAATTAACTTTGATCTGAGAGTTTGGAATAACCAATGTAGGAATATTATTTTTCACTTTTATTCTTTCGTGGTAATCAACTGCCTAGAACTCCTTTATGCAAATAATTTTAAATTAATACCTATTAGACAAATTTACTACACACAAAAACTTCCTAATTTTCATGGATAATTTGTCCCATCCATATAATGATATAGACAATATTAGTATAGCTCAGGCCGTCACTTGCACGCCTGAAGAGTGTTATTTACACATCTCAACAAAAAGTCACTTAACCATTCTTACCCAAAACATAAGGAGTATATACAAAAATCTTGATATTTTTCAAGCTATGCTCCACTCAACTAAAACCGATTGCGACGTACTAGTTATGACTGAATGTCACCTCTCAAAAATAAAAAGTATTCCTAACCTAAACGATAATTATAACACACACTCTACAAAAAATACCTTAAACCAATGTGATGGCGTAGTTTTTTATGTAAAAAAGAATCTAAATATCAATGTATTTGAACCGTATATTACAAACGCGTCCTGCCTTGTTTTAACTCTTTACGATACTGTCATAATCGGCATTTATCGCACTCCATCTATTAGAAATACTGACGAATTCGTATCATCCCTTCAATCTCTTCTTATACAATATAATTGCTATCAGAATATTATTATAACGGGTGACATAAACATCGACATCAAAATCGACTCCAAAGATCCAAACTGTCATAACTATTTAACATCACTCGCTTATTATGGGATACTCCCAGCTCATAGGCTCCCAACTCGTGATAAAATGAGCTATGATCACATGATGCTGAAAACGTCTCACCCTGCTAAATCACTTGTTCTTACTAACCCTACCACTGATCACAGTACAGTCATTCTTGACGTGATGTTTGAACCTCTGCGACGTAATCTGGCTCTAAAAACCAAAATTTCAATCAATTTTGATGCCACTTTAAATGACATTAAGGCGGACTTACCTGATATATTAACAATAACAGACCCTTCTGAAGCTGCCCAGGTTTTGGTTTGTAAAATCTCCACTGCGATTAAAAACAACCAAACTGTAAAAAGTGTCCCTTCAAGAAAATGACATATCAAGCCCTGGATAACCATAGGAGTTTTACGTTGCCTTCGCAATCGTGACAAACTTCATTTAAAATTAAAAAAGAATCCGTATAACGAAATCTTGAAAGTAACCTATACACGTTATAGAACATATTGTAGTAAACTTGTTCGAAAACTTAAAATAATGCACGAAAGAAACAATTTAACTAGAGCTAATAAAAATCCTAAATTACTGTGGAAAACAATAAAATCTATATGTAACATAAACACTAATAAAAATGACTATATACATAATCTACTCTCACTTAAATCCACACCGTTGGAAGCAGTAAATTGTGCTAATAATTACTTCTCTAACTTAGGTAAACATCTCGCTGAAAACTTATTACCGTCCTCTATGTCCTATAATTCTATTCGTAGCATAAATAACATTAATAGTCCCTCTTCATCCAATTCTTTCGTTCTTTTAGCAACAGATTCAGCAGAAATTAATACAATCATCTGTAACTTATCTAACGACTCCGCCCCCGGGTGGGATAACATTCCTACTGCTTTTATTAAAATGGCTAAAAGTTATCTTATCCCTGTCCTTTGTCATCTGTATAACCTCTGTTTCGAAAAAGGCTGTTTCCCCTCTGTTTTCAAAGAAGCTATTGTAACACCCATCTACAAAAGTGGGAATAAAGATGAAATTGAAAATTATAGGCCTATCTCTGTACTTCCAGTTCTGGAAAAAATTTTGGAAAAGCTTATTAATAACCGCATTAAAAAATTCCTTTACAAAAACAGCCTGCTATCAAATAATCAGTTTGGCTTCAGAAATGGCGTGTCCACTGAAGACGCAGTTCTGGCACTTTCCGACACTATCTGTAAGCACCTAGATGCAGGCAGTAAATGTGTCGGCGTCTTCCTTGATCTGGCAAAGGCGTTCGACTCGGTTTCAATTCCAATATTATTAGATAAGCTATATCACATTGGCATAAGAGGGACACCCCATAAGCTATTCACAGACTACCTAACGAATCGCCTACAACATTTAAAACTTGGTGACATTATCAGCCAGTCATCTCCCATTAATTACGGCGTTCCACAGGGCAGTGTGCTCGGACCGACATTGTTTTTGATATATGTGAATGACCTCTGTAGCCTCAAACTTCCTAATTGTAATATATTTACATATGCGGATGACACCGCCCTGATTTTCAGTGAAAAGAGTTGGGATTCTCTTAGAATTACGACTGAATCAGGATTACGACATATATCAAATTACTTAAGATCACATCTATTAACTCTTAATATATCAAAAACCCAATTTGTTCCTTTTGTGATACGAAAATCTAACTTACCATACTCGGACTTTGCTCTTAAAATTCATAGCTGCTCCCAACACCAGGTGAAAAATTGTCAATGTGTTGATATTGCTAGATCGTCTACTATCAAATATCTAGGTATCACTATCGACCAGCATCTTATATGGAACAAACAAATTGAGTGTACCATTGACAAGATAAGAAAGCTTATGTGGGTTTTTAGAAGGCTCAGATATGTCGCAGATAATAAAATTCTTATATGTACGTATAAAGCTCTAGCCCAATCTGTCTTAAGCTACTGCATTACAGCATGGGGTGGAGCAGCTAAGTCCTATTTAATAACTCTTGAAAGGGCTCAGAGAGCATTACTGAAGGTGATGTTCTTTAAACCAATCCGTTTCTCAACTCACGAACTACACAAATCTTACAAAATCTTAACAACCCGCCAAATGTACATTTTAAAGAGTGTTATACGAACCCACAGCACTTTACCATACACTGCCCTTCAGACACTAAAACGTAGAATTCTACCTGTTTTCAATATTCCATATTGTAAAACCAAATTTAAGAAAAAACAATTTGCCTGTAAATCAAAATATCTATATAATAAATTAAATAGTAGGCTAAATATGTATCCCCTCACTTGTGTAAAATTGAAAAATTTGTTAACAACAACTCTGCTTAGCCTCAATTATGAAGAAACAGAACTGCTTATTTGCTAAACACACACGCACACACACATACACACACACACACACACACACACACACACACACACACACACACACACACACACACACACACACACACACACGCACGCACACACACACACACACACACACACACACACTTTCATTCTTTCTTAAGTATCTATAATTTACTTGTTAAAGCACTAATATAATATGTAATATCCTATGTTTCAAATTGTTAAAATTTGTCTGTTGGAAGAGCGGGGTACCCCGTAACACAGGTTTTACCAACCCAGTACAGGGGCCCTTGCCACTTGTTTGTTACTACCTTTTGAAACGCAATAAACGATTTTTGATTTTTTGATTTTTGAGTGGTTGCTGCGGCCCATAGACATCTACATCTATCCTCGTTTGCGAATCAAAATGCAGATGCGTTGTCACCCGTGAGGACTAAGATGGAATGCCTCATTTCCAGTAAAATGGGCCTCCGGCCACCTGCACTCACCAAGCGAAACGCAGAGGTAAACCTCTACTTCACGTTGGTATTCTGTGAGGTCGTGGTACCACCCCGGTTCGAGCCGGCCCATCCGTGCGACAGCAAAAGCCGCCGCGTGGCTCTACTACTGTTAACATGGGACCAGTCTGTCTCTACCATTATCGTCACTTAGACAATTTATGTCGTTTGTTAACGTCCATATTGGAAATGTTTCAGAGTAAGTACAAGCATTTGTTTTGACTCTAAGGCCAATGTCAAATTAAGACCACTAGACGAGCATCAGTAATTAAAAATTAAGACATACTTATGTATGTCTTGGAATTTATATTCCGCAAGACAAATATTCAGACCTGGAAAAATTCAAAGCTGTGGCCCTCAGCGTGGCAAATCAATGCTAACGTTGCCACTGCGTCACTAAGCCGTTAAAAATATGAACTCTGAAAAATGATCCAAATTGTTATGAGTAACATAGTTTTCGACTTTTAATAATAAGTTGACAAAAACTGCAGGAAATTTTTAATCAGCTTTATTTCGAATACGCCAGGGAAAGTTACGTTGAGAAAAAAGCTGTCAATTATCAATCGTGACTGTGATTGAGGCCGACGTTATCTGATCACGCGTAAAGTGCTTTGCTGTGTACTGATTTGATTATTGAATATTCAGAATAGATGTTACGTTCTGGGAATATTTTATGATATATTTTTATCAATGAAATCGAATTCATCCGCTTTTAATATACTAGGCCTGTATCAAAATTGCAATGTTTTTCTGTCTTTTGTATTGTGGGATATGCTACAACAATAATGGTCTTCAAATATTAAGACCACATGAACAACAGTCGCACTTACAACAACCAGACCAACGAGACAGTAAAACTGGTAAAAAAAAACCGCAAAATCAGTACCCGCCAAGCACAAAGAAGTTATAGTTATAAAGAATGAACACAACATATTTAGCCAAACAGTAGATATAGATAGAAAAGTATCAAAGAAGTTATAGTTGACTAGTATATCGCCTACACAATCACAAACCCACTATCGTATTAGTCCTTGGCAAGTAACCACATTATTTCTTCATTTAAAAAAAAACACTACTAGGATTTACTTTCCTGTATCGTGGACGCAGTCTACGTACATAAATTTCACAAGGACAAACATCCGGGCCCAGAACAATTATTTGTAAGCCATACAACCTTCTAGTGTATGCCAATCACATATGGGGTGAAGCCCTCGAGAACAGTGGTGAAGCAATTGCTGTTTCCCTCGATGTTTCGAAGGGTTTTGGCACGCTAGTCTATCGGGCAAGCTTTCAGCGTACGGCTTATTCCCTGGCCTGATTGCCTGGGTAAAGGACTTTTTGAGTGAACGGTCTCTCCGGGTCGTCGTCGATGGCTACTCATCCGGTACTGTGGCGACTAACGCCGGTGTTCCTCAGGGGTCCGTTCTCTCCGCAACTCTCTTCCTGCTGCATATAAATGACCTGCTCATTCCCGGTATCTATGGGTATGCAGATGACAGCACAGTTGTGGAGAGATACCAACCAAGCGCCTGGGCCGGTCGAGATCAAATCCAGTCAGAAAGAGAGGCTATAGTTGAGCGTGTGAGTCTCACACTACAGGCAGTCTCCGAATAGGGCGATTGGGATTTAACGCCTCCAAAACACAAGCGTGTCTTTTTACCGCTAAAAGGAGCCCGCTTACCTTGGCTCCTACATTCCGGAATGTATCCTTGGAGTACACTAACCGCCTTCAGTTGTCAGGGATTGAATTTTCTCCGAACCTAAACTACGGGCCTAAACTAAACTATTGAGTCCATAGGCAAATCAGCCGCAAGGAAACTTGGTGTGCTTGCAAGGGTGCGGCGGTACTTCATGCCGGGGCAGCTTCTTACCTTATATAAAGCGCAAGTCTGGTTGTGCATGGAGTACTGCTGTCACATATGGGCTGGTGCTGCAAAATGCCACCTGGGAGCATTGGACTCAGTGGAGAGACGTGCTAAGATGCTCATTGGTGACCTTGACTTGGTTGAAACCAATCTTGTCAGCCTCGAGCACAGGCGCAGTGTAGCCGTAGCAGTACAGCAAAGGAGCGGAATAATTTGCCGGCGTCAATCTTTCCGTCCGAATACAATCTGGGCGTCTTCAAGGCAAGAGTGAGTAGGCTTTTGTTACGATAAGACAGTGCCATTTACCATCAGGTGGGATTGTGGTCAAGTACTGGCTTATAATAATTTTAAAAAAAATGAAATACTTGTTCCGTGCGGAATTCAAAACCGGCGGCCCTCAGCGCTGTAACTCGTTACTCATTTACTGTGCCACGAAACTGCCCAATTGTTTTTGTTATTATCTCCTATTGCATACAAAAAAACAAAATGTTTAAATTATTAAAATATTAGAAGTAAGTATTATACGGATGACATTAAATTCCAGTAATGCAGTCACTGTTGCCAAGATATTTCCAGCATATAGTATAGTATACACTACATTCAGGTTTACAGGCAGCCTCGTACCGGCAGGCGAAGTGTAGTGTGTCCCCCCACTAGATGGAGTGACGACCTGGTAAGATATGCAGGAAGTCGATGGATGCAGGTGGCTCAGGACCGTGCTTTGTGGCATTCCTTGGGGGAGGCCTACGTTCAGCAGTGGACTTGTGAAGGGCTGTAATGATGAATGATGACACTACATTATTGTTAACTGTAAATAATCTGTTACTGAAACTCATCGGGATATTGTATATTCAATTACTATAAATACAATATAATAATATATTACGCGCTATAATTAGCCTTCAGTAGCTGAGCTTTAGAGCTCGTAGCTCGGCTACATATTATAAAATTAAATTTTCTGACAGATACTTCTTAGAAAGTGCGGTCGACTTTATAAGGTAATATGAAGAATTTAATATCTAAATGTTAATAGAAAGTGCTAACTACCAAGCAGTGTAAGACGGTCAAGTAACTATTGATGGCGGTATAGCTATTTTGTTCGCAATAGACGTAAAATATTAAGAGCGTCAAAGTTGCAAGAGGTCTGGAACATTCGATCGGTCGTCCGCCTGCCAGATCTAATGATTACGACAGATACTCTCTACAATTGACTTTTACGGGCGGATGAAGAAGAAAAGGAGGACATCTTTTCACCTTAATTATTTCCATTTGATCCATCTTCTGCCCTTAGGTCAAGTGGGTGTTGTAATAGGCGACTATAGCTACGAACAAAAATCTCATGGTTTTCGTTATTTGATGGTTTAAATCTCTTTTACCACATACGTAAAATAATTACGACAACCGATTCCCCTGCCAAGAGTTGCGATTATTGCAAATAAATGACGGCTCCGTGGCGCAGTGGCTTAGCAATCAGTTGTTGCGCTGGGGGCCGCGGGTTCGAATCCCGCACGGAACAAGTATTTGTATGGCCTACAAATAATTGTTCCGGGTCTGGATGTTTGTTCTTGTGCAATTTATGTTTGTAAACTGCCTCCACGACACAGGAGAAAATCCTAGTGTGAGGGTAAAGATTTTTTTTTAAATTAAAATATTAAATTAAAATCAAATCGAGCTAAACCTGCGGAGACCATATCACCAGTATAGATTAATGAGCATTTCAGGGCTGAACTTTTAATTTAGCCATTGTTTCTGCTTAAGACAGTAGTTAAACTAATAGTTAAAGTCATTGATAAAGACAAAAACTATATAAGTTACAAAAATCATAAATAATTCACAACAACCAACAACTTGAGCAGTTTACTTTATCATTGGGGTCAGTCCTGTACGTGACAGAGATCGTAATCACTTTCAACCCTCTATGGATCAAATTTTGTCAATAAAACTTGGTAATCTCTTTTATAAGTGCAATCGTATTTCTAGAATAAGACTTTCTGACTAGGACTCCGTCTGGATATGTACCCATTGTTGTGTTTGTGTTTAAGGGTAAGGAGAACCAGTATAGTTTCATGCTGTGCGCCATTTTTAAAGGTAACAGGACTTCCACTCATGTTTTAGGTGTCCGTCTTTGTAAATACCACTTTCTTACGTATATCCATCACCAGGCAGTTTTGTGTACACTGTTGTATATTGATCTGAAGGGTACTAAAGAAACAGAACAATTACAGGCAGCGAGACACTCCATCTTAGTTCTAAACGGTGATAACGAATGTTTATTCTTCTTTGTTTGAAGCTGATTACAGGTTATACTGCGATGCGTGTAGGGCTACACTGCAGCTATATTGTGGTTGTAGCACGAATGGATCGGCTCGACCACGCTCTCACAAAATACGAGTGTAAAAGAGCAGCCTAAGCAACTGCTGTGTTTGGTATTGTGAGTGTAGAGAGCCGGAGACCCTTTTTACTAGAAACGGCGCATTCCATCTCAGTACTCAGGGGTGACAACGCATCCGCATTTTAATTCTTAATTGAGGATAAATTTAGTGTCTATAGGCCACAGCATCTACTTACCATAATGTGGAATATGTGCTCGTTTGTCACCCTTATTCTAAATAACATATTTTTGTATACCTTAAACAGGATAGTTATACTGACATCTCCCGATAGACAATAATTTTTTTTGGCATTTCTGATAGTCGCTTCTTAAGACACGCACTGAATCAAGTGGGATGGATTTATCTACAACGCGGAAATGCTATAAACACAACATTATTTTATGTAATGATTCGTATGTTTACGTGAACACTACACATTTAAATTAAATTAGTATATAAAGATTTTTTAAGAACTGAGTGAGTTACCTGAGCAACCATGGGTGCTGTAAAGTGCTTACTCGAAACGTCAGAAATATAAATTATGTAAATATACGCGATACAATCCGTAACAACTTGTTTCATTTAAAGAATAGTATGTACCATTTGTATATACAAATTATTGGATTATACCGATTTTATTTCACGCAGCAAACTTATATTCATTAACTCATCAACACTGTTAAATCATCCGATTGAAATAGGTGAAGATAAAATATCTTTAAAAACTTCTTGTTTTTATTCCAAGTACCTATTATATTTCGTATTCGCTTATAATCAGTCATCAGATGGGTAAATAATCCGAACATCAAATTCTTTAAGAAATTTATCTCCACAGTACATAATTATAACAGAATAGAACACTGTTTATTCAATATAGATTGCTACGTATTGCTCATCGAATGTCAATTTTTACTTACCGATGATTTGGAAAATAGCTTTGTCACGGAAAGAACTGGCAAGAAATTCAGTGGGATTTAAAAATAATAATTTTAATCATTTATTTATACATATTAATAAAATTTAAGTTTCTGTTATTGATATGAAAATATGTGGCTTATTAACTCAGGGGATCATTTATATGCTATTAAGACATATTAGATAACATTTTTTTTGCCTTTCTGTCTGTATGAGCAAATCTACAGAATGGCTGAACCGATTGTGATAAAACTTTACGAACAGGTAGAGAGCAATACCATACTTACACATACATACTTAAAGATTTTCTAATGATTTCTTATATGAACACATGATCACAACACATTTAAATAAAACTAGATTTATTTAAATGAAGATATCTTTATTGAAATATAAAAATGAAATATTAATAGAATAAATTGTATTTGATAATAAAACCATATAAACAAATCTTATCTAGGCAAAACCGGGGCACTAGTTCTATATTTAAATAAAAATCAGTAAATAACAATTTGCCAATGGTTGCACGTGTACTGTGAAATTTCCGGCGAGCACTTAGCTCACGGATTTTAGATGGAGATGCGACTCTTTAATAGCAACCACTTATATGGAGCGAAAGGTTCATTACAGAACAGAGGTAGAATAGAATAATTTTATTTAATATTGATTGTTACATAATACATATTGAAAGTCATTTTTAATTTACCAATGTTTCGGAAAATACATCTGTCCTGGGAAAAACCAGCAAGAAACCCAGCGGGACTTTATAATTATGTTCTTAAAATTATATTTTAAATCTTTATAAGATATTTTCCAAACCTAAATAAATAATTTATTTCCACGTATATCGTACTTATGTATATATTTTTGTTACAGGTAACTCACTGTATTGAGGATAAAACATGTGTAAAGTTTTCATCAAATATGATTAAAGAATAGAGCAATCATGGATCCAACCGAAGACGAATTCTATAGCATATGCTTAAACCTAACCAGTGAGGAAATAGACAGCCTTGGCGGATGCAATTACAGCGCTGAGTTTGAGAGTGGCGAACTGTTGGAGAAAGTTGTGTCGCGGGTTGTACCCATTTTCTTCGGCTTTATTGGAATTGTTGGCTTGGTGGGAAATGCGTTGGTTGTGCTAGTAGTTGCAGCTAATCCTGGCATGAGATCCACGACCAACCTGCTGATAATCAATTTGGCGGTTGCTGATTTGCTCTTCGTGGTCTTTTGCGTTCCTTTCACAGCCACTGACTATGTAATGCCACGTTGGCCTTTCGGTGACTGGTGGTGTAAAGTTGTCCAGTATTTTATCGTTGTGACCGCTCATGCGTCCGTTTACACTCTTGTGTTGATGTCCTTGGACAGATTTATGGCAGTCGTGCATCCAATAACATCGATGTCTATACGGACTGAAAAGAATGCTTTACGAGCGATCGCTTGCATTTGGGTGGTAATCTTAACTACTGCTATACCGGTTGGAATCTGTCACGGAGAAAGAGAGTATTCCTATTTCCATAGGAATCATTCATCGTGTGTATTTTTGGAAGATCACGGGTACAGCAAATGGGGTTTTCAGCTCTCATTCTTTCTTTCTTCCTATGTGGTGCCACTAGCCTTAATCAGTGTTCTATACATGTGCATGTTGACGAGGTTATGGAAAAGTGCTCCTGGGGGAAGAGTGTCCGCTGAAAGTAGACGGGGGAGGAAGAAAGTGACAAGGATGGTGGTCGTCGTGGTTGTAGTTTTCGCGGTTTGCTGGTGCCCTATTCAGGTATTATAAGTAATTTAATAATATTCACTTTTTATAATGATTAATACGTCGTGTCGTGGCGGCTTAAGTCCATCAGCCCATTTCACCTTAATTTCGTTGTAAGAGTCGATAAAGGGTTATGCTGGAAAGATCTTTTGGCTAACGGTAGATAACTATCTCGGTTACTTTGGGTGTAACATATCCAGACAGCGACGAGCGGCAGCTGTGACTGTGATTGTTAATCCACCTGCCAAGCATGATGATTAAGGCGAATCTATTCTATAACGAGAGAGATCCAACAAAAGAAAAAACATTGGAGGTTATAATCCAATAATAATAATAATTAAGACTAGTATAAGACTTTTTTTTTTCAAAAATTCATTACTGTATTCACCCAAGTGTCTTGAACCTCTTCTCACAATTATATTTTTCGTGGGCTTTGAGGTACAAATTAAACTGTATATACATTATGTACCGATTTAAATAACGTAATATTAAGTTTCCTTCACAAAAAAAATTAAACAATTTTATTATTTTTTATCAAATATAAAGCTTTTCATTAAATCACAGAAAACTTTTAATATTACATGATGTAATGATTTCTTTTATTTACGCGAACACTACACATTGAATAAAACTATTTTTTACAGATTTTATCGCGTTTAATTTATTTTAGTTCCTAACGTTTCGGGTGTTTTACAGCAACTCATGGTCCCGTTCCCCGTGTCTCCCACACAGTCCCCCGTGACCATTGGTTGCTGTAAAGCACCCGAAACATCGGGAATTAAAATAGTAAATTAAACGCGATAAAATCTATAAAAAATAGTTTTATTCAATTACATGATATTACATAATATGTACAATGTGTGTTTGCACGACAGTGTTCTCGTGGGTGTACACAATTAATTTTCATTTCAATTTTCCTTTGTTACAAAATAGTAGTAGTAATAGAAACATTACAAAATATATTTCTTATTTACACTCAGCATTGGTTTTAAATTATATTGAATACTAGCTTTTACCCGCGACTTCGCTTATATGCTTATATGCATACTAGCTTTCTTCACTAAGCTTAGTTAAACGCAAAAACTATAAGAATGTAAAAATCAGATTTGCACACAACTAGATAGAAGATTTCGCAAAAAATATCCACCATGTTATTCGAATTAAATATATTCTAGATCACTCCTGGAATTGCTCTCCATCTGTTCGGGAATTTTTATCACGATCAGTTGAGCAAGCAAAGATTAGCGCGAACAGACGGATAGACAAACATTTCTAAAATTGTTACATATGGGTTAATATCATGTCATCAACCATCTGAGCTTAATAGGAGCCAGTTATTTTGATATTATAGACATAAATTTATATCTTCTTCTTAATGTATCATATAAAAATTAATGTTTGTTTGTTCGTATTTTATGCGCTGCCATACTGTTCATCAATGAATATATTTACACAGCATGTATTATTAACACAGAGATTACAAGTGTAAATTGAATTTATTTTCAGATTATACTTCTGGTGAAAGCGTTAGACAAATATACAATCACATATTTCACCGTCACGGCGCAGATTGTATCGCACGTGCTAGCGTACATGAACAGTTGTGTAAATCCCGTTCTGTATGCTTTCCTGTCGGAGAATTTCAGGGTTGCATTTAGAAAGGTAAGATCTGTTTTATGTTTCCTATTATGATTATTACGATGTTATTACCGAAATACAATTGCAACGCATGCTCACAAAACAAAAACAGACGAAGTCTAAATCGCGCTGTTGAATCTTCTGAAAATATTGAAAATTCGTACTACGAGTATATATAGTCGCAACCTGAGGTAAGCACCTTGCTCGGTGGGTGATCTCCCCTTTTGCTAACACAAACAAATAATATAAGAGAAACAAACAAGCTGACAGTCCACCGGATTATAAGTGGCTACGGATGATCACGTACTGTAACTAACTTCAAATAAAGAAACTCATGATGTTTTGTTTTCTCTTAAGACTAAGGTGGAATGCCTTACAACGAGTATTTCCACTGTTTCTTTCACCATTTAAACCTTAAAAGCAGTGGTTGCTAATGACAACATTACCAAAATAGCTCTAAAACTAATAAAATTTCAAAAGGATATTAGTTTTCAATTGGCAACTTCGTACAAGTTGTAGTGTGAGATAAGGAAGACGATGAAGTACAACAAAGTGCTAAGTCAAGACAATACCTAGACAGTCTCTTATGAAAAAATTTGTTAGAAACGATCTCTCGAATATTAAACTTTAAATAAAATCACATTTACGAATTTTATAAACGTTTAATTTAATTCATTTTATAAAGGACGTTGATAAATGAAATTAAAAGTTTTACGTCAAAAATTAAAGTAATCGAATTTTATTCATTAAAAATTTAATTTTTTGGTAGATAAGAAAATTAAAACATCAACCTCTTTATTAATACAACGTCCCTATATTTCCCGTCTATTTGTCCAAAAAGTTAGCTTTTGTGTCTGTAAGAATAAATACGATCATTTCCGCTTCTCGGAAAAGATGTCTTACCGCTGATTAATAACGAATTATATCAGAGATGATTAAATTAAATAACTGTTATATCAGGTACGGATACCATAATAAAAATTGAATCATACACTTATGACACAATTATAATATCTGCTACACTACTATCCTCTACACAGCAGGACAAATAAATATTTGCAAATATTAAATCAGCTATGTTGCGTTGCAGATAAATAAAACATGCTACACTGCATAGCAGACAAATAAAACAAGCTACTCTGCTGTTGATAAATATTAGCTACACTGCGTAGGAGATAAATGTGAGCTATGCTGCGTAGTATATAAATATTTGCTACGCGGCATTTCACGTCCTACTGTCACCAAATTATTTTATGCCATAATCAAGATTGGCAGAATAATATATCAGTTTATTCAGAACAGATTTTTCACAGGTAATGTACTGCCCACATCCGTATACAGACACCGGTTCCGGGCGTCCACAACCGACTAAAACAACTCGAACTGGAAATGGAAACTCGTGTCATGACATAGTCTGAGAATCGCAGGGTCGTGCACGCGCCAATTTCGAACAAGCAACTGTTGTTTAAGAAAAAGCGTGTGTCTGACCTCTAAGTATGTCTATAATCATATTTCCTTATGTTTTGAATACGTAATTAGCTCTAATGTAAATATTTAAGTTTCCTGCTTTAATGTTATGTGGTATAAATAAAATAAACATTTGTAAAGTTAATAGTTAGTACATTTATATGATATAACGTTAACAGATTTACTAATGCTAAGTATAGTGTATTACAAGTTGTACATAATGAAGATGTAGAAAGATGTAAATAGAAAGATACACCTCAAAGATAAACTGAAAAGTTTTATGGTGTAATCACGGAAAGAATTTGTATTTCAATAGTTAAATTTATTAAATCGCACTTTCAAAATATTAATTAAATAGTACACAAAAAATCAGTAACGTTGTAAATAATACTATAAAATTTTATATATAATGGCAACACTGTAAATAAATTGTTCAATATGTGATTATGTAAATGCACACTGTAATGATCTTTAACAAAATAATAGTCACCTAAATCGTAACGTAATTTTTTTAACAAATGTAAATAAATAAAAATTTTCTTGACTTCTCATTTATTTCTATGTTTATGAGCCCAAATATGGAAATAAGCGAGAATAAGCTATTAATAATATACACAATTGTATATGTAATATGTATATTGATATGAAATATGTACATATGTATTCGACATGCTCCGTCAAGTTAACTTATTGCAACAATAACCAAAATTGTAGCTAGTTCTTTAAACATCGAATTCTTAATAATATGTCGTGATTAGTGCTATAATATAGTCATATTTATACACATAGTTCATAATAAACAGTAGCATATTGTAGAGTTTGTTCGAATGAAACGATTAACTTGATGTATAGCCATCGTCAAATCTTCTCACAAAGAAAAAAAAATTGAAAGATGTTAACGTTTAGAAATAAAATATAATAATATAATTATGTTAAATAAATTAAAATACATTTATGATTAACTTTCTTTTCTACTATCTTTATGGTGGTGGTTTATGTAATTGTAAGATGTTATTTATATTAATAATTTTAAAAACATTATTGTAAAAAAGATTATTTATGTTTATAAATTTTATCACATTAATATATTAGATACGGTTGAAACATATTAGATAAAAATATGTTTTAAAAAGATTATTATCAAAAGTGTCTCCACATAAATATAAAATGTGTACCTAGCATGTTTTTATCACCTACTGCTAAAATAAAAAGTTTAAAAATAATTGCCTTTCTTTTTAAATTGGTAATAATCATTTAATTTATTTTAATTGTCATTAAAATTATCAAATTGTATCTTTACTACAGCAATTTTGGTGGCTGGTGGTATATGGCTTAATATTGAATTGCAGCGTCGAAGTCCGCGGGGCTAAATCCCACACGGAACAAGTATTTGTATGGCCTACAAATAATTATTCCAAATCTGGATGTTTGTCCTTATGCAATATATGTATGTAAACTGTCTCCACGATACAGGAGAAAATCTTAGTGAGGAGTTAATGTTTTTTAATATATGAAAGAATATGAAAGCAGCTATGCATACTTCTTTATTCTTTATAAGCCTGCCAAAATTATTTACCTAACTTCAGCTCGAATTATAACATTGTTTTCAGTGCCTAGAAGATGGCAATACACTAAACGATATGACTGATTTTTTTATAAAATTAGGGAGACAAACGAGCACGCAGTCCACCAAATGGTAAATTGATACAGTGGCCCATAGACATCTACATTAATCCCCAAATAAGTATGAAAAAGATGTTGTCACCCGCGAAAACGAAGATTGAATGTCCTGTATCCGTATGTGCACTATACTAACTTCACTAAATAAAGTTATATATTTGACTTTTTTTACAAAATAAGGCTAACACGTAACAACACAGTCCACCTGATTTTTTTTTATAGGATATAGGGTGACAAACGAGCATACACCTGATGGTAAGTGGTTGCTGTGGCCCATAGACATCTACATTTATCCTCGTTTGTGAATCAAAATGCAGATGCGCTATCACTCGTGAGGACTAAGATGGAATGCTTCTTTTTCAGCAAAAAGGGTCTCCGGTTCTCTACACTCACCATACGAAACACAGCAGCATTAAGTTGCTATTTTATGCTGGTATTCTGTGAGAGCGTGGTCCTTCCCCGGTCGAGCCGACCCATTCGTGCTACAACTATACCACTAATAAAGCTGCAGCATGGCTCTACCACGTGTTAAAATGATTGTCACCTCTGAAGATCAGGATGGAATGCCCCGTATTCAGTAAAAAGGGTTTTCGGTTCTATATACTCACCGCGTCTTTACACTTTACGCCGGCATTCTGTGAGAGCGTATTCCTAACACGTTCGAGCCGACTGACTCGCGATACAACCATAATATAGCTGCAGCGTGGATATAACACGGATAAAACTACCACAAATATGGGCTTGGCAATACCTTTGATCTTATTATTTTCAAAAAGTAGTAATAGCAAAACAGGATAGTTATTCTATGGTGTGTCAGAAAGCATAAGATATTTCTAGGATTTCCCATAATCACCTCGGTAACAACACCTACTGCACGAAATTATGTAACAGATTTTCCTACGTCTCAACCATACGATACACCTAATATTTTCTGTTCGTCCATGGTAGTAACACCCTCTTACCTATTTCAAACAATATTTAAAACACGGTCCTGAGCCAAATGCATCCATCGACTTCATGCATGTCTTTCCAGGACGTCCTTCCATCTAGTGGGGGGATGCCCTACACTTCGTCGGCGGGAATGAGGCTGCCACTCGAGAACCTATTCTCCCATCGGTTGTCGGTCCTTCGAGCTATATGGCCGGCCCATTGCCACATCAGCTTACTAATCTGTTGGGCTATGTCGGTCACTTCAGTTATAATACGGATATCCTCGTTTCTAAGTTTATCACGCAGAGAAACTCCGAGCATTGCACTCTCCATAGCTCGCTGAGTGACGTTAAGCTTTCTCATCCGGCCAGCAGTGAAGGATCAGGTCTCAGTTCCATAGGTCATCACTGGCAACACGCACTGGTTAAACAGTCTCGTTATCAAGTTTTGAGGTATACCTGACGAGAAGATATGCCGTAATTTCCCTAACGCTGTCCAGCTGAGTTGAATCTGTCGATTGACCTCTCGGTCGAAGTTGGAATTACCTAGTCGGACTATTTGAGACAAGGTAAACATACTCGTCAACAACTTCGAGCTTAGTGCTCTCAACAACTACCGTCATAGATGTGACATGGACAATAAACATGATCTTTGTTTTGTTCATGTTTATTTTAAGACTTATCCGTTGGGAGACACTATTGAGGTTATTGAGCATAGTGCTTAGGTCCTCCAGCAATTCTGCCATAAAGACTATATCGTCGGAACATCGAAGATGAGTGATGTACTCGCCGTTGATGTTGATGCCGATCCTTTCCAGTCCAGAAGCTTGACAACGTCTTCCAACGCAGCGGTGAAGAGTTTCGGGGATATAACGTAACCCTGTCTAACACCGCTCTGCAGTTGGATAAGTTATGTATTCTGGTTCTGTACTCGGATAGCCATCGTCGCCCTATTGTACAAACCCATCAGCACTTCCATATACCGATAGTCAACTTGTATATACTTGGCACCGCTGGCACTGAAGCACCGCCCAATGTTTTTTTTTCTAAACTATCTGTAGCTTCTTCATACATCAGATTTTTATTTCCATGTTGGATTCTGGGAACAGAGATAATTTTTTTTAGTCGGCATTAGGTATTTATAATGAAATAAGAATTTTATAACTTTATTTTGTGAAGTTTGAATACCTTCCGTACGTTGCTGCATTACCCCAAACTTCTACTAAATAACTTAAACATGATTTTTCTAAAGAGTTGTATATATTGAAACGGACTTGTTTTAGCAGACAGTTTACTACTTTACACAAAGCGCCTGTTAAAGAAGTAATTTTACGGTAAATATATTCAATATATGCCTTTTGTGGTCTTTCTTAACAACTCCATGTAATTTTGGACGGCATTAAAGAACTTCTGAAGGACTTCAAGTACTAGTTTTGTACCTGCTTTCAGAAGCTCTGCTGTAATTCCATTCCCGCCTGGGGCCTTGCCGTTATTAAGGTGCTGGAGAGCCATTCTAATCTCACACTTGCTTGTGGCTTCAATAAAGATGTGTACAGCTGCCCATAGAACCACTCAATCTCACTCAAAATCTCAGGTTTCCCGGAACAACACTGCCATACTCAGTCTTCGGTTTCGACAGTTGGCACTTTCTGGCAGACTCTGGCAAAGACTTTGGAGCCCTGGTGCCACTTGATTTCTTCTTCAATACGAGCAGTATTAAAGTTGCGTAAGTCCCGCCGCATGCATTTGGAGATCTGTCTGTTCAGGTTCCTGTATGCTATAAAATCTACTGAAGACTGCAGCATCATTTCCCGCCTAACAGCCTTGAGATTATGAGTGTGATCGGAGAGTTTTTGTGTTCTTCTGCGGCGGGTCTTGCAAAACATAGCTCCGACCGCATGGACAGTTAAAACGCGCTTGTCATTTATATCGTATATGTCAGCATCGTTTCCAAGACACCTGAGATTTTGAGTGAAATTGAGAGGTTCTATGGGCACAACATCAATGAAGCCTCACGCAAGTGTGAGTAACGATCCAAGAGCAAGTCTTATCCGACACTATTCCGATGATATCCCGGACGTCAGTCTGAACTAGATTAAAATGGCTCTCCAGCACCTTAAAAACGAAAAGGCTCCAGGCGAGGATGGAATTACAGCGGAGCTTCTGAAAGCGGGTCGAATACCGGTACTTGAAGTCCTTCAGAAGCTTTTTAATTCCATCCTCCATGGTGACACCACACCGGAGGCGTGGAGCAGAAGTGCGGTGATCTTATTCTTCAAGAAAGGTGACAACGCTCTCTTGAAGAACTACAGACCGACTTCCCTTCTGAGCCGCGTCTACGTGCTGTTTTCGAGAGTCTTTACGAATCGTCAGCCTCCCGAACAAGCTGGTTTCCGAAAAGGCTTTAGCACCGTAGACCACATAAATACCCTTAGGCAAATTGTACAGAAAACCGAAGAGTATAATCTGCTCTTTTGTCTTGCGTATGTGGACTATGAGAAAGCCTTTTATTTCGTCGATATTTTGGCGGTGCTGCAGTCCCTCAAGCGGTGCCAAGTGGACTGTCGTTATATCGAAGTGCTGAAGTATTTGTACAGTAGGGCTGCGATGACCATCCGAGTACAGAACCAGAGCACGAAACCTATCCAACTGTAGATAGGTGTAAGACAGGGTGAAGTAATATTCCCGAAACTCTTCACCACTGCATTGGAAGAAGTTTTCAGGCTACTGGACTAGAAAGGATGCGGTGTTAATGTCAATGGCGAGGACATCACTTACCTTCGATTTGACGACGATATTCCTTATGGCAGAATCTCTGGAGGACCTATGCACTATGCTCAATGACCTCAATAGTGTTTCCCAACGGATAGGTCTTAAGATGAACATGGAAAAAACAAAGATCTTGTTTAATGTCCATGTCACATCAATATGGTAGTTGTTGGGAGCACTAAGCTCGAAGTTGTTGACGAGTATGTTTAAACATAAACATAAACATAAACACTCACGCCTGTCACGCAGAGGGGTAGGCAGAGATTATGGACTTCCATTTGGCACGATCCTGACACACCTCTCTCGCTTCCTCCACATCCATATACCTACGCATACACGCTCGTCGATTAAAGGTACTCTTGATTTGGCCCATTTTTAATATATCGCCAATTTGGTCGATAAACTTTCGCCTAGGGCGATCCTTCCCGACTATGCCGTTCACCTCTGCAACATAAATTTGCTTTGTCACTCTTTCCTCATTCATTCTTTCTACATAGCCAAACCACCGAAGCATTCCTTTCTTAATCCTGGTCACAATATCATCTTGCAAACCACACTCTTCTCTTATTAAACAATTTCTCACTCTGTCATTCAGCTTCATCCCTAACATACTCCTTAATGACCGCATTTCTACAGCATTTATTCTACTCTCATGCTTCTTCTGCCACACCCAACTTTCACTACCATACATTAAAGTAGGTACTAACACAGCATTGTGAATTGCCATACGTGCCTTTTTGGACACATTCTGACTTTTCACAATAGAGTGTAGAGCCCCGAGTATGTTTACCTGGGACAAATAGTCTGACTAGGTAAGTCCAACTTCAACCGAGAGTTTAATCGACGGATTCAACTCGGCTTGGCAGCGTTCGGGAAACTACGACACATCTTCTCGTTAGACATACCTCAAAACCTTAAAACGAAATTGTACAACCAGTGCATGTTGCCAGTGATGACTTACGGATCTGAGACGTGGTCCTTCACTGCTGGCCGAATGAGGAAGCTCAAGGTCGCTCAGCGAGCTATAGCTCGAGCTATGCTCGGGGTTTCTCTGCGTGATAAACTTAGAAATGAGGATATCCGCAGTAGAACCAGAGTAACCGACACAGCCCAACAGATTAATAAGCTGAAGTGGCAATGGGCTGGCCATATAGCTCGAAGAACTGACAACGGATGGGAAAGAAAGGTTCTCGAGTGGCAGCCTCGTACCGACAGGCGAAGTGTAGGGCGTCCCTCCGCTTGATGGAGTGGCGACCTGGTAAGACATGCAGGAAGTCGATGGATGCAGTTGGCTCGGGACCGTGCTTTGTAGCATTCCTTGGGGGAGGCCTTTGTTCAGCAGTGGACTTGTGAAGGGCTGTAATGATGTTGATGATGATGAAGATTGCATGATGTACTGACTTTGGTGTGCCAGGTTTGCTTCGTGATGGTAATAGATGGCTGCAGCTCAGCAAAAAATCAATGCGTCCTAGCCCGATTCGCAAAACCTGCAACTTGTTCCTTTTTAGCTCTAAAACAAGGCCGCAATGCATTTAAATTCATTTTCTTCGTCAAACGCTTGCGGTGTACTCCGCCGGCGCCAGTTTCCGTTTGCTAAGCCCGGGAGAACCCTGCCGACGCCAAGATATTTGGTGGAGATGATGGATGCGAGAGGCTATGAGGTGGTCGTGCAGTGCATCGCGTCCGGCTATCGGCCCGCATGCTGTCACATCAAGCGTCAGCTTCAGACCCGCTCTGGCAACCTCCAGGTAGCGGCCCTATGAACGTTTCTCGTTGTGCCATCATCCATGTTATTGGCGTCAATTAACAGGAGACGCCAAGGCCCGGCACCATTTCATGCTTTGGCCATTTGCACAAAGGGAACTATGCACCCTCAATTTTGCCGAGGCACGGCGCTCACACCTCTTGGCAGGGCGCTGAATGAGTGTGCCGTCGTAGCAATTTTGTTGCTTAACTATTACGTCCACGGGCGATGGAGTCGTCACTTTCATACGCCATTTTGTTAATATTGTGGGGTATCTATATAATTTTCTCATCTGTTTGGGCTATATAAATATAAATATGTAAATTAAAATGAAAAATATACATAAAATTCAATAAAATAAAATAAAGACATAAAGATAAATCTATAAAAATAAATAAAGATGAAGTGTTTGTTTGTAATGTCAAGCTAATAGCTTTTTACTAAATGTATATTAAAGTATATACGGCATTTAAAATAAAAATAATTTTTTAAATTATTATCTGTCTGTTTGTTCCGGCTAATCTCCAAAATGGCTGGACCGCTTTTGATGGGACTTTCATCGACAGATAGTTGATGTTATAAGGAGGAAATTAGGTTAGTTTTATTTTAGAAACGCGGGCGAAGTCGTGAAGAACGGCTAGTAAATAAATAAAAACCCAAACAAATGGAAGCCTTTGGTGGGGTAGATCAAACGGCTGAGGGTTAGAAAGAAAGGGAAAGAAACCGGCGGATGATGTAGGTGGTATTAAGGAGCACCGCCTTATGCATCTAAATCCGGAGCGATCCATCACGGACTCTCAGTAGACTCGGATGACTTAAGAGGCTGTTTCTTTTTGCGTGTTCGCAGGAACGACTACAAGAATAATAAAATCTTTAGGCAGACCACCCTACATTTCGATCACCTCGTGAGCCAGGTCCAGATATTTTGTCTGCTTATCTGTTTCTGAAGTCAGTGGAGGGGGCAACTGTGTCTACAAATGGCTTATGTAGAGCCTTGTAGAACCTCCCGTGGAGCTCCTTTTCCATCCATACGGTCTTCCGGTCGGATATGCTTTGTACTTCCGGGCCTTGCCATTGCTTTTTGGCTAAAGATAGTGGGGTAAGCCCTTTATCACAAAAAATGTCGTACATATAGAATGGATCATCCGCTCTCATCAGAAAGTAATTACGGAGGCTGCACACTTCGCGACTATGCATGCGCGCTCAAAAAACCACGTCCACCATATTTCAGGTGACGCATCTTATAGGAAGGAGCTCATAGTAGAGCGAACTTTTCTAATTAGGGCGTTAAGTTCAGTTTAAGTGTACCTAAGTATGTCATAGGTATACATGAGAACAGACATGACCCAACCATTATTTGCGTGTATCTTATTCACACCGAACAAAAGACTGTTACGCAATTTGGTCAAGCGTGCATAAAACACATCGCAAACTGACTGTTTTATACCCGCCTCATCGATACAGATGTTCTGTGACATACTCAGGTGTCGGTATGTTTCAGTCTCGGAAAGGGTCCTTAAGTTGATATCCATAGTTACGTGGTAGAGCCATCCTGCAGCTATATTAGTTGTGTAGTTGTAGCACGAATGGGTCGGCTCGACCGAGGAAAGACCACGCTCTCACAGAATACTAGCGTAAAATAGCAGTTTAACACTGCTGTGTTTAGTATGGTGAGTGTACAGAACAAGAGACCCTTTTTACTGGAAAAGAGGTATTCCATGTTAGTCCTCACGGGTGACAAAGCATCTGCATTTTTAATTCGCAAACGAGGATAGATGGTTGATGTCTATGGGCCACAGCAACCACTTACCATCAGGTGGACTGCGTGCTCGTTTGTCACGCATCGTAAAAAATTATTAAAAAATAATTGATAAGTACATGCCCTCAGACTTAGCAATTCTTCCCCTTTTAACATGGAGAATCGCACACTTATCCGTCCCCAGCTCCATTGTAATGGAATTCCAGCGTAAAATATTAATTAATTCTCACAGAATATCAGCGTAAAATAGCAGCTTAATACGTCTGTGTTTCGTATGGTGAGTGTAGAGATCCGGAGACCCTTTTTACTGGAAACGAGGCATTCCATCTTAGTCCTCACGGGTGACAACGCATCTGCATTTTGATTCGTAATCGAGGATAAATGTAGATGTCTATGGGCCACAGCAACCACTTACCATCAGGTGGACTGTGTGCTCGTTTGTCACCCTTAACCTATAAAAAAAAGAAGAAAAAAATTACTAAAATCACACAAGACTGGAGGCGAATAAATTGAGATCATCCATATAGAAAAGGTGGGTCACTTTTGTACCTTCTTTTCAAAGCTGAAATCCCTTCCTGGAGCCCTTCAGTAAGGAAATGAGAGTGTTCAGGGAGGGCCAAAACCAGTTTGCATTCAAACAATCGCTCTGTAAGGTGCCCCTTCTTATCGATATGCGGTTATCCGCATCCGTGGATACACTCGGCTAGATGACAAAGGATCCTACTTCACTGCCACATACACTGCCCGAGGAAGTCTCTAACTGTACATTCAACATTGTACAGCTCGAGGATCCTCTTTAGCTATATATAGGGCACAGAGTCGAATGCCTTTCTATAGTTTATGCAGACGGCGGAGAAGTTCCAACGACGAAAAATCAGAAAAAATGTCTATCCCACGCAGTTTGGAAATTATGGGCATTTAAGAAAAACCTAGAAATTAGGTCAAACTGTAACCATTTTTCCGTTATTGTGGTTAATTTTTATTATCTTGAAACCGTAACCCTAAATAACATTTCTAGAACCACAGTCAAAAATAATGACACAACTGCCCCAAGTTTTCTAGAATTAAGACTATTTGTTACACTATGTATTTAAAATTTTCAAAATGTGTCGACTTTGAAAGGCCCCCTTTTAAAAAAAATTACTAAAGTGCCTTGGCAAGTGCCATTAAAAGTTTGCGTATTTAATCAGGATTGTAAAATTGTACTACACTTGTTAGTTTCATACTAAAAAAAAACAAGTAAAAAAATAAAAACCTCGAGTAACCCGATTTTTGCTGACCCATTTTACTCAGTTCAAATGTTTTTTATTCGCACAAGCTCTTTGTAGGTTCTTAATTTTGCGGTAAAATGATGAGAGAGATGAATAGTAGACATGTTTGCCATAAGCGACCGAGACAGATAGTGACGCCACGCAGTGAGACGGAGATGCGTCTGACACCAGTTACTACGTTTCGCTCATTCACTTGTGTTGATATAGTACTGACAACTTTGACTTCTCTTTTTTTACTTGGATTTTTGTGAATTGGACTTGTTGATTACATACCGGCAACTTTGGCTTCTCTCTTTTGAAATTGAACTTTTGTGTTGACATTCTTGTTATCTACCATGCCTACGCGCTATACTTCACAAGAATATGCGAACATTCACCTCATTTATGGGGAATGCAGATGCAACGCAAGTGCCGCCGTTAGACTTTATAGTGAAAGATATCCAAATTTAGAGCGCTTTTCGGATCACCGCGTGTTTGTTAATGTGCACCGTTCACTCACGGAGGGCGGCCATTTCCCGAATCAAATACGGGCTGGAGGTAGAGCTCGCTTTCCTTACGAGGAAGAAGTGTTGCAAGAGGTCGTAGATGACCCAAGTATTTCCGATCGTGGAATTGAAGAAAGAACGGGAATACCTAAAAGCACATCACATCGCATTTTACAAAGAGCTGAAATGCATCCGTTTCACGTACAACGAGTTCAAAGTCTTCTTCCTCGAGATTATCCTGCGAGGATTTCATTTTGTAGGACGAACAATGCTACAGAGGCATAATGAAAATCCCCAATTTATCCAAAAAATTCTCTGGTCAGATGAATCTACATTTAAAAAAGATGGTTACAAAAACTTACACAATTTTCACGAGTGGCATGTGGCGAATCCACATTTAATGCGAGAAGACAGATCCCAGTATCGCTTTAAAGTAAACCTGTGGACCGGAATTTTAAACAGCAAAATTTTTGGCCCTTTTGAGCTGCCTGAGAACTTGAATGGCACGAATTACCTACATTTTTTACGAGAAAATTTACCAACTTTGTTAGAGGACGTACCACTAACAGATCGTCGCCACAACATGTGGTATCAATAAGATGGCTGCCGAACGCATAACGCAGTGCAAGTAAGAGATTTCCTTGACCAGAAATATCCGGGAAGGTGGACTGGACGTTCAGGCACTATCTCTTGGCCAGCCTGTTCCCCAGATTTAAATCCCCTGGATTTTTTTATTGGGGCGTTCTCAAAGAAAAAGTTTATTCAAAGCCCATTAACAGCGTAGCCGAGCTGCGTGAACGAATTTCTTAAGCTGCTGAAGACATCAACTCTCGAGGATATGCCCGACTAATAACTAGATCATTTTTAATAAGATGTAGGTCGTGTATTGAGGCTGATTACTGATTAATATTACTATTAAATGTGAAATTCCTTCTTATATAGTATAATATATATATATATATATAAAATTAAGTAATTATAGGATATTTGTTAACACTTCAATATTTTGAAGGCCTGATTTAAATATACCTTCATGTTTTTAGTTCGTTATATTCCGATTCACTGTTTATTTTTGAAATAAACGTTTGTGTTTTCATACTTAGGTGAACTTTTCCTCGCATATCTCGAGAACTAAATTAACTAAAACATTTAACAACGTTATTTATTTGAACTTTTTAATACAAGGTGACAAGCAAGCACATAGTCCACCTAATTGTCGCTCCTGATGACTAAGATGAAATGACTTGTTTCCAGTGAAATGGATCTCCAGTTTTTTACACTCCCCATACGAAACACAACATTATTATGCTGTTTCACGCGGGTGTACAGTGAGGGTGCTACGCCGTCGAGCAGACCCATTCGTATTGCATCCATATCTGTATAGAAGCACGTCAAAAAATTAATACATATTATTTAAATATTTATAATATATCTGTAAAGCAGATAACAACTTATCATAAAAGTTAGTTTACTTAGACAAATAAAGCCCTTATAAGTTCCCCGAAAGTTTAAATTACTGAGGAACAATTTTTAATAGGTCTATGGCGAGGCTATGATGGGTTCCGTTTACGTTACAATTTCTTTTCTAAAGTAGATTCTGCTGTTTTTCATATTGAGTTACTAGGACTAGAAACTAAATTGAACTAACTCTTAGACACTAAAAAAGGTATAGAATAATATTTAGGTGACAGACTTAATCACCTCACATTCCTTTCATAAGAAAATGTTCATCCCAAGCATACAAATAACAAATAAGATACTTCAAGAGAAGCTTTTCAAGATCTTTTGATTTATTTACCCGTTAGTGATTAACGATAAGCAAACCCTACTAAAACGTCTAAAGAAATATGTGAGAGATACTTAAAAATAATTCTTCAATGTCTATTTCCGTCGGTTGATATGAGCGGTGTTGACGGGCTAATAGCTTGTGGTTTTTATACTGATGTTTCACATTACCGTTGGTCTAATGATACACAATGCGTAAAATAGACGTGACGTAATCACAACCTACGTTTATAATGGAATGTATTGTTGACACTCAGGTTTATTATCGCATCTATGGGGATAAACTATTAAACGCCGGTATCACTAATATCCGATTACTTTATTTGACATAAGTTCATTATCCGTTTCCCCGTCTATGTTCAACTTCAAATAAAGAATGTTCATTCGACGCGTATGTTTTTTTTTCATGTATGCATTTTCGGAAATAGCTAAATTGATTTAAAAATTATTTATTTATTATATAGCCTCTATTTCAGGCGTCGTTCCATACTAAACTAAAGAAAATATTCCATCCCTATTGGTGGAAAATTTGGGTATGAAGTTAATAACGTAATTATTTACGCGAATTTCTAGTTGTTACCTTGAACTTGTGTTATTATTAACCTTCCACTGTAAAAGGATGATAACATAAAAAAAATAATAAAAAGTCGAAAGTGGCTACAAAAACTAAAAATAATATTATAATTGTTTCTACATAATAGCTTTTGGAGTCTCTTCGATACACCATTTCTTAGCATCGACTTTAGAAGCTATAAAGTGGAAGTAATTTCATTATTTTTAGTAAAAATGCATGTAAAAACGAATATTTTTTTTATAAAATAGGGTGACAAACGAGCACACAGTCCACCTGATGGTAAGTGGTTACTGTGACCCATAGACATCTACATCTATCCTCAATAAAGACTCAAGATGCAGATGCGTTGTCACCCGTGAGGACTAAGATGGAATGCTCATTTCACGGAATATCGGTGCTTCATGTAGATCTTTATTTAAAAAAAAAAAGTTTTTCTTTTCTATGTACAGCATAACATTTAGTACTAACTAACAAACTGTATGACCTTTTTATAGAATAAGGGTGACAAACGAGAGCAGTCCATCTGATGGTAACTAGATGCTGTGGTCCATAGACATTTACATCTATCCTCGATGAAGATTCAAAGTGCAGATGCATTGCTACCCCTGAGAGCTAAGGTGGAATGCCTCGTTACCAGTAAAAAGGGTCTCCGGTTCTCTACACTCACCATACGAAACAAGTCAGTGTTAAGCTGCTTTTTACTGGCAAAGAGGCATTCCATCTTAGTCCTCACGGGTGACAACGCATCTGCATCTTGAGTCTTTATTGAGGATAGATGTAGATGTCTATGGGTCGCGGTAGCCACTTACCATCGGGTGGACTTTGTGCTCGTTTGTCACCAAATTCTATAAAAAAAAAATTTACGCTGGTTTTCTGTGAGAGCGTGGTCCTTCCCCGGTCGAGCCGACCCATTCGTGCTACAACTATACTACTAATATAGCTGCAGCATGGCTCTACCACGTAAAAAAAAATTCGTTCGGTAACTTTAGACTTCTTAAAAAAAATGTTATTAATGTTAGATTTAGTTCAGAATGAAAAGAGTACATTATCGCATTGGGTTTGACATGTAAGGATAGCTGTTTTTTATCAAAGAATTTTTTTGTTTTTAAAATAATTTTTTCCTGTATTATGAAGGCTGTTTACAAAAATAAATTGTACAAGATTAAAAATCCAGACCCGGTACAATTATTTGTAGGCCATACAAATACTTGTTCCGTACAGGATTCGAATCCGTTTGTCCCTTAGTGTCGCAACTCAATGGCAAGCTACCGCGCCATGGATGGTCTTATGTAACAAAAAAATAAATAAAAAAACTTGAAGCCATCGTAAGTTAGTCATTCGTTTGTGTGAGGTGTTTACCTAAAACTTTATGATAATTGATGATAAATGATATGAACGGTAAATGCTATGAAAATAAATAAAAACGACCGCGCTGAGTGTTGGTAATACATTGATTTATTGATTGATCTCATGATAGAATTTATACGCGTGTGTATTAAGCTAGGTACACAACATTTTTACGTAGTAGAACTATGCTGCTTTATTATAGTGTAGCACAAAGGGGATGGCTAAAACGGGAAAAGACCACACTCTCACAGAATACCAGCATAAAATAGCAGCTCAATACTGCTGTGTTTCGTATGGTGAGTGTAGAGAACCGGAGACCCGCATTTTTCCATTTTTTGTAATAAAACTTCAAAATATATCGAATTTCTTTGTTAGATTCACTCATTTTAACAGACAAAAAACAATTGAAAAATGGCGGGAAAATGCTTTTTACTTTTTATTTTTATTTTTCAGTTTCCTATTTGTATTGATATTAAAACCAGCCAGATACAAAAAATACAACCAAAGAGATTTTTCTTCAATTTTATACATATAAAATACGAAGAAACTTTATCCAACGACCTCATATTATATTAAGTTACTAAGTGTATTTGCGTTGCTTTAAACAAAAACTAATTACATACAGCTAAATGTGACTCAAGTGAAATATTTATGATACCAAGAGGTTGAATACCTCAGCAAATTTTAAATCTTCTTCATTATCAGCCCATCACAGCACACTAAGAGTGACGTGGGCTCCCCAATCACAAGGAAGATTTATCACAATCGACACGCAATCGCAATCACAATTTTCTTCCTCGCACGACTTTTTCATGGAGTTGTTTACCACTGGCAATTTTATTAGACCGGTATCACCTACGGAACTTCAAGAAACGAGCTTATTACTTTCTAAGAGGCAGGTAACGCACCTGCAATTCCACTAGTGTTGCAGTTGTTCTTTTTTTTATATAGGACTAGGTGACATACGAGCACACAGTCCACCTGATGGTAAGTGGTTGCTGTGGCCCATAGACATCTACATCTATCCTCAATAAAGAATCGAAATACAGATGCGTTGTCACCCGTGAAGACTAAGATGGAATGCCTCTTTTCAAGTAAAAAGGGTCTCTCGTATCGTGAAGTGGTGTTCAGATTATGGGTGACAAGGTTACGAGGACGATCTTAGAAGATTTGTCCATATTTATTATCCAGACTTGATGATAAGGCTCTTTTTCTAGGAGTCCATCTGGATAGGATCCACCTCTTACTGTTTCTGTCGCCAGCAGCACTCCATGCAGTACTATGTTCTGATCTGAAGAATATGGAAAACCAGTTTAATTACAGTTATTAACAGTGGTAGAGCCAGGCGGCAGCTTTTGCTGTCGCACGGATGGGCCGGCTCGAATCGGGGTGGTACCACGACCTCACAGAATACCAGCGTGAAGTAGAGGTTTACCTCTGCGTTTCGCTTGGTGAGTGCAGGTGGCCGGAGGCCCTTTTTACTGGAAATGAGGCATTCCATCCTAGTCCTCACGGGTGAAAACGCATCTGCATTTTGATTTGTAATAGAGGATAGATGTAGATGTCTATGGGCCGCAGCAACCACGTACCATTGGGTGGACTGTGTGTTCGTTTTTCACCCTTATCCTATAAAAAAAAAGTTCGTGATGTATTCCATCTTAGTCTTCAGAGGTGAAAACGCATATGTGGCATTTTTTATTTAAAGTAGGTTGCGGGTGTCCTTAACATACAATAGTCTCTTAAGATCAGATGGACTGTAGGTTTGTTTGATGATTTTATATAAAATCCCGACCTGATTTGTTAACTATGTCATAGAGAAGTGCTGAACAAATTTGCATGTCACCAATCTTGAGTTCGAAAATGTTGGATGAAATTTCCATCATAAGTCGATCGTAATTTGCAGCGTTCAGGTGAGCTTACCATAATATGGAAAAAAACTTAATACATTGGGTGGATGTATTTGCGTGATATAATAAATTTGAATTTAAATAAGAAATTTATAAAATGAATTTTACATAATGGAATTTTCACCTTCAAAAAGGAGTTGAAAGAATTATGAAGATCCAAAGTACTTTGCAAAATTATTTTGAGAGATATTTTGTCTTCAAACGAAGACATTAAAACAGTTGGATAAATCACTTTAATGTGGCTATATTCTTGATTTGTTATCTATCCAAATGACATTGAATTGAAATTTTAATGTTTTTTATATTTACACATGCACATAACATTGAATAAAACTAATATTGCGGATTTTGTCGCGTTCAATTTTAATTATTTTTAATACCAAGCATAGTAGCACTGCACCACTTGAAGATAACTCGTTTTGCGTAGAATTGGACTATAATAATCAGCTTAATATGTAGCCCCGACTAATTGACATTGGGGCGTCAAACACCTCAGTCCCCCTCCCCCTTTCAGTGATCATGCTTGTTGTAAGCATCAGAAATTAAAAATAAGTTAAAATAAACGTGATAACATTAGTTTAATTCATTGATATTTTATGACAACTAAATTATATTATCGTTAAAGAACCTATTGTTATATTTACTCGTATCTACTGCGAATGCTACTCGCTTGTGGAAGCTTAAGCAATCAGCCGGTTGTGATCGATCGACTTAGAGCCAAACCAAATTCACCGCAATAATTTTATTTTAATTTTCAAAAATAACTCGGTTTTTCAATATTTTATTGAACATATTTAACATTGATTTTACGCTTAATTGAGAACACAAGTTATAAAAATATAATCTAGCCTAGTGTCATGTTAATTGTTTAGCTTATGGCCCCCCAGAAGTTTGTCGTCTGTCTGGGTGATACAACCACAATATATGCCTGCCGTGAAAATTATACATGTCAAATAATATTATCAAAAATATATATTAATTGCAGCTGTATTGAAATAACGTAAATTATTAATAAAAATTGTACTTTTCAACCTGTCTGCCATGACCTTGAAACTGTCATATGTGCCTACCGATGTTATTTTTCGCTGACTTTTATTAAATATTTCAAGATGTCAAAGCGGCAGACTTATTGCTATCACGTTTTCTTTGGGTCATTTTTTTTCACCTTTATCACCCGATTGTCTCTATATCGACCGCCGGTCAAACTAAAGAGTCGCCGTTTCATTTACCTCAGGTATAGGAGATTAACTGAAAAAAAAGGAAGCTTATTGAAATACCGTAAGTCTGCCGCTCACTGGCTCTTAAGCTATTAGGATTTATTTAAAATTTATTAATATAGGCCACAGCTCGAACTACTCGAAAAAACGAAACAACGAAACGGGCCACACTGAAAAACAGCGTCTGTTCTCACGTCCAACTAGTCGAGTACTATACTTTTAAAATGTAAAATATTATATTTACAATATGGCGTTGTGATTATATTACGATTATATCGATACCGAAAATTTCAACTGTCGTAAAGAAAAACAAAAAACAAAATACATGTTGTTTTTGTCTAATATCTCTTTCAAACAAAGTACGTATTCATGATGTCAAAAAAACCTCAACTATTCTTTCGTGTTCTATCCCTATAAATTAACAAAATAAATAAAAAAAAACTATTTTCTGTGATGTTTGCGCTGTTAACCTATGCAGCTCTTACACACTTCTTACACGACACAGGATATTTAAAAGTGAAAAGGCGGTAGTTGGGATAAGGATGAGGATGATTGTTTATGAATAGGTATTGTTACCAATCATCATGTCCCCTTCGTAGAGGTTTATTTTGAGCTATCTAACCGCTGTCCGAAGGGGGGGAGTGAAACCCCTGCCTCTGACTGCTTAGCTCGTATCAGTCGATGTCAACAAAATAAACCAAACTAAATTATTGAGGAAAATGAGTCCTTTACAGACACGAAAAATTGATTATGATAAAGTCAGATGTGTAGCAAAGGACTAATCTTGATCATCAATGGGTAGTACAAGTCAATTAAATCAGAGACTAAGGGGGTAAAAAGAATAAAAAAATCTAAAGATTTAGTTACGAAATACCTATAATAGGTAGTAAAACAAGTGAAAGAAAAGGGTTTTATTTTTATTTATTAATCAAAATATTTGGTACCAAAATGACACAAACGTTTTTCTAATAGAAACCAAAATTTATACAAAATGTAATGCTATTTTTTTTTTATTTAAATAGCAAATTGCAACGATAATATAAATAAGTTATCATTGCAATGCTGAAAAAAAAACTCAATTTTTAGAATAATCAGGTAATAAAATAATCTACTCACTAGTTTTTTTTAAAATAATTATTAATTAAAGTCAAATAATATTTATCACAAAATAATGACAAAGTTTGCCCTACAGAACTAAAAACTCAAACAATTGTCATTCTAAAATATTACCTAAATGGCCAGTAACTTCAGTATTTTAAAATTATTAGTAATGAAACTTAAACATTAAATATTTTTTTAAACATAGTGGTGTTTTATAATTATAAAATTAAAATAACCACTAAATATAGTATTGAAACAATCTTTTTTGTCACGAAATTCAATAATTCCGGCGGGGTTATGGAGTCGTACCCCCTAGGAATTTTGTAAAAATTTTAAAAGTAAAATATTAAAGATCGATTGTGGTGATATAGTCTTTCTCGTCAGTTCCAGGAAGAATGTCTTTAACAGTTCCTAAATACGGTAGACCTAAATACTCTTTATGAAAGCGCTTTGGTATAATTTCGTTAGAACATAAACACTTTAAATCGTTATACTTAGCGAATGGTAAAGGGTAAGGTTTGTCATAAAGTATTGATAAACCAATACTGGAAGTATCTTCTACTCTATCGGCACCTGTTAGATCTTGGTTTTGTCTTTTTATTTCGTTTCCTTTGTTTTTTCATTTTGATCCTTTTCTTTTATATTCATATAATGTTACTACAACGTCTTCGTTTTCGTTAATTGTATATGTTATTTCCATACTTTCAGCGATCTCTCTCTTGAACGTAACAATGCGCATAGCTTTTAGCTGTACGTGCCTTTGAGAAGTATTGGTGAATTTTTCAGATACCAAGTTGTCCCAGTTGATAAAATCGAAGTACATACTCTAAGCTATTAAATTTTGTATAGTTCAGGATGTTTTTTCGCAGATTCTATATACGTCGGCCATTGACTCGGACTCAAAACAATAATTCGACTAACCTCGTATTATTATATGACTGCATGCATTGAACCGACAAGCATATAAGTATTTCCAGGTAGTATGTAATTTATTTGTACCAATTCTATGTTTTTAGAATTCTGTAAAAAGTAATGTAGGGCTGTGAGAACTTCTTAAACAAAAATATTATTTTGTAGAGTCGCAATAAAGTTTATTCAAAATAACAGAAAGTTTATCAATTTCTTCAATTTATAAATACAACTAACAATTTCATTACCACCCGCTTTTCCATCGCTTTCTTCCCATATATAACAACTAGCTGTTCCCTGCGACTTCTAAATCACTCCTTATGATATCAGTTATCTGCCAGTGAAAGTCCCATTCAATCGGATCACAGGTTTTTGCGTGATGCATGTTCATTCCAAAATAGCTCGCAGATGACAGATATTTTTTAGACTTACATAACATTTATCATTAGATATATTTTGGGAAATTTACACAATATTTTTATTAATTATAGTATATGTGTTATTCTAATGTAAAGGCAACATATTATTGTAAAGTTTCATTAAAATCCATTTAGTAGTATTTGCGTGAAGGCTTTCATAGAACGTACAGCTATAATATATTAGCTATACATTACCGTATATTATACGGCGTATTTTCTAGAGTAATATAACAACATACTCTCTCCGTGAGGAGTATTAAGCACCTTTTGCAGGTCGAAGCGCTAACGGTGAGCGTATCGTTGGAAATTAATTTCTTATGGATTTTAAATCTCACAGAATATCAGCATAAAATAACAGCTTAACTCTGCTGTGTTTCGTATGGTGAGTGTCGAGAACCAGATACCCTTCTTACTGGAAACGAGACATTCCATCTTAGTCCTCACGGGTGACAACGCATCTGCGTTTTGATTCGTAATCGAATATAGATGTAGATGTCTATGGCCCACAGCAACCACTTACCATTAGGTGGACTGTGTGCTCGCTTGTCACCCTTATCCTATAAAAGAAATCTTTGGTAGCTAACCATTTTTGGTTTTTTTTTTGATAATAATTGTGTATTTTCAGCTTTTGTACAGATTACTCATTTATCGTTTTGGGTGTATGGAATCGAGTATTGTAATCATCATTAATATTTTTAAAAATATTTTTTCACTCAAGTTTAAGAATTATTTTGGCAGTGCTTGAAATAAATTTAAAAAAAAATTGTAGCATTTTTAAATTCTTGAGGTAAATGTAGACATTAACTCTTTTTACGACTATAATGCGAAGGAACGGCTCTAAGACTTTTGATAAAAGCTTTTGCGTATGCTTTATCTTCATCACTATACTTCTCCCCATATCATGTTCCCTTTTCTACATTTTCCATATTTTCGTGTGCATTTTTTACTGTATATAAAATAACTTTTGGGTGATATCTAATGTGTTAATCAAAAACTTCTGACAAACAGGTCTAGATCCTTCACCTTCTTTAATAACGTATAAAATTATTGGTCTCTTCTGCTTTCTATACATTTAGTTTTTTTTCTTTTAATTGGAATCAGTTGTGTACATCTTACGATCCAGACTTTTCGAATTCTAGAGTCCTGCAGTATTTAAATAGGCTCATTCTTCTATCCTCTGATACTGCGTAATATTTTTTACTTCATACGCCAAGTAAGCATGGGCTTATTTTCATTGACTTATCTTCTATTATACTTCCTGAGCGTGTTTCCTAGGCTTACGTTTGTTTTCCTTTTTGTTTTTGTCTATAATTAAATTTTCTATGGTATCTCTCTTTTCGTTCTTATCTATTAATTTTTGTTTCATTTTAGTGTACTTTCGTTTCTTATTCTCACTGTTAACTTAACTCTCGGACTCATTCATGTTCCAAAATTAAAACTACCTGATAAAAAGTCTTCATTATCAGAAAGATAATGAACGTAGGATTTTAAAATCTTATTTCGAAATTTTTTACTACATTTAGGGTATTTAGAATTCATAACATGATTATTGGTGTCAGTTGTTGGATCAAAAAAAGATATATCAAAAATATTGATAAATAAATGAGAACCTTTATTCTATTCCGTTCCTTAGGTTCATGCTCAAAAACAGTGGTCTTAACCTCAGGTGTACACTTGTATGAAACGATCTTTACGCCCTTTTTATCGTCGTTTAAATTCTTTGGAACGTACTTTATGTTCGAATTACGTAAAATAAACATAAACATGCAAAAATGAAATTACGACCTCATAAGTAATTAAACCATGACTTTGCGCTCCTTATTGAAAATTATTATTACGATACATCTCAAATAGTAAAAAAAATCGAGCTAGAGCTATAGAAAATCCAGGTCGTACGGGTCTTTTTTAAAAATAGGATAGTTTTAAATAGAGCAATCGATAGAGATCGCGACGCTGATTCTAATTTCACTTTCCACTTTCTTTTATATTGAAATTTTAAACACGTATTGATTTTAATTTATTCGACTAAATTTGTTTAATCATAGGATGCTCATGTACTTTGTTAAAAAAAAAAAACCTCATTCGTAGCCATTAAAATATAATGTACGTGTATGTAGTATATATCACTTCACTGTGGTAGAGCCAAGCGGTTGCTTTTGCTGTCGCACGGATGGGCCAGCTCGAACCGGGGTGGTACCACGACCTCACAAAATACCAGCGTGAAGTAGAGGTTTACCTCTGCGTTGCGCTTGGTGAGTGCAGGTGGCCGGAGGCCCAATTCCCCCCCCCCCCCCCCCCCTCATCAACATGGTAGTGGAATTAAATAAAAGACTACCCCAGGAGGGTACCAGCACTCTTGGAGAATCCCTCGCTGAGCATCCACGACCAAACTACTTCACTCCTGAGCGTGAGTGCTCAGGCTGCCCCGCGTATTCTGGGGGGGGGGGGGGGGTAAAATTCCGCTCGCGACTAATGCTGCTCGGGGCAAGCGGAGCAATACAACCAAGGCGACCCCTGTCACGCTATCCGTGAATTTTTGCAACATCAGGGGACTTCATTCCAACCTTAACGCTGTCCATTACCATCTAGAGATGACGAAGCCGGCCTTGCTCTTTTTAACCGAGACTCAGGTGTCCTCACCGGCTGATACTTCATATCTCTCCTACCCGGGATACAAATTGGAACACTCCTTTGTGCCCCGGGCTGGAGTTTGTGTATACGTCAGAGAGGACATCTGTTTTCGACGCTTCGGCAGCCTTGAAGGTACGGACCTGTCCATCCTATGGCTGCGCGTAGACAGCGACGACCATCCCCGCGTCTAAGGGTGCCTCTATAGGTCCCATAGCGGTAATGCCGACACAGACCGACTCATCGACCACGTCCAAATGGCTGCAGGACTCCGTGCTACAACAGGTCCCATCCGCAGAGATCGTGATACGCGGTGATTTCAACGCCCACCACGCTGAATGGCTTGGTTCTCGTTTAACCGATCATGCGGGTAGATCTGTCTACGACTTTGCTTTGGCATATGGTCTAACACAACTGGTTACTTCGCCTACGCGGATCCCAGATGTGGAAGACCTTGTATCTTCTCTGTTGGACCTACTGCTGACCTCTCATCCGGACGGATATCAGGTCTCCGTCGATGCCCCTCTGGGCTCTTCGGACCATTGTCTGATCCGGAGCACGGTGCCACTCACGCTCCAATCGCAGTTGCGATCTGCAGCTTGCCGCCGTGTTTGGCACTATAGGTCAGCTGATTGGGACGGGATGCGGTCTTTGTTTGCATCCTACCCTTGGGGGCGGGTTTGCTTTTAGCCGGAAGATCCCAGCGTTGTTGCCAATTCTGTTGCTGATGTGGTACTTCAGGGTATGGAACTTTTTATTCCATCCTCTGTGGTGCCCATCGGAGGCAGATCCCAGCCATGGTTTGGTCGCTCCTGTAAAATAGCATCACGCTATAAGCAGGAGTGCTACCGGGCCTGGGCTGACGCATCAACGTCTCGGGATTTAAACACCAGCGCACTTAAAAAGAAGTATAATTCCGCCTCCAGGTCCTTCAAAAGCGTCATTGCCAAGGCAAGGTCTGAGCACATCGGCAGAATTGGCGAGAAGCTAGTTCGCCTTCCTTCGGGAACCCGTGCATTCTGGTCTCTCGCCAAGGCTGTCCAAGGGAACTTCTGTCAGCCATCCCTTCCATCTCTGCACAGAGAGGACGACTCACTGGCCCATGCCGCAAAAGAGAAAGCCGATCTGTTGTGCTCTCTTTTTGCGTCTAACTCGACTCTATATGACGGGGGGAACACACCGCCGACCATCCCGCGATGTGAGTGCTCCATGCCGGATGTGTGATTTACACAGCGCTCGGTTCGCAAAGCACTCTTCTCCCTGGACGTCAGCAAGTCGAGTGAGCCCGATGGAGTCCCTCCCATTGTGCTGAAAACGTGTGCTCCGGAGTTGGCACCGGTTTTAACGCATCTTTTCCGGTACTCCTACTCCCAAGGCGTAGTCTCGAATTCATGGAAGACAGCTTTGGTCCACCCGATCCCTAAAAAAGGCGACCGCTCAGACCCGTCCAACTACAGGCCTATCGCCATCACCTCCTTGTTCTCCAAAATAATGGAGGTCATTATAAATTGCCAGCTCATGAGATACCTTGAGGATCACCAGCTGATCAGTGACCGTCAGTACGGTTTTCGTCGGGGTCGATCAGCAGGTGATCTTCTAGTTTACTTAACTCATAGATCGGCGGAGGCAGTAGAGTCCAAGGGGGAGGCATTGGCCGTTAGTTTGGACAAAGCGAAGGAATTCGATCGGGTCTGGCACAAGGCACTTCTTTCGAAGCTTCCTTCCTATGGGCTTCCCGAGAAATTGTGCAAATGGATCACCAGTTTCCTTGCTGATCGGAGCATCAAGGTCGTAGTAGACGGTGCATGCTCTGATTTCAAGCCTATCAACGCTGGTGTTCCACAAGGCTACGTGCTATCACCAACGCTGTTTCTCCTGCATATCATTGATATGTTGCTAACTTGTAGCATTCATTGCTATGCAGACGACAGCACTGGGGATGCCTTATATACCGGCCGTGCCAATGTTTCTCGGGAAATCGTCGCCAAGTACCGGGACAAACTTGTGTCTGAAGTCGAGTTTTTGCTTAACAAAGTCTCGGATTGGGGCCGACTAAATCTAGTCCAGTTCAATCCCCAGAAGACACAAGTTTGCGCGTTTACCGCTAAAAAGAACCCCTATGTCGTATCTCCTCAGTTTCAAGGCACTCCCCTTGCTGCCTCAGCCAGTATCGGAATCCTTGGCGTCGACATATCAAACAGCGTGCAGTTTCGTGGTCACTTGGAAGGGAAGGCCAAATTGGCCTCTAAAATCTTGGCGTGCTCAGCAGAGCGAGACAGTATTTCATGCCGGCACATCGCTTGCAAGTTTACAAAGCGCAAGTTCGGCCCCACATGGAATACTGTTCTCATCTCTGGGCCGGGGCACCCCAGTGCCAGCTCCTTCCACTTGACCGCATCCAGCGCAGAGCGATTCGAATCGTCGACGACCGAGTTCTTTCCGATCGGCTCGATACACTGGCACTGCGTAGAGATGTTGCATCTCTTTGCGTATTTTATCGCATCTATTTCGGGGAGTGCTCTGAGGAATTGTTCGGACTAATTCCAGCCGCTCGATTTCACTATCGTACATCGCGACAAAACTCGCGTTACCATCCATACCATCTGGATGATTGGCGGTCCACCACTGTGCGATTTAGAAGGAGTTTTCTCCCTCGCACAACTTCTTTGTGGAATCAATTACCACCAGCGAATTTTCCGAACCGATTCGACTTAGGAACCTTCAAGAAAAGAGCTTACACCTTTCTAAAAGGCCGGCAACGCATCTGCAATTCCCCTGGTGTTGCGGTTGTTCATGGGCGGCGGTAGTCACTTACCATCAGGTGAGCCGCATGCTCGTTTGCCCCCTATTCTATAAAAAAAAAACTTCAAAGTTCGTAGCCACGCTTTATGTAGTAAGATGCAATGCAAATTAAAATGATAAATACAGTAACGGCATTAGTTTAAATTAAATGTAAAGATAGGAAGAGCTGTGGGAGCTCAAGAGGCTAAGCGCTCTCTGTAAATTTAATATTTCGTAGAAACACGGATTCGAACCACACTGGCACCAAAAAAAAAATATTGCAATTTTAAGTGTTGACTAACCACTTACTCAGCGGTGAAGGAAAACATCTTGAAGAAAGCTGTATGTCTGAGAAATAAGAAAAAAAATATTTCGAAGACATGTGAAGTCCGCCAAAATGCTTTCGGGCAGCACGGCGGACAATGCCTTGCCCTAAAACCTTCTCAGAAGTAAGAGGAGGCCTGTGTCCAGTAGTGGGACATATATAGGCTGTAACTTTTAACGGCATTCAAACTAAAAACGTCGCAACACAATTGATGTTTTATTTCCGTGCATGGTCTTACACAATCGACGGATTCAACTCGGTTGGGCAGCGTTCGGGAAATTACGACAATATGAGGAAGCTCATGGTCGCTCAGCGAGCTATGGAGAGGGCTAGGCTTGGGGCTTACTCTACGTGATAAACATAGAAGTGAGGATACCCGCAGTAGAACCAGAGTTACCGACAAGACCAAAAGGATTAGTTAGCTCAAGTGCCAATGGGCCAGCCATATAGCTCGAAGAACCGACAACCGATGGGGAAAAAAGGTTCTCAAGTGGCAACATCGTACCTGTAGACAAAGTGTTGGGCGACTCCCCACTAGATAGAGTGACGATTTGGTAAGACATGGAGGAAGTTGATGGATACAGGTGGCTCAGGACCGTGCTTTGTGATATTCCTTGGCTTGGGGGAGGCCTATGTTCAGAAGTGGACTTGTGAAGGGCTGCAATGATGATACAATATAATTGTGTTCCAATTAGCGTTCCAGCCCAGGATCACCATCGTAGTAGTCAGATACTCTATCTGAGTCGCAATGTGGTGTAATGTGTGGATAACTGGTAGTAACTGTCACCATGCAAATCGTCTTTATATATCAGATTATATGAGAGTTAACGTTTTTATTGAACACAGGACTTTACTATTTTTATGGGGAAGTATCAGCGTTAAATAGCAGCTTAATGCAGATGTGTTTCGTGTGGTGAGTGTAGAGAAACTGAGACTCCTCTTACTAGTCAGGAGGCATAAACCCTTAGTTTTTATGAGTGACAACGCATCCGTATTTTGATTATTATTAATGGGGGTTTCTATATTTATTTCAAACGTATTTGTCAGACTCAAATATACTATATAAAGCTGCAACATAATCAGCTGTATAAGAATTACAACCGTCCTATTTCACTAACTGGGTAAACGATTTTGCTCCTTTGTACAACAGTTATAATATACATTCTTTTCAATCTAATGTTATACGTACACGTTATCAGTAACACGCGTAGTACTTCGTTAAATATAAATTGACTCTCCAACAGGTCGTAAACTTTCGCTCCATCAATCGCAAAAACTCGAGCACTCACAACGTGATAGATTCACAATTTATCTGCACATCAAAAGATAAAAAGAACTCTCTGACTCAATATCTTCGGCATTACTTATCCGTTATTGATATATAAATATTTATGAGGAAATCTTTCACCCATATTTTGTAATTTACTATTAATAAAGTTCATACTACATAGAGATTGTGATATTCCTTAGTCTACTACTCAAAAGAATAAAAAAATACTATTACATATAAAAAAATATTTATAAAATAACTCATCAAAAACTTAAGTCACTTACTTATAAACTACTCAACAAAAAATTTTTTACAAAAAGTAAAAACCGACTGCAACACAGAACTAAAACGAATTAAATAATTTCATATTCTAAAGATAGTGTAAAGATACTTCACACATATGTATGTGTATGTGACAATAATGTCCTTTAGACCATACCTCGGTCCCATTGGCCAGTCTCGATGGAGACAAGCTATTTACGCAGGACAGGTTTGTAGTGCACGAGTATGTGCGCTCCCTATTTTCTCACTCTCATAGTCCAATGATATGGTAATTCCACATAACTGGAGAGAGAACAGACGCAGGACCAACGGTTTTAAGTGTTTTCTGAAGCACAATGGTGAAACACTGCTAAGTTCCTGCATTCTACTTCGACTTTAGGCTATTTTATAACACAAGTACTTATGAAATTGCCTAATAAAGTAAAATTTACAGCTTCTATACGTCCTACAGTTAGCAATGAGTCCGCCGCGCTGCCAATTTTCACAATATACTCGCAATTTTTTTTCTCAGATATGCAGGCTTTCTTAAAGTGTTATATTTCGTGGTCGAGCAGTTGGTAATTGATGAAATATTCCGTCAAGCCAGGCAGGTGACTAGGTGAACTAATATCTCGAATATGTTGATCTAACTTGGTTTGCTCGAAATTTAAAGCCAGATCTCTCATAAGAGTTTTGTTAGGCTTAATATTTTAATGTGTTTTAATTAATATTTCTCAAAACAATGTCTTCAATTATAAATTAAAACGTAAAGAATTAAATGTACACTTTTCTTATTGTCTGTGATTGACTAGCAGAAAACGCCACATGCTACTATGTTCGTCTATTGTAAGATAATATTGTTGGGAATTAGGGTAAAAAATAAAAGGAAATACGAACAAATGAAGATAGAATGGTAATTTCCCACTTGTTCTAGCAGTATAAAGTATCGCGCAGGCAACTAAGAGAGAGATTAGTCGGTAATTTTACGAGACTCACTAGCGTTACTACTCGTATGCTCGTTGGGTTATTCTACTAGTGTAGGCAAGGAAGATGGTGTTGCTGAGAGGCTGCCCCGTGTTACATTGAGATGGATAGTGTTATTGTTAGTTTGCATACTTTGATGTTATCATAAAATTGGGTCCTTCACAATACAGCGGTGTGCGTTTGTGACGGGGACACGTTGCGGTCGGTCAAACTGTATTACTCTTTACTGAATGTATGGTGCAATGCGCTGTATTTTTGCGGATAATTATTGGTTACGTAAGTTGAGCATACGCTCTTACTTTTGTTATTTTTGACAATTGGCCTTCAGAATGGTTTTAGTTTGTTCTGCCGACTTCCAAAAAGGAGACGGTACTCAATTCGACTGTATGTTTTTTTTTTATGTGTGTTACCTCAACTTTTTACCGTGTCAACCGATTTCGATGATTTTTTTATTTGAAAGCTGATACTTCTCATGTGGTTCCATATAAATTTGATCAAGGTCATACAAATAGTTATTGAGTTATTCTTAATAACTGATATTGAAGTCGGCTGTACAACATTTTTAATTTTTAAATATCAATTATATTACAAATGTTATTTATCTTTATTACTGAGTAGTGTTCTGTTATTTAAATAAATTTGAGAATAATTTATAGTAACAGAAGTGGAGTAATTCTTTACATCAGGTATGGGATTAAAGCCTTTTCTTGTAGCTCTATATTCTAATTTCTAACAATATTTATACATATTTGTGATTAATTGTATATTAATTGTGACGATACCTTAGGAACGGTAAAGATTAAATAAATAAATAACTCCATTAATTTTGACCTTGTCATAGCCTTATCTGATATTACTCATCAGTCATTTGAACTTTGGAAGAGCTTATAGCGGCTTTATTTGGCCTAAATAAACTTAGTTTTACGATAAGTCGTTACCTGCTATTCCGAGATATTGTAAATATTTTAATGAAATCTATTATTACTTTTAAACCATGCTGCAGCTATATTATGGTTTCAGCATGAACCATGAGCACCCGCGTAAAATAGCAGTTTATTGTTGCTGTGCTTCGTACGGAGTGCGTCAGCAACCGGACTGATAATGAGGCATTCTATACCATTTTTATGGGTTGAAAATGCATCTGTATTTTGATTCCTCGAGGATAGATATAGGTGTGTATAGGCCAACAAATCCACTTACCATTAGGCTTATTTCTTGTAGAATAAGGGTCACAAATAAGCACACAGTCCATCTGATTGCCACCCATCGACTTACTGTCAGGTGGATAGTGAGTTATGTGCTGCATTGTGTGCTATTTTGTCACTCTAATTCTATAAAAAATATCATCTTCCCTTGTGGTGACGGCGTAATTAAATCCATCTCCCCATTAAATGTCGTGGGTATTGTAAGAGGTGGTTATGGGATTTGGTAGAAAGATAATATAGCTTGTGATATATGACTATACAACTCATTTGTGCTAGACGTAAAACACCCAGAACCGTGATGAGCGGCGAGGTAACAAGTACTACCATTGACAGTCCGCCTGCTAAGGGTGATAATTGAGGGATAACGCTCCCTACAGCGAGGGAGACGGAAATTGTACAACATACCTTATACATACATACTACAATAATCACTACGACTTTTTTTTTAATTTTAAATTCATACATACGTGCTAGAGCCACGCTGCAGCTATATTTTGGTTTTATCACGAGGGTGATTTGGGTCGTCTTGACCGGGCGCTCTCACAGAATACCAACGTAAAATAGCAGCTCAATGCTGCTGTGTTTCACATGGTGGGTGTAGATAACCGGAGACCCTTTTTTCTGGAAACAAGGCATTTCATCTTAGTCCTCAAGGGTGGCAACACATCTACAATTTGATTCTTAATTGAGTATAGATTTAGATGTTTATGGGCCACAGCATCCACTTACCAACAGGTGGACTATGTGCTCGTTTGTAAACTTATTCTATTAAAAAATATTTCTTTGTCTGGAGAATACTAGTTAAATATCTATCGGAGGCTATTAAGTCTTTGTGGAATTGTCCCATGATGTTAGTGGATACTCTTAAATCACTACGACACAGTACCACGTTTCCCCAATTTATACTTTTATACAATATGAAAGTTAGTTGGTCTCTCCAGATATTCTTATGTATGTGTCAATCAGACATAAACGGCGGAAAGTATTTGTTTAAAATTTATAAAACCAAGACTATGTCCTGTATCATGAAATATTTTTTCTACCAGAAAAAAGTGGAAAATTAACATAAAGTTCCTTTTCTCGTGTTAACAATTTTGGCATTTCTGTTCAACGCGAGCACAAGTCCTCAGGTAAAATTTAGTTATCTTTTTTCTTTCTTTGTTAATGGACTCATACTGTTATACTTTCCAGTTTACCAGTATCAAGTAATAAGAAATTACCTTATAAAATGTTGTTAAATTATAAAATGTTGCTGAAATACATTGAGGAGTAAGTTTTGGGAGATTGCGTCGACAGCCTGAGCTAACACAGTCGCTGACGATAGTATCTTAAGGCGCCAAAGCAGACACAATCTTGAAGTTTACATCACCATCGGAACACTTGTTTCATCGTTTCAACTTAATAGCTTACATTCACATACATTTGATACAAAAACCTCACCACTTTTACGTATCAGAATAACAGATAAGCGGATAACGAAAAACAGGAGCGGCAATCCGCTTATGGTCAAGTTTCCGCCAAAAACTCAAAGTTAGTTATCTATAGATAATTAATTAACTTCTGACGTAAATCCAGCCAGCACATTTTGCAATGTTTGACGCGGAAAAGACAAAAGTTTGTCATAATGGAATATTGTTAAAGTTGTCAATAATAAAATCAGTGCGCGATAAAACTATTAATGCATGGACAGATAACGTCCCTTCAGATTACTGCCTTGTCAAACTTGGATTTTTCCATATCGATGGCGACATTAATGGTATTTTACATGCTTTATATTACCGTAAGCCTTCTAAAAGTTCATTGCTGTAAGGTAGACACTGCTGCCCATCACCTGGTTTGCTTACTATTCGCTTCTTACGATCATTTCGGCCTTTCCAACGGTACGGGTAGTGTATATTCTTACACTGCCACTGCACGTTCAGAATGCTTTATTACAGCTTCAATAATGTAAATAATTATGTAAGGAACTTTGTAATTTACTACCAGACGCCCACTCCACTCTAGGCAAGAGTAATTTCACTTGGATCATCACAGCTCATGTACTATGCGTGTTATTTAAGTTTTCTTAAACTCAAATTATTTATTCTACACTAGCAGTGCCCGCGAATTCAGTCGCGTGGAATAAGTATTTTTGTTATGATAATCGATGATGATTTATTTGTACTGTAAATAGCGCCAAGACATTTATGTTTGCAAAACTAAAATCTAATAAAGATCTGGTAAGTAGTAATTTGTTCAACAATTAATAAGCTAAAACAATCTACTGCTAGAAATGTTACAGGTAAAATTAACACTTTAGAGTAAACATTATAAGATGTAAACATTTTAAGTATGAATTATAAATCATTGAATTAATTTTAAACAGTTCTTGTCAAAAAGGCGAACTGTTCAGTTTCAATTGGTCTTTGAACTATGTAATGGAACATATCAGACGTTCTCGAATATTTATTTAAAGTATTTTTAATATCTGATTTCAATCCCTGCTAAAAGAAAATATAAATAAGGTTGCGCAGCCTTTTATCAAGCTCAGAGGGTTATTTGCATGCCATTAAGACATGAACAGTTGTTTGAAAAATGTTTGTATTTTGTTTATCTGTTTGTCCAGACCAATCTTCAAAATTTCTGAATCGTTTGTAATGAAACTTCTTGTACAAAAAGAGAGTAATGAGTATTGGCTACTTCTTATCTTTAATAAAACGAAGTCTTTAGAGAATTCTTATTGATCATAAGACTCAATCAGATATACATACATACATATATAGCAACAAGAGTTTTATTTGTGGATATTATGTGAAGGGTGTATGAAACCTATGAGTTGTTTTAATTATTAGGAAATATACAATGTCCAACAAATTCAGTAAAACTGTAAAATTAATTGTACAAAGTTCTAGAATACAAAGTAGAGTTCGCATAAGACCCGCACATCGCGCCTACTTTTGGTAATTTAGATAAAAGGTCTTTACCTATAAAATTACCGTTCTGCAGTACTGGCCATTTCAAATCAAAATACTTTTTGTTTGGCTAAGAAGTCTAATTTAAAATTAATTTTAATATAAAAACATCGAATTATTTTTTCAAAAGTAATTATTTATTTATTTACAAACGTTATGTTTTCATCGCATTTAAATCTTTTTCCTCGTCATGGATACGTTAAAAATTCGACTTATTATGGAATATGAGTACCGTAGTGGCAGCAACGCGGCACAAGCGGCATCAACGACGTTTAGGCAGCGAACTACAAACGAACGCAGCACCTGCTTATATATTGGTTTGCCCAATATATAAGCAGGTGAAACTTTAGTTGACAATGACGAATTAAAGACGGTTGTGGAAGCTGATGATTTTCAATCTACGGCTGAATTAGCAGCAGCTTTTGACGTTAGAATCAAAACAATATTGGTCCATTTGTGTCAAACTGGTAAGGTAAAAAAACTTGACTAATGAGTGCTCCACGAACTCAATGATCGTCGGCGCGAAGAACGCGAAGAGAAGTGTCTTGCACTGCTCAACAGGTACGCAAACGTAGCAGTTTTAAATCGCATTGTTATCTGCGACGAAAAATAGATTTTGTTAGACAATCGCAAGTGCTCATCAAGTTGGTTGGTTCCTGGTTCAGCACCTACACAATGCCCTTTACCAGGAGTTGGCAACGTTTTGAGTCGGAAGAGTCAAAAATTACAATTTCAAAATTTTTAAAGAGTAAAAGTAAAGTTAAATAGTACTTGCATAAATAAAGTTTTTCGATAAAAAACTAATCTTTTTATTCATAAGATAAATACATATTTATTCATATTTATGTAGTGTTTTTTCACAACAAGATGGAATCTAATTTCTATTATTATTATCTAATTATTTTAGATAATCACTTATTATTTAAGTGAAAACTAACACATTTAAACATTTATTTACATTGTAAGTCTTACAACACTAACTTTTACTTCAAAAACAAACAATTGAGCAAACAAATTCAATGGGAGCTTTGGCTTTGCATGGTTATTCAAGAAGAAAATTTAAACTTTACTAAAAAATGTAACTTGTTGCGATGTGAGTGCTCCATGCCGGATGTGCGATTTACACAGCGCTCGGTTCGCAAAGCACTCTTCTACCTGGACGTCAGCAAGTCGAGTGGGCCCGATGGAGTCCGTCCCATTGTGCTGAAAACGTGTGCTCCGGAGTTGGCACCGGTTTTAACGCGTCTTTTCCGGTACTCCTACTCCCAAGGCGTAGTCTCGAATTCATGGAAGACAACTTTGGTCCACCCGATCCCTAAAAAAGGCGACCGCTCAGACCCGTCCAACTACAGGCCTATCGCCATCACCTCCTTGTTCTCCAAAATAATGGAGGTCATTATAAATTGCCAGCTCATGAGATACCTTGAGGATCACCAGCTGACCAGTGACCGTCAGTACGGTTTTCGTCAGGGTCGATCAGCAGGTGATCTTCTAGTTTACTTAACTCATAGATCGGCGGAGGCAGTAGAGTCCAAGGACGACGACGACGACATCCCGGAAGGGACCGGGGTAGACCTGAGAGTGGCGGTACGTAGGCTCAAGGCCAGGAATACCGCCCCAGGACCCGATGGCTTGCCTGGCAAAGCCTGGGTCCTGGCCTCGGAGGCTCTCGGGCCCGAGGACCAGCTTCCCCGTCTTCCAACGAAGCGGGAATTGGCCTCTCTCCAAGCATGCGCTTAGGAGCCCCTCCTTGGAGAGAGGCCAATTCCCGCTTCGTTGGAAGACGGGGAAGCTGGTCCTCATTCGGAAGCCGGGGCGCCCTGCGGACTCTCCGTCCGCATACCGGCCCGTGGTGCTGCTCGACGAGGTGGGCAAGCTCTTTGAAAGAGTCATTGCAAACCGCCTCGCCGAGCACCTTGCGGGGACGGGGCCGGATCTTGCGGAACACCAGTTTGGTTTCCGCAAGAGGCGCTCTACGGTGGACGCCATCATGCGCGTAAGAGCCCTCACGACGGGGGATGCAGTGGCCAGGGGGGGGGGGGGGTTGTTTTGGCGGTGTCTCTCGACATCGCCAACGCCTTCAACTCCATGCCCTGGAGCTGCATTAGGGAGGCACTCTGGTATCACCGGGTGCCGACCTATCTCCGTCGTATAGTCGGGGACTATCTGACGGATAGGGCCGTCATCTACCCCGGTCGCAACGGTGAGTGGAACCGGCGAGAGATGTCGTGCGGTGTCCCACAGGGTTCGGTTCTGGGGCCGCCCCTGTGGAACATCGGTTACGACTGGGTGCTGCGCGCCGACCTCCCTACCGGCGTCAGCGTAGTTTGCTACGCTGACGACACGCTGGTACTGGCACAGGGGGGGGTCGTACGAGGCGGCGGCGGAAAATATGACACGCGGGGTTGCGATAGTCGTTGAGAGGATCCGGCAGCTGGGTCTTGAGGTGGCTCTGCACAAGTCCGAGGCCATGCACTTCCATGGTCCTCGGAACAGGCCACCACCGGGATCCTCAGCGATGGTAGGAGGGGTATCCATCGGCGTCGAGTCGACGTTGAAGTACCTAGGACTCGTCCTCGACGGCCGATGGAACTTCGTTGAGCACTTCCGACGTTTGGCTCCCAAACTGGAACGGACCGGGGCTGCCTTCAGGCGGCTCCTGCCGAACCTGGGGGGGCCAAAGGCCTCCTGCCGGAGGCTCTACGCGGGGATTGTGCGGTCCATGGCCCTTTACGGGGCCCCGGTGTGGGCGCGTGGTTTGGCGCGGCTTGCCGTCCACCACCTGAACGCGCCCCAAAAGGTGGTTGCCGTAAGAATGGTTCGCGGCTACCGCACGATCTCCCGCGAGGCAGCGTGCCTCCTTGCCGGATTGCCACCATGGGATCTGGAGGCGATAGTCCTCGCGCGCCTACACGAATGGCGCGCGGAGGCACTATGCCGGGGGGAAACCCCGCTGCCACGGCAAGTTGTCGTGCAGCGGAAAGACTTCCGGCATGATCTCATGGCGACATGGAGAGAGCGACTGTCGCAACCCCGTGCTGGGCACGCCACTATAGCGGCGATAAGACCCCTCTTTGAGGAGTGGCTTGAGAGACGCCACGGCGTCCTCACCTTCCGCCTGACGCAGGTCCTCACCGGACACGGTGTGTTCGGGAGGTTCCTGCACCGAATCGGGCGGGAGGAAACGCCCGGGTGCTCCCACTGCGAGGATCGACCGGAGGACACGGTGGAGCACACTGTGGAGGTGTGCCCTGCCTGGGCGGAGCACCGCCGTGTCCTCGTAGCGGCGATAGGCGGCGGCGACCTCTCGCGTCCGGCCCTGGTCGAAGCCATGGTCCGGAGCGAGACGGAATGGGATGCCGTCACCACCTTCTGCGAAGCAGTGATGCTAGCGAAGGAGGTGGCGGAGCGGGAGAAGGAGAGAGCAGCAGCTTTCCTTCCCGGCCGCCGCGGGAGACGCCCCGGGCGTCGGGGGCTACGTCGTGGCCCCCGGCCACCGTAGGCGCGGGCCTGTGGACGCGAGCAATGGGTAGCTCGCCGTCCGTCCGTCTAACGACGACAGGCCGTGTCGACGGCGCGTTTTGTTCCACGCGCGCCTCAAAGAGCTGTCAGCAGCGTGAAGGGGCCCGCAAGGGCCGACGCCTGCCGGGGCTGCGGGCTGTTCGAAAGAGATACCGCGGCTCCGGAACGTAAGGGCACTGAAGGAACACGGATGGTTTTTAGTCAGTAAAAGTCTGACACTCCCTTCCGCTCCACCCAGAGCGAAAGGCGTCATTTGATGATTTTCCATCAGCAAAAAAAAAAAAAAAAAAGGCAGTAGAGTCCAAGGGGGAGGCATTGGCCGTTAGTTTGGTCATAGCGAAGGCCTTCGATCGGGTCTGGCACAAGGCACTTCTTTCGAAGCTTCCTTCCTATGGGCTTCCCGAGAAATTGTGCAAATGGATCACCAGTTTCCTTGCTGATCGGAGCATCAAGGTCGTAGTAGACGATGCATGCTCTGATTTCAAGCCTATCAACGCTGGTGTTCCACAAGGCTACTTGCTATCACCAACGCTGTTTCTCCTGCATATCAATGATATGTTGTTAACTGGTAGCATTCATTGCTATGCAGACGACAGCACTGGGGTGCCTTATATACCGGCCGTGCCAATATTTCTCGGGAAAACGTCGCCGAGTACCGGGACAAACTTGTGTCTGAAGTCGAGTTTTTGTTGAACAAAGTCTCGGATTGGGGGCGACTAAATCTAGTCCAGTTCAATCCCCAGAAGACACAAGTTTGCGCGTTTACCGCTAAAAAGAACCCCTATGTCGTATCTCCTCAGTTTCAAGGCACTCCCCTTGCTGCCTCAGCCAGTATCGGAATCCTTGGCGTCGACATATCAAACAGCGTGCAGTTTCGTGGTCACTTGGAAGGGAAGGCCAAATTGGCCTCTAAAATCTTGGCGTGCTCAGCAGAGCGAGACAGTATTTCATGCCGGCACATCGCTTGCAAGTTTACAAAGCGCAAGTTCGGCCCCACATGGAATACTGTTCTCATCTCTGGGCCGGGGCACCCCAGTGCCAGCTCCTTCCACTTGACCGCATCCAGCGCAGAGCGATTCGAATCGTCGACGACCGAGTTCTTTCCGATCGGCTCGATACACTGGCACTGCGTAGAGATGTTGCATCTCTTTGCGTATTTTATCGCATCTATCTCGGGGAGTGCTCTGAGTAATTGTTCGGACTAATTCCAGCCGCTTGATTTCACTATCGTACATCGCGACAAAACTCGCGTTACCATCCATACCATCTGGATGATTGGCGGTCCACCACTCTGCGATTAAGAAGGAGTTTTCTCCCTCGCACAACTTCTTTGTGGAATCAATTACCACCAGCGAATTTTCCGAACCGATACGACTTAGGAACCTTCAAGAAAAGAGCTTACACCTTTCTAAAAGGCCGGCAACGCATCTGCAATTCCCCTGGTGTTGCGGTTGTTCATGGGCGGCGGTAGTCACTTACCATCAGGTGAGCGGCATGCTCGTTTGCCCCCTATTCTATAAAAAAAAACTTCAAAGTTCGTAGCCACGCTTTATGTAGTAAGATGCAATGCAAATTAAAATGATAAATACAGTAACGGCATTAGTTTAAATTAAATCTAAAGATAGGAAGAGCTGTGGGAGCTCAAGAGGCTAAGCGCTCTCTGTAAATTTCATATTTCGTAGAAACTCGGATTCGAACCACACTGGCACCAAAAAAAAAATATTGCAATTTTAAGTGTTGACTAACCACTTACTCAGCGGTGAAGGAAAACATCTTGAAGAAAGCTGTATGTCTGAGAAATAAGAAAAAAAATATTTCGAAGACATGTGAAGTCCGCCAAAATGCATTCGGGCAGCACGGCGGACAATGCCTCGCCCAAAAGTAAGAGGAGGCCTGTGTCCAGTAGTGGGACATATATAGGCTGTAACTTTTAACGGCATTCAAACTAAAAACGTCGCAACACAATTGATGTTTTATTTCCGTGCATGGTCTTACACAATCGACGGATTCAACTCAGTTGGGCAGCGTTCGGGAAATTACGACAATATGAGGAAGCTCATGGTCGCTCAGCGAGCTATGGAGAGGGCTAGGCTTGGGGTTTACTCTACGTGATAAACATAGAAGTGAGGATACCCGCTGTAGAACCAGAGTTACCGACAAGACCAAAAGGATTAGTAAGCTCAAGTGCCAATGGGCCAGCCATATAGCTCGAAGAACCGACAACCGATGGGGAAAAAAGGTTCTCAAGTGGCAACATCGTACCTGTAGACAATGTGTTGGGCGACTCCCCACTAGATAGAGTGACGATTTGGTAAGACATGGAGGAAGTTGATGGATACAGGTGGCTCAGGACCGTGCTTTGTGATATTCCTTGGCTTGGGGGAGGCCTATGTTCAGAAGTGGACTTGTGAAGGGCTGCAATGATGATGATGATGATACAATATAATTGTGTTCCAATTAGCGTTCCAGCCCAGGATCACCATCGTAGTAGTCAGATACTCTATCTGAGTTGCAATGTGGTGTAATGTGGTAGTAACTGTCACCATGCAAATCGTCTTTATATATCAGATTATATGAGAGTTAACGTTTTTATTGAACACAGGACTTTATTATTTTTATGGGGAGGTATCAGCGTTAAATAGCAGCTTAATGCAATGCAAATAGCATTCAAACGTATTTGTCAGACTCAAATATACTATATAAAGCTGCAACATAATCAGCTGTATAAGAATTACAACCGTCCTATTTCACTAACTGGGTAAACGATTTTGCTCCTTTGTACAACAGTTATAATATACATTATTTTCAATCTAATGTTATACGTACACGTTATCAGTAACACGCGTAGTACTTCGTGAAATATAAATTGACTCTCCAACAGGTCGTAAACTTTCGCTCCATCAATCGCAAAAACTCGAGCACTCACAACGTGATAGATTCACAATTTATCTGAACATCAAAAGATAAAAAGAACTCTCTGACTCAATATCTTCGGCATTACTTATCCGTCATTGATATATAAATATTTATGCGGAAATCTTTCACCCATATTTTGTAATTTACTATTAATAAAGTTCATACTACATAGAGATTGTGATATTCCTTAGTCTACTACTCAAAAGAATAAAAACTACTCAACAAAAAAATTTTTACAAAAAGTAAAAACCGACTGCAACACAGAACTAAAACGAATTAAATAATTTCATATTCTAAAGATAGTGTAAAGATACTTCACACATATGTATGTGTGTGTGACAATAATGTCCTTTAGACCATACCTCGGTCCCATTGGCCAGTCTCGATGGAGACAAGCTATTTACGCAGGACAGGTTTGTAGTGCACTAGTATGTGCGCTCCCTATTTTCTCACTCTCATAGTCCAATAATATGGCAATTCCACATAACTGGAGAGAGAACAGACGCAGGACCAACGGTTTTAAGTGTTTTCTGAAGCACAATGGTGAAACACTGCTAAGTTCCTGCATTCTACTTCGACTTTAGGCTATTTTATAACACAAGTACTTATGAAATTGCCTAATAAAGTAGAATTTACAGCTTCTATACGTCCTACAGTTAGCAATGAGTCCGCCGCGCTGCCAATTTTCACAATATACTCGCAATTTTTTTTCTCAGATATGCAGGCTTTCTTAAAGTGTTATATTTCGCGGTCGAGCAGTTGGTAATTGATGAAATATTCCGTCAAGCCAAGCAGGTGACTAGGTGAACTAATATCTCGAATCTGTTAATCTAACTTGGTTTGTTCGAAATTTAAAGCTAGATCTCTCATAAGAGTTTTGTTAGGCTTAATATTTTAATGTGTTTTAATGAATATTTTTAAAACAATGTCTTCAATTATAAATTAAAACGTAAATAATTAAATGTACACTTTTCTTATTGTCTGTGATTGACTAACAGAAAACGCCACATGCTACTATGTTCGTCTATTGTAAGATAATATTGTTGGGAATTAGGGTAAAAAATAAAAGGAAATACGAACAAATGAAGATAGAATGGTAATTTCCCACTTGTTCTAGCAGTATAAAGTATCGCGCAGGCAACTAAGACAGAGATTAGTCGGTAATTTTACGAGACTCACTAGCGTTACTATGCTCGTTGGGTTATTCTACTGGTGTAGGCAAGGAAGATGGTGTTGCTGAGAGGTTGCCCCGTGTTACATTGAGATGGGTAGTGTTATTGTTAGTTTGCATACTTTGATGTTATCATATAATTAGGTCCTTCACAATACAGCGGTGTGCGTTTGTGACGGGGACACGTTGCGGTCGGTCAAACTGTATTGCTCTTTACTGAATGTATGGTGCAATGCGCTGTATTTTTGCGGATAATTACTGGTTGCGTAAGTTGAGCATATGCTCTTACTGGTACTTTTGTTATTTTTGACAATTGGCCTTCAGAATGGTTTCAGTTTGTTCTGCCGACTTCCAAAAAGGAGACGGTACTCAATTCCACTGTATGTTTTTTTTTATGTGTGTTACCTCATAACTTTTTACCGTATCAACCGATTTCGATGATTTTTTTATTTGAAAGCTGATACTTCTCATGTGGTCCCATATAAATTTGATCAAGGTCACACAAATAGTTATTGAGTTATTCTTAATAACTGATATTGAAGTCGGCTGTACAAAATTTTTGATTTTTAAATATCAATTATATTACAAATGTTATTTATCTTTATTACCGAGTAGTGTTCTGTTATTTAAATAAATTTGAGAATAATTTATAGTAACAGAAGACGAGTAATTCTTTACATCAGGTATGGGATTAAAGCCTTTTCTTGTATCTCTATATTCTAATTTCCAACAATATTTATACATATTTGTGATTGATTGTATATTAATTGTGACGTAGCCTTAGGAACGGTAAAGATTAAATAAATAAATAACTCCATTAATTTTGAACTTGTCATAGCCTTATCTGATATTACTCATCAGTCCTTTGAACTTTGAAAGAGGTTATAGCGGCTTTATTTGGCCTAAATAAACTTAGTTTTACGATAAGTCGTCACCTGCTATTCCGAGATATTGTAAATATTTTAATGAAATCTATTATTACTTTTAAACCATGCTGCAGCTATATTATGGTTTCAGCATGAACCATGAGCACCCGCATAAAATAGCAGTTTATTGTTGCTGTGATTCGTACGGAGTGCGTCAGCAACCGGACTGATAACGAGGCATACTATACCATTTTTTATGGGTTGAAAATGCATCTGCATTTTGATTCATCGACGATAGATATAGGTGTCTATGGGCCAACACTTTCACTTACTATCAGGTTTTTATCTTATAGAATAAGGGTGACAAACAAGCGCACAGTCCACTTGATGCCAGCCATCGACTTACTATCAGGTGGATAGTGAGTTATGTGCTGTATTGTGTGCATCTTGTCTCTATTATTCTATTAAAAATCATCTTGCCTTGTGATGGCGGTGTAATTATATCCATCTCCCCATTAAATGTCGTGGATATTGTAAGAAGTGGTTATATGATTTTGTAGAAAGATAATATGGCTTGCGATAAATACTCAGAACAGCGATGAGCGGCAAGGTATCAAGTACTACCATTGACAGTCTGCATGCTGAGGATGACGATTAAGGGCTAACGCTCCCCACAGAGGGAGACGGAAATTGTAGAACATACCTTATACATAATATATACTAGAATTTTCTTATATAGCAACAATAATTTTATTTGTGGATATTATGTGAAGGGTGCATGAAACCTATGAGTTGTTTTAATTATTAGGAAATATACAATGCCCAACAAATTCAGTAATGCTGTAAAATTAATTGTTCAAAATTCTAGAATACAAAGTAGAGTTCGCATAAGACCCGCACATCGCGACCACCTTTGAGTAATTTAGATAAAAGGTCTTTACCTATGAAATTACTACTAAATTATCAGAGTATATGAGAGTTAACGTTTTTATTGAACACAGAACAGGAAATAGCAGCTTAATGCTGTGTTTCGTATGGTGAGTGTAGAGAAACTGAGACTCCTTTTACTGGTCAGAAGGCATACATCCTTAGTTTTTAGGGGTGACAACGCATCCGTATTTTGATTATTATTAATGGGGGTTTCTATATTTATTTTAAACGTATTTGTCAGACTCAAATATACTATATAAAGCTGCAACATAATCAGCTGCATAAGAATTACAACCGTCCTATTTCACTAACTGGGTAAACGATTTTGTTCCTTTGAACAACAGTTCTAACATACATTCTATTAAATCTAATGTTATACGTACACGTTATCAGTAACACGCGTAGTACTTCGTGAAATATAAATTGACTCTCCAACAGGTCGTAAACTTTCGCTCCATCAATCGCAAAAACTCGAGCACTCACAACGTGATAGATTCACAATTTATCTGAACATCAAAAGATAAAAAGAACTCTCTGACTCAATAATTCCGGCATTACATATCCGTTATTGATATATAAATATTTATGAGGAAATATTTCACGCATATTTTGTAATTTACTATTAATAAAGTTCATACTACATAGAGATTGTGATATTCCTTAGTCTACTACTCAAATAAATAAAAAATTTCTATTACATATAAAAAAATATTTATAAAATAACTCATCAAAAACCTAAGTCACTTAGTTATAACTACTAAAAAAAAAATTTTTTACAAAAAATAAAAACCGACTGCAACACAGAACTAAAACTAATTAAATAATTTCATATTCTAAAGTTAGTGTAAAGATACTTCACACATATGTATGTGTATGTGACAATAATGTCCTTTAGACCATACCTCGGTCCCATTGGCCAGTCTCGATGGAGACAAGCTATTTACGCAGGACAGGTTTATAGTGCACGAGTATGTGCGCTCCCTATTTTCTCACTCTCATAGTCCAATGATATGGCAATTCCACATAACTGGAGAGAGAACAGACGCAGGACCGACGGTTTTAAGTGTTTTCTGAAGCACAATGGTGAAACACTGCTAAGTTCCTGCATTCTACTTCGACTTTAGGCTATTTTATAACACAAGTACTTATGAAATTGCCTAATAAAGTAGAATTTACAGCTTTTATACGTCCCACAGTTAGCAATGAGTCCGCCGCGCTGCCAATTTTCACAATAAACTCTCAATTTTTTTTCTCAGATATGCAGTCTTTCTTAAAGTGTTATATTTCGCGGTCGAGCAGTTGGTAATTGGTGAAATATTCCGTCAAGCAAGGCAGGTGACTAGGTGAACTAATATCTCGAATCTGTTGATCTAACTTGGTTTGCTCGAAATTTAAAGCTAGATCTCTCATAAGAGTTTTGTTAGGCTTAATATTTTAATGTGTTTTAATGAATATTTTCAAAACAATGTCTTCAATTATAAATTAAAACGTAAATAATTAAATGTACACTTTTCTTATTGTCTGTGATTGACTAGCAGAAAACGCCACATGCTACTATGTTCGTCTATTGTAAGATAATATTGTTGGGAATTAGGGTAAAAAATAAAAGGAAATACGAACAAATGAAGATAGAATGGTAATTTCCCACTTGTTCTAGCAGTATGAAGTATCGCGCATGCAACTAAGAGAGAGATTAGTCGGTAATTTTACGAGACTCACTAGCGTTACTATGCTCGTTGGGTTATTCTACTGGTGTAGGCAAGGAAGATGGTGTTGCTGAGAGGTTGCCCCGTGTTACATTGAGATGGGTAGTGTTATTGTTAGTTTGCATACTTTGATGTTATCATATAATTAGGTCCTTCACAATACAGCGGTGTGCGTTTGTGACGGGGACACGTTGCGGTCGGTCAAACTGTATTACTCTTTACTGAATGTATGGTGCAATGCGCTGTATTTTTGCGGATAATTATTGGTTACTTAAGTTGAGCAATTTTTTTTTTGCGGATGGAAAATCATCAAATGACGCCTTTCGCTCTGGGTGGAGCGGAAGGGAGTGTCACACTTTTACTGACTAAAAACCATCCGTGTTCCTTCAGTGCCCTTACGTTCCGGAGCCGCGGTATCTCTTTCGAACAGCCCGCAGCCCTGGCAGGCGTCGGCCCTTGCGGGCCCCTTCACGCTGCTGACAGCTCTTTGAGGCGCGCGTGGAACAAAACGCGTCGTCGACACGGCCTGTCGTCGTAAGACGGACGGACGGCGAGCTACCCATTGCTTGCCGTCCACAGGCCCGCGCCTACGGTGGCCAGAGGCCACGACGTAGCCCCCGACGCCCGGGGCGTCTCCCGCGGCGGCCGGGAAGGAAAGCTGCTGCTCTCTCCTTCTCCCGCTCCGCCACCTCCTTCGCTAGCATCACTGCTTCGCAGAAGGTGGTGACGGCATCCCATTCCGTCTCGCTCCGGACCATGGCTTCGACCAGGGCCGGACGCGAGAGGTCGCCGCCGTCTATCGCCGCTACGAGGACACGGCGGTGCTCCGCCCAGGCAGGGCACACCTCCACGGTGTGCTCCACCGTGTCCTCCGGTCGATCCTCGCAGTGGGAGCACCCGGGCGTTTCCTCCCGCCCGATTCGGTGCAGGAACCTCCCGAACACACCGTGTCCGGTGAGGACCTGCGTCAGGCGGAAGGTGAGGACGCGGCAGCGGGGTTTCCCCCCGGCATAGTGCCTCCGCGCGCCATTCGTGTAGGCGCGCGAGGACTATCGCCTCCAGATCCCATGGCGGCAATCCGGCAAGGAGGCACGCTGCCTCGCGGGAGATCGTGCGGTAGCCGCGAGCCATTCTTACGGCAACCACCTTTTGGGGCGCGTTCAGGTGGTGGACGGCAAGCCGCGCCAAACCACGCGCCCACACCGGGGCCCCGTAAAGGGCCATGGACCGCACAATCCCCGCGTAGAGCCTCCGGCAGGAGGCGTTTGGCCCCCCCAGGTTCGGCAGGAGCCGCCTGAAGGCAGCCCCAGTCCGTTCCAGTTTGGGAGCCAAACGTCGGAAGTGCTCAACGAAGTTCCATCGGCCGTCGAGGACGAGTCCTAGGTACTTCAACGTCGACTCGACGCCGATGGATACCCCTCCTACCATCGCTGAGGATCCCGGTGGTGGCCTGTTCCGAGGACCATGGAAGTGTATGGCCTCGGACTTGTGCAGAGCCACCTCAAGACCCAGCTGCCCGATCCTCTCAACGACTATCGCAACCCCGCGTGTCTTATTTTCCGCCGCCGCCTCGTACGACCCCCCCTGTGCCAGTACCAGCGTGTCGTCAGCGTAGCAAACTACACTGACGCCGGTAGGGAGGTCGGCGCGCAGCATCCAGTCGTAACCGATGTTCCACAGGGGCGGCCCCAGAAACGAACCCTGTGGGACACCGCACGACATCTCTCGCCGGTTCCACTTACCGTTGCGACCGGGGTAGATGACGGCCCTATCCGTCAGATAGTCCCCGACTATACGACGGAGATAGGTCGGCACCCGGTGATACCGGAGTGCCTTCCTTCCTGGCCTTGAGCCTACGTACCGCCACTCTCAGGTCTACCCCGGCCCCTTCCGGGATGCCGTCGTCGTCGTCCTGGTGGTCCGCTTCCGGCACCGCAGGTGGCGGAGCCATAGGCGGGGGCGGATGTTCCCCTCGCGCAGGAAACAGAGCGCTCACCACGTCCTCCACGAGCTGAGGCCGGAGACTCTGCATCAGCGGGGGGGCCCAGGTGCGGAGTTTATCCCGCACCATCTTGTAAGGGCGCCCCCACGGATCTCTGTCGAGAGTCTCCAGCATCTCCTCATGGGCCCGATCCCGGGCCCGCATGACAGCCTCCCGGAGGGCGGTCTTCGCCGCTCTGTATCACTCGTACAGCTCCGCCTCAATGGCTGCCGCATTCGGTGGACGAATGCGGAGCCTGCGATGCCTGGCGTACAGGTGCCGCGCGGCGACACACGCCTCGCGCAGAGACGTCAGCTCACGCGACCACCAATACACCTGGCGCCGGACGCTTCCTGGCCGGACGCGGGGCATTGCCACGTCACATATCTCGGACATGGCCTCCTGGAACCACCCTGCTTCATCATTGACGTCGGCAGGCCTATCCGGTGATGACACCCAGGCCTGCACGATCGAGGCTTCCAGGAGGAGCTCCCGGTCCAGCTGCTTCAGCGCCCAACGCGGACCACTCGGGGCCTGTTGGACTGGCGCGCTCGAGGGCTGGGTGGAGACGTCACACCGGATGTACCGGTGATCGGAGTAGGTCTCCACCCCCTCCATGACTCGCCAGTCAATGGCACGCGGCGACAGAGCGGGGCTAGCGAACGAAATGTCCACCACCGACTCGCCCCGCATCCGCACACACGTGGGGACAGAACCCCGATTTAGGACGACCAGGCGTGTGTCCAGAGCCCAGTCTTCCACCATCCTACCCCGCACATCTGTACGACGAGAACCCCAAGCCAAGTTCTTGGCATTGAAGTCCCCGAGGACAAGCACGGGGAGGGGATAGCTTCCGACGACGACTGCTCTCAGCTCTGCAAGAGAGTTGTGGAGCTCAGCGAGAGATCGGTTTGGGGAGAAGTACACCCCCACAACGACGAACTCCCCGAACCGTGCTGCTACGCACCCCTGACCCCTCCTGACACCTTCAAGGGTTGGGGTACCGGCGGCGGCCGAAGAAATGATAGCCACTGAGCCGTTAAGGTCCGCCACCCAGTCCTTCCTAGGCCAAACAAAATACGGCTCAGCGACCACAGCGATGTTAATCGACCACTGCGCCATGCTCTGGAGCAACAGATCCTGAGCGCAGGCGCAGTGGTTGATATTCGCCTGGAGGAAGCTTAATGGGCCGTTATAGGCATTCCATTTCAGCTTCCTCCACGGGGCGCCCCTCTGCAGGCGTCGGTGTCGCGGCGGCGGCGGCGGCGACAGTGACAGCGGCGGCGGCGGTAGTTGCAGCTGCGGCGGTGGCCATAGAGGCGGTGGCGGCGGAGGAGGGCCCTCCCCTACCCGCGGCCTTGGCCTTGGCGGGTGACCAGTGATCGGCTGGCTTACTGGTCGCCGCACATGCATCACAGTGCGGCGTGGCGCAGCAGGTCGCCGATATGTGTCCGGGCTGACAGCAGCGGAAGCAGAGGCCACTGCGGTCAACCTCCGAGGCGCATTTCACTGATACGTGATGCCCCACGAGACAGCGGTAGCACCTCAGAGGTCTGGGCTCCAGCAGGTTAACCTGCGCTGAGACCCAGCCCACCAGAAGCCTTCGGCCCTCCACTATGGCTTTGGCCGCCGTAACAGGGCAGCAAACCGTGGCGGCATGCATACCCTGTTGATCCGGGCGTATGGCGCCTGACCTGACCTGGTCAGTAGTGCACCTCCCGGACCTGGCGACGGCGGCCATCAACTCCTCCTCCGATACCGAGTCGTCCAGACCCATGATGCGCAGGTCTGCGCATCTGACGGGCCTGGACACTCGGGCCTCGTCCGCGTTCAAGGACGCTCTGAGCTTCCCAGCCAGAGCGTCTGCAGTCGCGCCACTGGATTCCCCGGGGATCTCCAGTATACGGGCCCCCGTCTGGGTGACTTTGAGCCGGAGGCCCCCAGTGATCCCGAGCTCCCCGAGATCCACCGCCTCTTTCGCCTTCGCGAGCAGATCGCGGTAGGTAACGCCCTTCTTTTCCGCGTCCGGCTGTAGTGTAATCACTACAACTGCGGTCTTCGGGGCGCGGAGCCTAGCCGCGATCTTGCGCGCCCTGAACTGGCGCTGCCGCTCCTGCTCTTTGGCCTTTTTGGCTGCCTTCTTCCCCTTCTGTTTGTCCCCGACCACCTGCCAACCGGCTTCTGCCGCGGGAGGTGTAGGGAGCTGGGGGGGCGGTGGCGGCGGCGGCAGCTGGCTTGCCGCTGACGCTGGCCCATTCGCCGCAGGCACTGGGGCTGGCGCAGCCATCACCTGTGCTGCCGCCTTGCCCTTTTTCGCCTTCGCCTTGCCTCTCTTTCCCGTCGCCGGCTTAGCCGGAGCCGGTTCAGCCGGTATCGGTTTTGCTGGAGCCGGCTTTTCAGGGGGGGAGGTGCAACTGCAGCCCCACCCGAGGGCTGGCTGGACGGCCCCGGCCTGGATGCGGCAGCCGTGACCGTCGCGTAAGAAGCCGTTGCCGGCCTCGCCGCCGTCTTGTTTGCCCCTAGGGGGGGGGGGGGGGGCGCAGGACGATGCCCTCCAGCACGGAGAACCGGTGCTGGAAGGCAGCCAGCTCCTGCCGGACCAGGTCCAGAACCTGGTTCTCCACCGGCACGGGCTGGCTTGGGCGCTGCGTCTGGGGCGCCGCGCGAGAGGCAGGCTCATGTAGACTGGCCAGGTCTGCGCGGAGCTTCTCATTCTCCTTCTGGAGAGTTTCCATGGCGGACGTCAGGCGGGCCACGTCCGCCCGCAGCTTCGCCACCTCGTCCGCATTAGGCCCAGCCCCAGCAAAGTTGGCCTCCGCAGCCGCCATGATGGAGGCGGAGGCCGCGGTAATGGCCTTGACTTTCGAGGAGGACTTTTGCTTGTTGGCCACGACCTTGATCGCGGCCTCCACCTCCTTTACGAATCTGGCCTTACGCTCCACCTCGGAGCCGCCAGTCGCGTCTGTTTCTTCGCCTGATTCCCGAGCCGTGTCGTCCGGGTGGCGCCCCTCCTCGGCAAGCTTTGCCGCTCGTTCGGCCCTCTGATTGGTAGAGAGCTCCCTCCCCTTGCCTCTCAGCCCGCCCCGCCTGTTGGTGGGGATTTTCCGGGCCGAAACCTCCTCTTCACCGGATGCCGACCCCTGGTCGCCATCCCGCCTGGACCGCTTGCGGAAGAACTTGCTGGTCTCAGCGGTCCCAGGCTCCACTTGTCGGGAGCTCTCTGAGCCTCCCTCGCTGCTCGATGCGGCATGGGACTCCGTCCCCGCATCGTTCCTCCTCTCCTCTACGTTGCCGTTGCCGGCGGTTTTGGTTTTTTGTGTTTTTTGTTTGGTTTCCATTTTTTGTACCCACGAGTATGGGGGAATTAAAGGTCCACCTTGGCAGAGACCCCTTACCAATGTAAGCAGATTTAGAGGATTTATTACTCGCCAGGGGGTCTGCAGGTACCCTGGCGAGGAGCGCACTAACGACTGATTTGTTCATAGAACCCCGTCAGCCATCCATCCCCTCGCGGTGCGTCGCCGCTTGAGATTCGGGGTAACTTTTTATAGAGGTTTTCTCCCTCGCGGTCCGGGCGGTTAAGCCAAGACCCTCGGTCCCTATCAAAGCCGCGAGACGTGATCCACGACACTTCGATACTGGGATTACGAGACCGGCGGTGACAGCAAAGGATGAATCCTTCACTGTCTGCCCGGAGGCAGGGTAAGTGCACACCGAGCCCGCCCTCACTCCTCTGCTATGCCCTCTGCTGATCAGAGGGTCACGCAGTGGAACGCACCGTTGGTCCGGGACGGACACCCCCCATGTCAGAATAATTAGCCGCGGCAGTACCATTCCCCAAGGAGTAAGAATTTCTTCTCATTTCTCGAGGAAGATTACTGCCGCGCCCAGGGTGCACCGGCCCAGTATCTGCTCTTCCCTCCAGACGTTACGAGAGGGACCCGCAACTACCAGGCACACGTGGAGGACTTCTGACTTCGCACCCCACTTAAGTTGAGCATACGCTCTTACTTTCATTATTTTTGACAACTGGGTCTCCGGTTCTCTACACTCACCATACGAAATACATCAGTGTTGACCTGCTATTTTACGCTGGTTTTCTGTGAGAGCGTGGTCCTTCCCCGGTCGAGCCGACCCATTCGTGCTACAACCATAATATAGCTGCAGCATGGCTCTACCACGTAGAACCATGTAGAACCACGCTTATGGTCAAGTTTACGCCAAAAACTCAAAGTTAGTTATCTATAGATAATTAATTAACTTCTGACGTAAATCCAGCCAGCACATTTTGAAATGTTCGACGCGGAAAAGCCAAAAGTTAGTCATAATGGAATATTGTTAAAGTTGTCAATAATAAAATCAGTGCGCGATAAAACTATTAATGCATGGACAGATAACGTCGCTTTAGATTACTGCCTTGTCAAACTAGGATTTTTCTATATCGATGACGACATTAATGGTATTTTACATGCTTTATATTACCGTAAGCCTTCTAAAAGTTCATTGCTGTAAAGTAGACACTGCTGCCCATCGCCTGGTTTGCTTACTATTCGCTTCTTTCGATCATTTCGGCCTTTCCAACGGTTAGGGTAGTGTATATTCTTACACTGCCACTGCACGTTCAGAATGCTTTATTACAGCTTAACTTTAATGTAAATAATTATGTAAGGAACTTTGTAATTTACTTCCAGACGCCCACTTAACTCTAGGCAAGAGTAATTTCACTTGGATCATCACAGCTCATGTACTATGCGTGTTATTTAAGTTTACTTAAACTCAAATTATTTATACTACACTAGCAGTGCCCGCGAATTCGGTCTCGTGGAATAAGTATTTTTGTTATGATAATCGATGATGATTTATTTGTACTGTTAATAGCGGCACGACATTAATGTTTGCAAAACTAAAATCTGATAAAGATCTGGTAAGTAGTAATTTGTTCAACAATTAATAAGCTAAAACAATCTACTGCTAGAAATGTTACAGGTAAAATTAACACTTCAGAGTAAACATTATAAGATGTAAACATTATAAGTATGAATAAAAAATCAATGAATGAATTTTAAACAGTTCTTGTCAAAAAGGCGAACTGTTCAGTTTCAATTGGTCTTTGAACTATGTAATGGAACATATCAGACGTTCTCGAATATTTATTTAAAGTATTTTTAATATCTGATTTCAATCCCTGCTAAAAGAAAATATAAATAAGGTTGCGCAGCCTTTTATCAAGCTCAGAGGGTTATTTGCATGCCATTAAGACATGAACAGTTGTTTGAAAAATGTTTGTCTGTTTGTTTATCTGTTTGTCCAGACCAATATTCAAAATTTCTGAATCTTTTGTAATGAAACTTTTGTACAAAAAGAGAGTAATGAGTATTGGCTACTTCTTATCTTTAATAAATCGAAGTCTTTAGAGAATTCTTATTGATCACAAGACTCAATCAGATTTACATACATACATATATAGCAACAAGAGTTTTATTTGTGGATATTATGTGAAGGGTGTATGAAACCTACGAGTTGTTTTAATTATTAGGAAATATACAATGACCAACATATTCAGTAAAACTGTAAAATTAATTGTACAAAGTTCTAGAATACAAAGTAGAGTTCGCATAAGACCCACACATCGCGCCCACCTTTGAGTAATTTAGATAAAATGTCTTTACCTATGAAATTACCGTTCTGCAGTACTGGCCAGTTCAAATCAAAATACTTTTTGTTTGGCTAAGAATTCTCATTTAAATATAATTATTTATTTATTTACAAGCGTTATGTTTTCATCGCATTTGAAAAAACACTACATAAATATTTATAATATTTATGTAGTGTTTTTTCACAACAAGTTGGAATCTAATTTCTATTATTATTATCTAATTATTTTAGATAATCACTTATTATTTAAGTGAAACACTAAACCATTTAAACATTTATTTACATTGTAAGTCTTACAACACTAACTTTTACTTCAAAAACAAACAATTGAGCAAACAAATTCAATGGGAGCTTTGGCTTTGCATGGTTATTCAAGAAGAAAATTTAAACTTTACTAAACAATGTAACTTGGACTTAAAAATAAAAAATAAAAAACAATAACATACATTTGAGCAAACAAATTCAATGGGAGCGTTAGCTTTGCATGGTTGTAGAAAGTTTGGATAAATTTGGCTCATAACTTGTTGTTTTAAGTTTCAAACACGTCTCTAAATTTTCATATGTTAGTTGGCTTCTTACTTTACTTTTATTTATATTCATGCAAAAGAACGCTTGCTCATACGAATATGTCGATCCAAATGCCAACTTCTTCACTTCACTGTAGCAATCTGGAAGACTATTGCGTCGAATATTAGTGCCTCAACTCGCGGCTATTCTTTTAAAGATGTCCATTTTAATTGCGTTACGTACATACATTTCTGAACCTCCAACTCTTTCAAATTGCTTTTTAACTCTGTAAATTTTCAACTCCACAAAGCTTTACTTTTTAAATCGATCAATTGCATTTCTGTAGATCCAGTATCAACTCCAAATGGCTCAGTGTTGCAGTGTAAAGTTGATATTCTTGCGCCTGATATTTTTTTTTTATTTATTTAAACATTTATGCAAAAAAAATCGTACATATGGCGGACTTAAGCCTTAAGGCATTCTCTTCCAGTCATCCTTTAGGCTAAACAGAGATAAGCATATGGGAAGTAGGGCAGCTAAAGTAAACTAATAAGGAGAAAAAAAGGTGACGATCTTTCTTCGATCATATCGGATAGCCGTCCCATCGGTCTGTAAGTGTGAAAGAATAGAGCGTGCATTTATTTTGCACAGTTGGCTAGTTCCCGTTGAGATTGGTCGCTGTAACCGAAATTCACTCTGGAGGATGAAATTCACTCTGATTATTAATTTTAGTATTCAAAACGAACTGGCGACGAGTCCGCCTATTGTAAACGGTCTTGGGTATTAAAAAGTTAGGGGACAGCCTATTACCGTATAAAATCTAGGCACAGGTCTCTTTTAACTTCTAAAAGAGTTTATGGGCCAAAAAATGTCCTCCGCCCTGCCATAACGCAATTTGGTATACTACACTTAGCTTCGATTTTTTTTAATTTCTCGTGTAAGTTTCATCGCGATGTTTTCCTTAAGCACCAAACACGTGGTAAATTAGCACTTACAATTGCAATTAACTATTTCGTTGAAGCCATTGAGTGGACTCTACCACATTCATATCATTACAAGAGAGTCACGAATTAATTATTAAATTATATAAAAACGAATATCACAGTGTAAAATTCTACTCAAAGTTATAGATGTAGTAATATCAATGGCATTCTCAATATACAAATTACTAAAAATATATAAAAAATGTGATTTTTTTTATTAAATACGATCAAATTTACTATCGCCGGCATATATCTTCCAGTTTTTCTAGACGAATACGACTAAAGGAACTTCAAAAAAAGCCTACCTTCTTTATAAAAGGCCGACAACTCACCTGCAATTGACAAACCCAACCTCTAGAGTTGTATATATTCATGGGAGATTGTTTTGTTTTATAGGATAAGGGTGACAAGCGAGTACACAGTCCACCTGATGGTAAGTGGTTGCTGTGGCCCTTAGACAACTACATCTATCCTCGTTTGCGAATCAAAATGCAGATGCGTTGTCAGCCTTGAGGACTAAGATAGAATGCCTCTTTTCCACTAAAAATGGTCTCCAGTTCTTTACACTCACCATACAAAACACAGCAGCATTAAAGTGCTACTTTACGCTGGTATTCTGCAAGAGCGTGGTCCTTGCCCGGTCGAGCCGAATCATTCTTGCAACAACTACACAATTAATATAGCTGCAGCATGGCTCTACCACGTATAAAACTGTGATTATTTACCGTCATGTGAGGCGTACGCACATTTGCCTCCTCTTCTAAAAAAGAGAAAAAACGTATATACGTATGCATACATAGTACATACATCTTACGAAGTTACGCGATATTTAGATCTGTCTTTTCAACCGATTACAATGTAGGTGTCTTCGAGGCAACAGTGAATAGGCTCTTGTTAAGCTAAGTCGTTGCGCTAAACCGTATTCTTCGCATAACATTTATACCTATGGGATAAGTCCCAGAAGCACTGGCTAATAATTGCTTTAAATATCATCATTACACTCTATCACAAGTCCACTGCCCAACTAAGCCCATGGTTTTTTCCTTTCTCCCTTTCCCCCGAGGAAAGCCACGGTTAAAAATATACGTTTTCCATATTTCTTTGTAAAGTTATTTTGCAGGAATACGTAATAATAAAGAAGCACACACAGGAACCACTAACGATTTACTTATCCAATCTGTGTTCAAATTCGCATCGCACCACCGTAATCTTTTACATTTACATAGGCTTAAAGAAAAAAAAAAGTTGCGTGGTGCAGATCTTGCGATAAGTCACGAAGTGGATAAATGGCATTCCATTTCCTGCGAGTACAACTAAATTGGACTCCATTCTTGTTAATCATGATAAATTGTTCGAAAATATACAAGCCTCGAGAGTTTTTTCCACCTGACTTCCTGTTTAACTAAAGTAATTTTTGAAATCTCTAACTTTACGAGACTGGAAAAAAAAACATTTTTAAATTTATGAAATGGTTCCGTGTGACTGGTATAATGGTATTAGATTAAATAAGTTTTTTAGTTTAGAAATGTCAATATACGATATCTTAGCGCATTAGCCAAATTAACATTCAATAACATTCGTTACTCCCTTAGAAAAAAAATCCTTTTGGTCCAAAGTAAGTTTACATAAGTGTTCGCAATTATACAATAATTATTTGCAGGTGCGCAATAATTATTGCATTTTACACTTGCGAATGTAATAGGAAACCGTATGCAATTTTTCGTTACATAATTTATTAATTATTTAAATTAGTTAGAGTCGTTTCATTTAACAGCTTAAATCTCTAATCATCTCTCTTTTTAAATGTTTAGTTATGTTTTATATTATTTAATGGTCAATGTCATGAAATGAAAAACTGTTCAGAGTGTGAAAAGTTTATTCGTCTTTTAATTAACTTTTGTCTTACTTTATTAAGTTAGTCTCATAATAATCACAAGTTGACTATGGTTAATTATATACCTAATAACATAAAAAATGCTTAAGTAAAAACACGAATAGACACAATATTCGTACGTTTACAACTGACTGAGGACTATATAAATAATTAGCCCACTAGCCAATATCTTATCTGTATTTTGTAATTTTACCACGACTGTGATTCGCACAATTACTGTTATAACATATCATAACCTATAATAGGTTTGAAACTTTGCCACAGTATGTATTACTACTACATTGGGGTGTGATCGACGGATTCAACTCGGCTGGGCAGCGTTCGGGAAATTACGACACATCTTCTCGTCAGGTATACCTCAAAACTTGAAAACGAGACTTTTTTTTTATAGAAGAGGGGGAAAACGAGCATGCGGCTCACCTGATGGTAAGTGACTACCGCCGCCCATGAACAACTGCAACACCAGGGGAATTGCAGATGCGTTGCCGGCCTTTTAGAAAGGTGTAAGCTCTTTTCTTGAAGGTTCCTAAGTCGTATCGGTCCGGAAAATTCGCTGGTGGTAATTGATTCCACAAAGAAGTTGTGCGAGGGAGAAAACTTCTAAATCGCACAGTGGTGGACTGCCAATCATCCAGATGGTATGGATGGTAACGCGAGTTTTGTCGTGATGTGCGATGGTGAAATTGAGCGGCTGGAATTAGTCCGAACAATTCCTCCGACAAACACTCCCCGTGATAGATGCGATAAAATACGCAAAGAGATGCCACATCTCTACGCAGTGCCAGTGTATCGAGCCGATCAGAAAGAACTCGGTCGTCGACGATTCGAACCGCTCTGCGCTGGATGCGGTCAAGTGGAAGGAGCTGGCACTGGGGTGCCCCGGCCCAGAGATGAGAACAGTATTCCATGTGGGGCCGAACTTGCGCTTTGTAAAGTTTGTAGCGATGTGCCGGCATGAAATACTGTCTCGCTCTGCTGAGCACGCCAAGCTTTTTGGAGGCCAATTTGGCCTTCCCTTCCAAGTGACCACGAAACTGCACACTATTCGATATGTCGACGCCAAGGATTCCGATACTGGCTGAGGCAGCAAGGGGAGTGCCTTGAAACTGAGGAGATACGACATAGGGGTTCTTTTTAGCGGTAAACGCGCAAACTTGTGTCTTCTGGGGATTGAATTGGACCAATCCGAGACTTTGCTAAGCAAAGACTCGACTTCAGACACAAGTTTGTCCCGGTACTCAGCGACGTTTTCCCGAGAAATATTGGCACGGCCGGTATATAAGGCATCACCAGTGCTGTCGTCCGCATAGCATTGAATGCTACCAGTTAGCATCATATCACTGATATGCAGGAGAAACAGCGTTGGTGATAGCACGCAGCCTTGTAGAACACCAGCGTTGATAGGCTTGAAATCAGAGCATGCACCGTCTACTACGACCTTGATACTCCGATCAGCAAGGAAACTGGTGATCCATTTGCACAATTTCTCGGGAAGCCCATAGGAAGGAAGCTTCGAAAGAAGCGCTTTGTGCCAGACCCGATCGAAGGCCTTCGCTATGTCCAAACTAACGGCCAATGCCTCCCACTTGGACTCTACTGCCTCTGCCCATCTATGAGTCCAATAGACTAGAAGATCACCAGCTGATCGACCTCGACGAAAACCATACTGGCGGTCACTAATCAGCTGGTGATCCTCAAGGTACCTCATGAGCTGGCAGTTTATAATGGATTCCATTATTTTGGAGAACAAGGAGGTGATGGCAATAGGCCTGTAGTTGGACGTGTCTGAGCGGTCGCCTTTTTTAGGGATCGGGTGGACCAAAGCTGTCTTCCATGAATTCGGGACTACGCCTTGGGAGTAGGAGTACCGGAAAAGACGCGTTAAAACCGCTGCCAACTCCGGAGCACACGTCTTCAGCACAATGGGAGGGACTCCATTGGGCCCACTCGACTTGCTGACGTCCAGGGAGAAGAATGCTTTGCGAACCGAGCGCTGTGTAAATCGCACATCCGGCATGGAGCACTCACATCGCGGGATGGTCGGCGGTGTATTCCCCCCGTCATTTAGAGTTGAGTTGGACGCAAAAACTCAACTCAACAAAAAGCTCAACAGACCGGTTTTCTCTTTTGCGGCATGGGCCAGTGAGTCGTCCTCCCTGTGCAGAGATGGAAGAGATGGCTGACAAAAATTCCCTTGGACAGCCTTGGCGAGTGACCAGAATGCACGGGTTCTCGAAGGAAGGCGAACTAGCTTCTCGCCAATTCTGCCGATGTGCTCAGACCTTGCCTTGGCAATGACGCTTTTGAAGGACCTGGAGGCGGAATTATACTTCTTTTTAAGTGCGCTGGTGTTTACATCCCGAGACGTAGATGCGTCAGCCCAGGCCCGGTAGCGCTCCTGCTTATAGCGTGATGCTATTTTACAGGAGCGACCAAACCATGGCTGGGATCTGCTTCCGATGGCACCTGTACAACCAGTGCATGTTGCCAGTGATGATAAGGAAGCTCAAGGTCGCTCAGCGAGCTATGGAGAGGGCTATGCTCGAGGTTTCTCTGCGTGATAAACTTCGAAATGAAGATATCCGCAGTAGGACCAGAGTGACCGACATAGCCCAACGGATTAGTAAGGTGAAGTGGCAATGGACCAGCCATATAACTCGGAGAACCGACAAACGATGGAGGAAAAATGTTCTCGAGTGGTAGTCTCGTACCGTTAGTCGAAGTGTAGGGCGACCCCAACAAGATGGGGTGACGGCCTGGTAAGACATGCAGGAAGTCGATGGATGCAGGTGGGTCAGGACCGTGCTTTTTGGCATTCCTTGAGGCCATTCTATGTTCAGCAGTGGACTTATGATGGGCTGTAATGATGATGAATGATGATGTTGGGGGTGATTACGCCAATAAACTGTTTTAAGCGAAAATGACAGATTCTCAAGTTTGCCATAGATATGACGATGTCTTCGTAATATTTTTTATTATTATCAGACATGCAGGTTTCATCACGATGTTTTCCTTCACCGCCGAGCATATGATAAATCAGCATTTAAAATTGCAATTAACAATATAATTGGTGCCGGTGAGGATCGAATCTGGGTTACTTGCGTACTGTGAAGTTTACAGCGAGCGCTTAGCCCCTGAACTACCATGGCTAATTCATTGAGTTGTTGCAACAACGACTTAAAAATACGCCCTAATCTGTCACTAGCCGTGCCCAGCATGCGTTGCAATGTTTTTAATCGGGATAATTGTAAAGGAACGCAAATAAAACGAACAAACATGCAAAGAATTAAATAGCGTTCACACAACAACACACCAATGTTTCATCGTAATCGGATAAATAGAGAAATAAAATGGAATATAAATTTTTATGCATATGGTTAAACAATTTTTATAATTTACTACCATTTTAGAATTATGAGTGTCTTTAAATCGGAGAAAAATTGGATAGGCATCCTTTAACGTAACATACAGTTATAAAGCAAACCAAAACAATTTCGATCCTTAAATTTATTTCATCAAAAATTTCAGAAATAAACTTGTCTACAAAACAAATCAAATTTTTGTACATATCTGAAATGACAAACAGGAGATCCCACTTCTGATGTCGGAGAATTACAACAGAGGATCACAATTTTGATCTCTGAAATACATCAGGATAGCGTTAATTGTTAAAAATAATAAAAGTGGGAGAGCGGATGTTCAACTTGCTCTCTTGCTTACGCAGTTTAATCATTATCAATAATAAGACAACGTAACGCACTATACATTCAGTATAGTGAAATTACAGTTCGACCACACCGTAACACGTCTCTGCCACAATCACACACCAGTGTAACGTGAGGTACGTAATTACATGATAACACCAAAATATGTAAACCAACAGCTACACTACTTATCTCAATGTAACACTGGACAGCATCTCAGCAACACCAATCCTCCTTGTCTGCACTAGAGGAATTACAACAACGAACAGAACCACAACACTATCGTAACACTAGTAGAACGACCACACTCGTTGAATGACTGAAGCGGAATCTCTCGCGCACGGCACCTACAGTGAACTTTATACTACAGACACAAGAGGGGGTTTCTCGATATACCCTCCATTCTACCTCGATCCAACCGGGTATTTTATAGACACTACGACACGGCCATCCTGACGTACGACCGTTCTCGGGCGTGTATCTTTTACTTTATGCATTCCTGTAACAAACACCAATTCGTCCGCTCGTCCATCCTGACATGAGTGGGTACATATTATTAGTTCGGAAAACTAATTATTAGATGGCGCTGCTTGTTCCACTATGGCGCCATCAATCCATGACACGGTCATCCCTGACTAGCATTCGTCCTCGGTTGCAGTGCCTGTAGACAAAATATGCTCAGTGATTAATCTAGCTCGGCTATTCTGCCAATGGAAACAAGGTCGATTCCAAATGGTACTTTACTTCTCCTAAGTCTAAGTACAATAGTCAACTGTCATAATTGACAATGCCTTGTATTAAGGCTTCTTACACAGTGCTTCCTGCATAACATGATTTATTGTGGAAGGTCCGATCAACAAGTTCCAATACAGTAATTTTAACAATTTTGTTACTCTTTAACATAATTCATAAGCAATGCATATTGAACTCGTGAAACTTTCATTGAAATCTGTGCACCAACACAGACCAGAATCGCACCAACGATTCTTTACATATCCGCCGTCATATATGCCAGAACCGCACCAACGATTCTCCACATATCTGCCGTCACATATGCTATAATACACGAGGGGCTCTGTGCACCAACACAGGCCATAATCGCACCAACGATTCTTTACATATCTGCCGTTACATATGCCAGAATCGCACCAACGATTCTCCACATATCCACCGCCAAATATGCTACCACACATCTGCCGCCACATATACCAGAATCGCACCAACGATTCCCTACATATATGCCGCCAAATATGCACCAACACAGACAGAAATCGCACCAACGATTTCCTACAGACCCATCGCCACATGTTACTCATGAGGTGCGGTCTAAAGTTTTGAGTATGAGTATACAAGCATTCTTAATCAAATTTGGTCTCACTACCACTGTCATCAACTATGACATCTAACTCTCAAGGAACTTGGTGATCGGGGATCTTCCTCACATGATCATGGGGGTATTTGTTACTTTGCACACTAAACTTTGACAGATTTCGGTTAAATTTACAAAATTACTTACACTTTTGCCACAACACAATCTTTGATGATAGGGCATTCGGCCCAGAGTCATAATAAAATGGGTACGACTCACCAGTATTCATCAGCACACCGCTGGGATTGCTAACATAGTAAACATCAACACGTCTCTCACTGCTCGCCTCTGCAGCAGGCGTAAGGCAAGCGCACGTGGCTATTAAAACAAACAGCACACGCCATAATTAGCTGCCGTGAAGCAAGCTTACGTGGTCAAAACAACAGCACAGGGTGTGCCGCACTCGCACAGCGAGCCGTCGCGCCGCACCAGCGCCAGCGAAACGCTGCGTCGCATCACGCACTCGAAGCGTCAACGGGAGCAGCAGGAGCACCTGAGGGTTCACAGGCAACGTCAGCGTTGCTGGCATCGTGATCGTGGACTATAATAAAACACTTCGCTTTCACAAGTAAGCATACATCTCCATACGAAGTATCTCACACATACTCTTGAACTTGCGAGATCCCACGTTAACCACGTGAACCACGTTAAAAACGTAGACCAGGACAGCGCCTGCCAGGACAGAGCCTGATACATGTTTAGAAAACACTACTGCGCACACAGAGTATACGACTTCCGCGCACACAGTGTATGACTTCCGCGCATCACACGCACTACTGTAACACATAAAAGAAAACATTAAAAGATTCAGTAGGAACTTTTTTTTTCAAAAAAATGCAGCACTACTCTCGAGAAACCATGTGCCTTTCCAGGGCACCATATACTGAGCTGCAGCTACACGACAACCTCTGGTACGGTCCGATCCTCATGTAAACTTAAATACTCTCTTCAATGTGAGAAATAATTTGTTCTACTTCAATTTCGTCAGTTATACTTTGGTTTTCCGGCATTTTTGTCAACTAATTAAAGAGTTAACCTTAAGATAAATTTACTTTCCTCATGTATCAAATGGTGATCGGTAGCAGCGGCAATTAACGTGTCCGCGGCGTCATAAGCCGACAGCTTACTTCCATTCAAGAGCGAGCGCCACAGCACCACGCCTTCCACTAAACTCTCAACATCAAATCCCAATTTTGTCGACTACGTAATACTCGGAGTAAACTGTAACACTTATCAACACATTAGAACACTAATATACTACTTAGTATTTTTAAGTCGTAGCACGTTAAAGTAAACATGTTCTTTTTTTCGGTACATCGTTTAAACATTTTTAACTTTAAAATTTGCCCATGTAAATCACACCTCGTGTATCAAATTATAACATAACTTGAGCAAGTTAAACTTCCACTGAATGCAAACTATAACTCATTTAGAATACCTCCAACATTCTTTTTCGACATTTGTTACCATATTTGGGTATGTTTAGAAATAATGAAAGTATTTGCGGGTACTTTTTATTATAAATCGAACAAAAAGATTTAACTTTTGGCTTAAAACATTTTACTTTAAACTTTTATTCTACACTCTAATGATTCGTCAGTGTCGTAAATACGACAACAAACTTGATTTAAGAAATTAAACAAAAACAAAACGCGAGGCGTATCATAGTATTTCAATAACGTAATAACCCTCACACTATTCAAAGGTTATAACAGGTGGGCAGTAACAGGGACTTTATCCCACTTCTGATATCGGAAATGACAAACAGGAGATCCCACTTCTGATGTCGGAGAATTACAACAGAGGATCACAATTTTGATCTCTGAAATACATCAGGATAGCGTTAATTGTTAAAAATAATAAAAGTGGGAGAGCGGATGTTCAACTTGCTCTCTTGCTTACGCAGTTTAATCATTATCAATAATAAGACAACGTAACGCACTATACATTCAGTATAGTGAAATTACAGTTCGACCACACCGTAACACGTCTCTGCCACAATCACACACCAGTGTAACGTGAGGTACGTAATTACATGATAACACCAAAATATGTAAACCAACAGCTACACTACTTATCTCAATGTAACACTGGACAGCATCTCAGCAACACCAATCCTCCTTGTCTGCACTAGAGGAATTACAACAACGAACAGAACCACAACACTATCGTAACACTAGTAGAACGACCACACTCGTTGAAGGACTGAAGCGGAATCTCTCGCGCACGGCACCTACAGTGAACTTTATACTACAGACACAAGAGGGGGTTTCTCGATATACCCTCCATTCTACCTCGATCCAACCGGGTATTTTATAGACACTACGACATACACTTTTAGCTGTTTGCAAAGTAACAGCGTATATTATACTGGGCTTACCGTTGAGCGCGGGACTCCGCTCCCATAACCCTACCAGAAATTATTCTGATATGGTTATGGAAGCAATAAGCCCGTCACGTTGTACCAGTACCTAACATAAACATAACACAAACACTCACGCCTGCCACCAGGGTAGGCAGAGACTACGGACTTCCATTTGGCATGAATCTGACAAACCTCTCTCGCCTCCTTTACATCCGTATACCTATGCATACACGCTCGTCGGTTAAGGATATTCTTAATCTGGCGCATCTTTAATATATCGCCAATTTGGTCGATAAACTTTTGTCTTGGGCGTTCTTTCCCGACTCTACCGTTCGCTTCTCCAACATAAATTTGCTTTGTCACTCTTTCCTCGTTTTCCAGTACGTGTTGGCGGTTATCACGTTTTCGAAATATTTTTATTTCTTAGACACGCAGGTTTTCTCACGTTTTCCTTAACCGCCCAGTACGTGGTAAAACAGCACTTAAAACTATTTTATTGGTGCCTGGGGTGACCGTACCCGCATTGTTCATGTTCTGTGAAATTTATGGCGAACGTTTAGCCCCTGATATGTGTAATATATAACACTATTTATTTATTACCAGAGTAATTGAGGGTATGTTCAGTAACTGGTAAAGAGCATAATAATTACTTAAAAAATATTTAGTGATTCCAAACTGTGTTGGTTACAATAGTAATCGCAGGCGGCATTAAATATGACATTCATATTTATTCAGTGACAATCCATTGATCCACAAATCATATAAAAGTTTACTGCTGAACATAGGTCTCCCTCAGAGATTGCCTCTGCTGCTATAGGGGATTTTGCATAGTTGACTTGCTTGAGAGACTCATTGGCAACCGTAGTTTCATGTGATGAGTGTGGAGAACCGAAGACCTTTTTTACAAGGTATCGTAGTCCTCATGGCTGACAACACATCTGCATATATTAATCGAGGATAAATATAGATATCTATGGGCCACTGTATCAATTTACCATCAGATAGAATGAGTGTCCGTTTTTCAACCTTAATCTATAAAAAAGGGAATGCACATTCTTCTAATGTAATTGTTAGATTTATTAAATTAAGAAAGTTGAGGTATAAGAAGGATTATTTTTCGTAGAATAGGGGTGCGCTTCCACCAGAATTGAGCGATGTAGCTAAGCGTTTCATGAGGAAAAATCCAATAATAGGATAAATTCATTTTCTCAGCGCAGCTCTGGTAAAAAATTCGTTACAGAATACCAGCGTAAAATATCAGAAAACGCTGCTGTGTTTCGTATGGTGAGTGTAGAGAACCGGAGACCCTTTTTTACTAGAAACGACGTATTCCATCTTAGTCCTCACGGGTGACAAACGCATCTGCATTTTGATTCGTAATCGAGGATAGATGTAGATGTCTATGGGCCACAGCTACCACTTACCATCAGGTGGACTGTGTGCTCGTTTGTCACCCTAATTCTATAAAAAAGTTACTAGACTCAAAGTCAATAGAGCTCCTCAAAAAGCATTAGTGAGTAAAGTCCGCTGTGTATTCTCAAATCACTTTGTTCTCGCACATTTATGGTGGAAACATAGCCTAAGGTTGTCATACGAGCAAACAGGCCACTTGGTGATTAGTAGGTGCTGTGGCTGATCTAGAAATATCCTGCATTCGGAATCAAATTGCAAATGCGTTATCACTTCTGAAGACTTAAATTGTTGCGAGTAAAAATGGTCTACCCCTCTCTACATACATTCACCTAACGATACAAAACAGCATAAATCTGTATTTAGCAGTACTCTCTGAGGATGTGCTTTTTGTGCGTTCAAACCGATCTATTCGAGATGTAGCCATGTTCATACATCGATATATTAATGAAAATAGTGAGTAATTTTAATTAGACCTTCAATAGACGGCATCATTGCTTAATATAATCCAGCTATAAAATACTCAGATCGACAACTGGGTAGCGCCAAATGTGTGAATCTGTTTGCCAAGCATGTTGATAATAGCAAATCATGAAGGATTAAGTTTGGAAACTTCACAGGTGGATTAGCTATCATGACAAACAAGGTAGTAGTAATATACTATACCGACTATGGCGTGGGGCTGTAAAACAGTCTCGTTATACGTGGTAGAGCCATGCTGCAGCTATATTTATAGTATAGTTGTAGCACGAATGGGTCGGCCCGACCGGGGAAGGACCACGCTCTCACAGAATACTAGCGTAAAATAGCAGCTTAATGTTGCTGTGTTTCGTATGGTGACTGTAGAGAACCGGAGACCCTTTTTACCGGAAAAGAGGCATTCCATCTTAGTCCTCTAGGCTGACAACGCATCTGCATTTTGATTCGCAAACGAAGATAGATGTAGATGTCTATGGGCCTCAGCAACCACTTACCATCAGGTGAACTGTGTGCTCGTTTGTCACCCTATTTCTATAAAAAAAATCGTTGCATAAATATTCCTTAAAAATAATATATTACTTTGAGATTTATTGTATAATTTTTTATGCTATCATACTTTACTGGTAATAGCCTCGAAAATACTATACTTATTATAAAAGGTAGCAACCCTAGTTACAGATATACATGGACAGTGGCCACTTGGCTACACCAGATATCACTCTTGTGCTATAAAAGGCAGCATTTCCCGAACATAAAAGTCGTAAGTTTACACTTCACAGAATACAACTATTCTCTACCGAGAGAAGAATGCTATATCCAAACTAAAAAAAAAATAATCACGCGTCTTTTAGTGTATATACTACTAGCGCCACAGCGGGCGCCCATATTAAACTTTTTTCGCAGGAATTTTAAACCATATTCTGTAACTTTTAATATTTTTGTTTATCTAAGACAACTTCGAGTAATTTTGCTCAAGCCTCACAAACCTATTAGAGCGAGACCCGTGATCACCAGACCTTCCTTATTTTATAAAAGTTGGAAATTTCTCAGCGCATACTCCTAATATAGGTAGGAACGATGGGCTACTATGAAGTTTGGATTATAGTGGCTTGAGCAGGTGGCAAAGGTGTATAAAACAACAACTTAAATTTGTCAAATTATTGAGCGTAATTTCCTTATATTTTCTTCGGAATAATATTAGAAAGCACGTCATTCTTTGCCAGACACCCTTAAAGTTTAATAAATTGTATCTGTACTTGCGTTGTAGTATAAAATCTGAATTTTATATATGTTACAGTAACTACTAAAACATGTTTCCTTAGTAGCCAGACAGTTTAGACAATTCTAACACTTGGTGAGACAAACGTATTATAGGGTAGCTGTAGGGTTGAGTACAAGGGCAATATTTATATCTGTGTGCATCTGTATGCATGTATATATTTGTATATATGTATAAGTAGGAGATATTTTAATAGTTTATTCCTTGTATATATTAGTAAAATATTTATGTAACGTAATTAATTATCATTTTCATTTTGTTTTTATTCTATATTGCTACACCTTCTTCAAATTCTCACCACTCCATGGGTTGTCTGGTAGAGAATGCCTCAAGGCATTAAGTCCGCCCTTTGTATTTTTTTGGATAAAGGAATGTAACAAAGAATAAACAAATAAATAAATAAATTATTTTCTGAAAGGCGGATAGTTTTACAAAGTTATTTATTCATTACTTGTGCAGATAATATTTCCACGCATGTTATTTATATATAATATACGTTATTGGTATATAATTATATTTAAAAGAACATAAACGTAAATTTAAATCAGCAAAAGTCTCAAAGTTAAAACTAAACAGATAGAATTCGAGTCAATAGATGTAATGATCTCTACAAATAACAGTCAATAAATTCACAATATATATAGACTGACCACTATATTGTAATGTGTTTTTCTTTTTCTCTTTTAGGAAGCCTGTTGAAAGTAATAAGATGATTTGATGATTTTGTGCTTCTTGTTTGTACTTCGTGCATAAAACTTTAAAATAATTTAGTCAATATCTCATACAGAGTCGCGAGAAAATAGCTATAAACGAAAATGAAGTATTTTAAACCGATAAAAATTATATTTAAGCAAACATCAATAACAAATAATTAAATCGAAACGTATAAAATAAATTTAAATGAATAGAGAAAATATTTTCAACATAAAAGAAGTTGGCAAACTTCTCTTGATAGAATTCTGCTAATGTTTAATCATTTAATTTAAATCAATTAATGTGTCAATTAACTGTGCAAATCTCAGAGTGATATGTGTGTAATTATTCTAAGGTGCAGAAGAAAAGAAGTAGAACACAGAACTAACATTTTGAGTTTATCCGATATAATTATATAATTTTGTATCTAATTTTTAAAATAGCAATCTAAAACAACGTGAACGTAAGTAACAGCGATATCTTTTTCTTGCTTTATTTTTAGTCGCCCAACCAACACAATACAAAATTATGATTGAATGCGATTTCCTCAGATTTCGTACGAAGACGGTTCAATCTGCGTAAGTTCTAATCTAACTCCATAATTCTAATCAACCATTCAATTAACTCCTCGACGCAGTGGTTTTCTAAGTACGAGAGTGGCACTGAAAGTTTTTAGAACTGGCCACTTGTAAACGGTATAATAAAAAAATTTGTTCAAATTTTAAAAATGGAACTCTTTGCTAATATCATTGTGTATGTATTTTATTAATTTGTCATTTGTTTACGATTTGGCGGCAAATTGAAAATTGTCTGTGTCACGTCAGTATGAATTTAACCCAAGAAAATTTTTGTACAAGATTTTTTATGACTTTCGATGTCATTTAAGTCAATAAGAAAGTAATGATAGACTTCGATTGGCCTTTCAAGATGAAGCCTCATATTGTACCACTGTTTACAACTGGTTTACTGAGTTTTAACGTGGTCGCACTAATCTCACCAATGATCTGCGTGAGGGACGGCCTTCTACGGCGACGAAATGGAGATAACATCAGTGTTGTGCGGCGTATAATAGATACTAACAAAAGAGTGACTTATCAGCATATTCGGACAAGCTTAGGCATTGGTATGAGTCAAGTGCACAAAATCCTTCATAAATATTTAGCTTTGTGCCCGGTGGATACCTCATAATTTGACAGAGCCCAAAAACTCCGACGTGTTGATTGGTGTCGTGAAATGGTGTTTCCTTCTGAGGAGTTGCCAACTAAAGTGAAGAGAGGTTGAAGATTTGGGAAAAAAAGGTGGCCTCATTTTTCGGAAGGACAGGTTATTACGCAACAATTGTTTTTGAAGATCAAAAAACAGTTACTGCAGAGTGTTACACTAACAATTACCCTGACCTTGCGATTTTTATTTATTTCCGAAAATAAAAGAAACAGTTCGAGGAAAACGCTTTATTGACGACGCTGAGGAAGCAGTGGCTGCGTTTCAAAATGCCTTCGAAGAGACCCCTAAGGACGAGTGAACAAAGTGCTTTACTCAGTGGTTCCATCGGATGCAGCGATGTACGATTGATGTAAATGGACACTATTTTGAAAATATATAATCAAACTAATAACTTGCTAGATTGTTCAGTTTTCGATTTTCTAAGAACTTTCAGTGTCACCCACGTATTGGTAATGTAAGAAGCATTGTCACAGCGGTGACACTCTCTGTACGTGAGAGTTCAACCTCCGGTGACATTGAGCCGGAGAGTGAAACGCTAGAGTTGATACCGAACCGAAATGGAATATTATAGACTTGTGCCAGAGGAGATACATAGTAGGTATATGTAAACTTATGTAGTTAAGTAGTGAAAGTTACGTTCAATTTTAAATCAACTTTAATTAAATATATTCACAGATGTGGAATATTACAACTTCCGACAAAACAAAATATGCACGACAGTTAATGGTAGTCTTAAATATTTAACCAACACTTAGTATATATACGCAATAATCAGTATTACCTACTAACCTTTAAAATTACTTACTCTTATATATTTTTGGCTTGTACGATTATTTTTATAAGTTTTATTATTATTTCTAACGACTGCAAAAATACGTAGCCGTAAGTATATTTTTTTTAGAAAATCCAAAGGGAATTTCTAAAAAAAAATTTGTATAAAGCGCAGTCAGTCTGAGCTTGAGTGCGGTGCGTGAGATTAGAGATATAGAGAGAGGAGATTCGAACTACTAGACCTCGGCCAGGGCAGTCGACGACGGCCCGTTCCACGCACCGCGCACCAGTCAAGGCCCCCACGTACATCCAAACACCCACACTTAGCCGCAAGCGATTTTACGTGCAAACATGCTTAAGTGTCGTTTCTTTTCGCGTAGTGTATATTTTCTTTGGCAATATTAAAATTATTTAAAGAAACTGTCAAGCAATTTTGTCATTAAAGTCAAAGTGACAGTTTATCTAATTTAGTTTCTATTATTGAACAGTAAAATTACCCTATTTCGCTTTCGTATTTGAGGCAATTGTAGAATTAGAGTCCATTAACAGTTGATGTTTCATAAATCAAACGTCACCGGAACGAAAACATTTCTGTTTACGGGACTTTAATAGCATTGTGAATCATTGATTAAATTTCCATCCGATTTCATGTTTTGCTATTTAGGTGTTTGTATAAAATTAAAATTGGTCGAAGTGGCTTTAACTTTGATGTTTTGAAATAACGTTAAGATAGATTAATAATTAAAAATAAAAAAATGTACAACAGACTTCAATATATATTATTAAGGATAACTCAAAAGCTATAGGTCAGAATTGAATAGCCTTGATCAAATTTGAACATATGAGAAGCACCAGCTTTCCAATAAATAAATCATCGAGATCGTTTCACTTATTACGAAGTTATGAGGTAACACATTTTTATTTGAACGGTAGTGCTTCTCATGTGGTCCCATATAAATTTGATTAAGGTCTAACCAATAGTTTTTAAGTTATTCTTAATAACTTATATTGAAGTCAGTTGTACAAAATTTTTAATTTTTAATTGTTTAGAGTTAAATAATCATCTTATTGGTATATCTATATAGATATAAATAAAATTAAAGCTTCTGTCTGTAATGTCAATAAAACTGTCTTTTATCGAGCTCATGGTCTTATCTGCATTCTATCAAGATATGAATAGCCATTTGTAATTTTTTGTGTCTGCTTATCAGTCCGGGCTAGTCTTCAAAATGGCTAAACCAATTATAATGAAACTTCACGAACTGATATCAATGCCAGGAGTGATCTTGGCTATATTTTATCTGAAAAACTTGAATATATATTTTTTTAAAACTAAAAATTTATTTAACAAATTGTATCTGATAATCTTAAATCCAAATAATACTACATTGATAGTTCTTTTTCAGGCGAAAGCTGTTTGCTAATTGTAAACAAAGATTGATTTATAACACTAAAATGAGCTCATATCTATTTTATCATACATATTTTCATGTGGCGATCTATACTTATTTCATACAACTTCACGTCAAAATTTACAACAACATAATATCTCCACGTTAGAACTAAATCCACGAATATTTCGTAGTGTACTTTATCCATCCTACATTTTTTTGCAGAAGGAGGTTTGAAGATGACAAACTAGCACATAGTCCACCTAGTGGTAAGTGAATACTCAGGCCTGTGAGCCACAGTGACATTTGCATATTTACTGGGGTTTACACGATTGCTAAGTGACGCACCAACAATTATAATTATTTAAAGATAAACGTAAATAAAACTCTAATATTTCACAAACTAGCACATTATAAATCAAATTTCCGCGCTTACCAAGTGACAGTTTTGTAATTTGTTAGACAATTTGCGCTCATCTCGCGGTATAAAGAAGTATGTAAAACTTTTTTTTGCGTCATGAGTGACATGCTACGAGTATAACAAAATGTTAAATTATCTTGCGACGTTACGTGTTATTCTATTTTTGATTTCAATATAATGGGATTGATATAAAAATAAAACTGTTATTGGAACCAGACCAGTGAACAAAATTATTCTTCTTTCCAGGAAAAATTTATAGATATAAATAAAAATGAAGTGTCTGTCTGTAATATCGAAACAACTTCTTTCTATTGAGCTCTGGGGGTTATTCGCATGCTATTAAAACATAGATAACCACTCTAGTGACGTGTGATAATAATTAACTATTTACGTGCCAAATTTAAGGTCTCAAATAATAATAGTTTTTCTTTTTTACTTATTTTAAGCCGGTGCTTGACCACAATTCCACCTGGTAGTAAGTGGTGATGCAGCCTTAGATGGTAAATCGCACTGTCCTGTACTGCACGTCCAGATTGTATTCGGACGGAAAGATAAACGCCAGCAAATTATTCCAGTCCTTTGCTGTACGCATTAGAAAAGACGAAGCAAACCGTTTGGTTCTAATGCGTGGAATATCGACAACAAAGGGATGAAAACCCGCCCACCGTCTGCTTGCCCGATGGTGGAAAGGAGAGAGAGGAATTAAAGCGTGTATTCCTGCGCACACTCACCGAAATGCATCTGATAGAATAGAGAGACTGGCTACTCTGCGCCTGTGCTCGAAGCTGACAAGACTGGTTTCAATCAAATCAAGGTCACCAATGAGCCTCTTAGCACGTCTCTCCACTCAGTCCAATGCTGCCAGATGGCATTTTGCAGCACCAGCCCAGATGTAGTATACTCCATGCAAGACGCACTTGCGCTTTATATAAGGTAAGAAGCTGCCCCGGCGTGAAGTACCGCCGCGCCCTTGCAAGGACACCAGGTTTCCTTGCGGCTACATTGGCTCTGAAGTCAATGAACCGCCCATAGTTGAAGTTCGGAGAAAATTCAATCCCTAACAACTGAAGGCAGTCAGTTTACTTCAAGGATACATTCCTCCTCCTCCTTTTAGCGGTAAAATGACACGCTTGTGTTTTGGAGGCGTTAAATCTCATGAGATTGGCATCATCCCATTCGGAGACTGCGTGTAGAGACTCACACGCTCAATCATAGCCTCTCTTTCTGACTGGATTTGATCCCGACTGGCCCGGGCGCTTGGTTAGTATCTCTTCACAACTGTGCTGTCGTCTGCATACCCATAGATACCGGGAATGAGCAGATCATTTATATGCAGCAGGAAGAGAGTTGCGGAGAGAACGGACCCCTAAGGAACACCGGCGTTAGTCGTCACAGTATCGGATGAGCAGCCATCGACGACGACCCGGAGAGACCGTTCATTCAGAAAGTCCTTCACCCAGACAATCAGGCCAGGGGATCGTACGCTGAAAGATTGCCCGATAGACTAGCGTGCCAAATCCTGTCAAAGACCTTCGAAACATCGAGGGAAACAGCAAGTGCTTCACCACTGTTCTCGAGGGATTCGCCCCATATGTGACTGGCATAGTAACGGAAATATGGCAACTTTACAGCAAAAGATAAATCATCTTTTTTCTCATTCCGTAGGAATTTATAAAAGTCCTTTATTCTTTACCTACATTATATTGGTAACCTCTGTGTTTAGGCCCAAAAAAGGTAATTTGTACGACATTCAATCACGTTCGACTTCGTGAGTCGCCCGATGGCACCAGGTGTCACGCGCATCGCGAGGAGGGGTAGCGGTAGGCAGCTTCCCAGCGTGTGACGCTCGTGGGCGAGAGATTAGTGGCTCGCTGGCGGCGGTGCGAATAATCCGCATATCTCGGTTATCGCTGCAGAGGTTTAGCGTGACCGGAGTGCGGTCTAGATTGTTAGATTTTTGTGCGCGTGACATCGCTACGTAATTGTGTTTCGTGAAAACCGCCTCGTTTAAGTTTGTCTAGGTTAAGTTCTTGACAAGAGGCTTGTATTGTGTTTAACTGATTAAGTAACTTCCTTGAAAGTAATTGTGCCGTCGCGTTAAGTGCCCTTTTTTGTGTGTTGACTGTTTTGTTAGTTTTAAGTGTCAATGCGGCGTATTTTGAATTCTTATCGCGGCGAAGTATTGGATATCGAACGAAGGAATTTCTTTGTGTTTGTAACGCTGAACCGTGTGACTTACCAAGAGATCGAGTTAGTTCACTATTCGTCATTTGGTGATAAATGAATGTTGAACTTTGAATTACTGTCCGTTAATGTGTCGCGTGTTACGGGTTCGATTCTACGATGAATGTGGAATGAGGCGAGTTTAAGTTAGTTAAATGTACAATGAAGTTAATAGACTGAAATAGTGCCATTAAGAAAGAAAGGGTCCAGCGGGGAAGCCTACTGGAGTGATGCAGCATTGTGGGGCTGCCTGGAAATCGGCCGCTGCAGGTCACCTCAGCTGGTCCAGGTCTCAGACACATACACATCAGCAAACACTAATTTCCATGAACCTTACACCCACCTACGGCCTGACCGAGCCTTTGGGCGGCCTTAGCTTCGGATACGTACTATATTTTTCTAGCCTTCTCCGTTCAGTTTAGTTTGATAGGACATTCTTCTATAAGGCCATTTGGGCCCGACCCGCGTCTGCTCGTCGAGCAGGCTGCTATGAGCCCCAGCCTGGGCGACCTTTGCAGGGGCAGCTGCAGGCCGTAACACCCTGAATTTTAGTTCTAAGAGCTTGAGCTGTGTGTTGATAAGTCAGTGAATGATTACAGCGAGTGTTGACGATTATATGATGATATTTTTGATGATAATTTTACGATTCAATAAATAAATATAATAAAATTTATAATTATAATTAATATTTCTTGTCCCACAAAATATCCACATAACTTCATCATCGTCATCATCATCAGCCTGTGGCAGTCCCAAGATGCTTCATATAGCTCGATAGTCGGGTTACAGCTTCTACCATTCACCTTGCGCAGATTTTCACTGTCAGCGAGAGTCACACTACGTTAGCCTAGAAGCGGTCTCCACTCCAAAACACGTCTACTTCACTGGTTGTCCCTTCTGCAACAGACTTTCTACGTTCTTTAATCAAATTTAAATTAAGTGCAAAGTTAGAATAACTTTCCTTGGGAAATATGCTCATATACTTGTACGTACTTATTTTTTTCATATTTGAGTTAAGAGACCTAGCCTTTGACTGGTGACGTAGTTTTTCTTTTGTAACATAACTGGTGATGAGCGGGCTGACAGACCGATGCTATAATATCTGGTCTACAATACGTATATAAAAATGGTAGGTTATCGTAATGTATATTTTGTGTTAAATTATATACTAAAGTAAAAACAAAAAGAACTTCATGTAGTCTAAATATAATTTTTAATTATGTACTGGTAGTTAAAAAGATTTAGGTTTCCATAATCGAAAAACTAGGCTCGAGATCAACAATTGCTTATAAAGTAATAAAAATCAACATAATTATAACATTTATTTTTTTATCAAAGTTCAAACCACATGAGTAAAGAAACTGTTGAGAGGCAAAGCTTCTAAGGAGCTGCCAATTTTTTTACATATTTTGGTAGGGTTGGCACAGGAGAATAAAACTAAATTAACAAAACGTTTATTCAACAAACGCAATAAAAATGTTAGGAAATATTAATAAAAACCCAATTGAACACTATTATTTATTGTTATTATTATTTCTTTTATTACTTATTGTTATTAATTATTTTCTGAAATCCTTGTTATGGTTGGAAAAATAATCTTTTCCCATATTTATAGGTTGTTCAGATTTAATAACGTAGAATTTTATTTTCTTCCATTTGTGGTGGTCGAGACAATATTTTCTATACAAATATCCCGACACAAGGAATAAACCATTTTTTTTCTAGTAAATAAAGTAGATAATCAATTGTTCCTACTGTTAACAAAAGGGCAGTAACATTGTCAGGTTGCGGTGATGGAGTATGAATATATGACGGCACCTGCACCGTTGTAGGTGCGGTGGCGTCGGTCTAGCTAGACAGAATTCTTGTAAACGACACGTGTACCGCACACCTGCGGCATTGCACCTGCGTTGCCGCCCGTCCTGCTTGTATAAAACGGACTGAGCGGCCGCCGTTAAGACAGTCTTGGCTCTGACGTGGAACAGTACGCTTGTCGTATTCCGTTACTAGTTTATCTTCGACCCGTTCGATAATTAATTCGTGTAAACGAATTAATTATTACTCCTAACTACAAAATTAGTCTCTGTACAATACGCAATTACCCTTCCTACATATACGATAATCGTCTGGTTTCATAAGTAATATCTAGAAATTATTTCCACAATTAGTATTTTGAGGTTTCCCTAAGATATTGGTCATAAACATCTTACTAAAGCAATACTAACTAGACGACATGTTGGTTCCTGGCAGTTACCATCCGCCTGTCTGACTTTGTCTGAGTTTAATTTCTTCTGATTTTATAGACGCTTGAAATCCAAGAATGAAATACATGTTATTTGTAACGTCTTTCTGCCTATCACTTATTATTAGATTTTAGTTTCCTGAAAAATGTTGGTATTTCTTCTAAAACTCAATTTGATAACTATCGCAACGAAAAGCTCTTTATTATTTACGAGTATAAGGAGATCGCAGTATACTCGAGTTTAAGAAATCAATCAAATTATTAATTTTATTTGCAAAATGAGCGGTATCTCTTGCGGCAACCTCAATAAGATTAATTATAAAAGTAAAACGTTTAGAAAACGTAGTTTAGAAAATATATTATATCTTAGTATCCATTAAAATGCTGATAAATATTTTATAAAAGCTTTTAGAAAAATTTACTTCGCAAATATCCGCGTTATAAAATAAAATGATGTGTCTTACCTAGTATGAAGAGCACCACCCGCCCTCCCTCAATTGCGTGCACTATCCCCATCACCACTAATCCCAGCACCGCTACTCCCAACACCACTACACTAGGCAAGACACACCACTGACGATAATACGACACGTGTTTCGCCTCTACACGAGGCATCCTCAGGTGATATAGACTCTACGGTGGCTAACCGCTAAGTGAGCGGCGAGCCAAAACAAGTGCCTTTTACACAGATTGATGACGCAACCGCTCTCTACTTAAGGAGCGAGCGACTGCGTCATGCGATAAAACATGCGACCAATCACCGCCGGACTTACGCAGCCGTTTGTAAAATTAAAAACAAACCGCCGCGCAACGCCCACCCTCCAACCACGCAACCAATCGCCGATCACCGTGAGGGTGACAAAGGACCATATTGCGAGGCTCTCTATTATTAGAGAGCAGGCTTAAAGATATTTAAAAGAGGTGAGTTAGTAACATTTGTTTGTTCATTCAGCAATGCAACGGTACTATTATTACTTTTTAGTATCTCTAACTGTTCCAGCACACACAGCCGCAGCCCTTTATTACACGTATGTAAGAATTTAAAGGAGTGGTCGTTGGCTAGGTTGTGTCACGTGTCCAAAAGATGTTTGGCAAAATGGGATTTATCGGCATTGCAATTCCTGTACGCGGCTAAATGCTCTTTATAACGTGTCTAGAAATTGCGACCAGTCTGACCCACGTAAACGGCGTGGCATTCGTCACAAACAAGTTAGTAAACACCTGACTTTTGACGAATATCCAACTTATCTTTATTATTACAGATATTTCTAAGAGAATTGTTTGTTTTAAACGCCACATAAACGCCGTTTTTTCGAAGAGTATTAGCTACTTTTTCAGATATCGATATAACGATTACGGGATGATCTTCTTAACTTAACCTAACTAAACAAAAGCATGTTGTTCGCAACTCTCTGTACGCGGTTCAACCTCAAAGTGATCATCGATATGTGAGCAGTTTGACCTGATTAGGCTCCATATCTGAAAAAGTAGCTAATACTCTTCGAAAAAACGGCGTTTATGTGGCGTTCAAAACAAACCATTCTCTTAGAAATATCTGTAATAATAAAGATAAGTTGGATATTCGTCAAAAGTCAGGTGTTTACTAACTTGTTTGTGACGAATGCCACGCCGTTTACGTGGGTCAGACTGGTCGCAATTTCTAGACACGTTATAAAGAGCATTTAGCCGCGTACAGGAATTGCAATGCCGATAAATCCCATTTTGCCAAATATCTTTTGGACACGTGACACAACCTAGCCAACGACCACTCCTTTAAATTCTTACATACGTGTAATAAAGGGCTGCGGCTGTGTTTGCTGGAACAGTTAGAGATACTAAAAAGTAATAATAGTACCGTTGCATTGCTGAATGAACAAACAAATGTTACTAACTCACCTCTTTTAAATATCTTTAAGCCTGCTCTCTAATAATAGAGAGCCTCGCAATATGGTCCTTTGTCACCCTCACGGTGATCGGCGATTGGTTGCGTGGTTAGAGGGTGGGCGTTACGTGGCGGTTTGTTTTTAATTTTACAAACGGCTGCGTAAGTCCGGCGGTGATTGGTCGCATGTTTTATCGCATGACGCAGTCGCTCGCTCCGTAAGTAGAGAGCGGTTGCGTCATAGGTCTGTACAAAAGGCACTTGTTTTGGCTCGCCGCTCACTTAGCGGTTAGCCACTGTAGAGTCTATATCACCTGAGGATGCCTCGTGTAGAGGCGAAACACGTGTCGTATTATCGTCAGTGGTGTGTCTTGCCTAGTGTAGTGGTGTTGGGAGTAGCGGTGCTGGGATTAGTGGTGACAGGGATAGTGCACGCAATTGAGGGAGGGCGGGAGGTGCTCTTCATACTAGGTAATACACATCGTTTTATTTTATAACGCGGATATTTGCGAAGTAAATTTTTCTAAAAGCTTTTATATAATGGATTTCCGCAAATTAACGCCTGATTCTTTTAATTATATGATAAACGTTTTGTTTATTAATTTTATCCTCCTGTGCCAACTCTACCAAAATATGTAAATAATTTGACAGCTCCTTAGAAACTTTGCCTCTCTACAGTTTCTTTATTCATGTTGTTAGGGCATAATTGCTTCGCACACTGCAGTCACATGTTTTTCGCATGACATACATTAGTAATTCGATTTACAGTCCAATTTAGAAGGACAACTAGCACAGGTTTTCCGTGTTTGCAGTTTTTATTTTGTGGTTCAGGTGCCAAATCAGAACCCAGAATACGCACCAAGTTGATTTTTATATCACATGGAATATGAGTATTAAAAATTTGCGCTACATGTGTTATAAAACCGTATCCCTTGTCAAGATCTTGATGAATTATCCCCTATTAGCACCATTAGTTTGATAGAAAACTTGGGCGTTCACATTTTTGCTAAAGAAACATCTAGATATTCTTGACATAGGTTCGTCACTGTCACATTCTGAAAGCTGATTTTCCTGATCTATTACTGGTTCTTCATCTCTATAAGTACTTGCTTCCATTTCCGGGTTGTAAACGCTATGCTCCGGGGCATAATTTTCAAAAACGTCTTCAGCTCCCGATCCATTTGAGTCTGTTTGTGCTAACCATTCTACAATTTGGCGATTGTCATTAGAATTTGCGGCTGATGAGTCTTATCTGCTTGTGCTTGGCACTGCATTTATGTCAACAACCTCTCCATGCTTTTTTCTACGAGATTCAGAGTTATTTATTCATTTTAAGTAATATCTGTAAATAACCGCAATAAATTATTATAGTGAAATTACAAAAAAGTTACGAAGTTGTGACATAAGGTCTGAGAGGCCGCTCGAGAATTTCGAATCGATCTAACTTACTGATTTGGGCCTGGCCGATGGAACTATCCCCTTATAGGGCACTGGCTATACCAAACTCTAAGCTAGTCAGGCGTTGAAATACGGGAAGAGCGGGAAAGGGGCTGATATGATGTTTCGCTTGCGCCGCTCGACCTGTGAGACCGCAAGTCACCAGTTAAAGACTAGCTACCAATTTCGTTTGAATTTATCATAAAAATAATTAAATTTGTCATTAAAGTAGTATGGATAAGACGTGATCTTTCATTCTTTATTAAATAGGACTCACAAAGCGCCCTAAATATACTCTTGCTAATAGGCTTTAAATTTTGTGTTAATGGGAAGCCCTCAATGATCTACCGCACTGGAGTATGGACAAAATGATAATCCACCCATTAAAATCACTGTGTTTGAAATAAATTCATCATATTAAGAAGCAACAGAAGCGTCAGTAGCCTAATGGCAGGGTGCGGGCCGCGAACTTGAACGGTCGTGGGTTCGAATCCGCCATTCGACTACTGTCGTGAACCACTTCTTTTTCTTCAGAAGTGGTTAAAAGGAATATTAGTAATGTTTAATAGCATTTTTAGTATTTTATTAAAGCAAGTATAATTATGTTGTATATATTATAATAAATGTATTATTAAAATGTAAGTCAAAATAAAGATATATTTTTTTTAATAAAATTGAGATGATAAACAAACTAAGCGCAAAGATAGACAGCAAACTGTTGTGTGAATGTGGTGAAATGGATAGAACTAAGCTTGGTGTTTCGCAGCATGATAAAATACATAATGACAATATCCGTAGAAATATATGAAAATATAAAATTAGCTGACATAGTCCAGCGGATCGGCAAGTGAATGTGGCAATGGGCTTGCCATATTTGGCAATGAGAGCTATGCCTCGAAAAACCAATAACCGATGAAGAATGAAGAAAGGTTTTCACGTAGCAGCCTTGAACCGGTAAGTGAAGTGTGGGTGGCCCCCTAGTATATATAGTGACGATCTGATGAATAACGTAGGAACTGGCTCTGTACTGGCCTTTGTGGCATTTCTTAGTGGAAGCGCTTTTTCAGCAGTGGACTTCTTAAAAGCTGTGATGATGATGAAGAGGATTATCACGTACACGTAAAGCCCAGTAACTTATTTACGAAGATGTCAATAGGTTTGATTATTTTTAATTGAGTCAATTTAAAATATTGAGTTAACTTCGATAAAATTAAATAGGTTAATAATAAATTAATATTTCACGATTACTAAAATTTATGGCGTATTTAATGTTCAATTTGTTTTTGCATATTTTGCTTGTAAAGTTAAGTTTGTAAAGTTACCTGCCCAAAATTGTTATCTTAATATATACAATAATATATGTTTCATTGGTCCTTTTTGAGGTTTTCTAGCGTAAGGGACTTTTTTGTATTTTATAATTAGACAAATATAATAATAATAATAATAATAATAATAAGACGTAGGGAAGTGACGACCCCATCGCCCGCTGACGTAACAGTTAAGTGACAAAACTGCTACGTCGGCGTGGTCAGTCAGCGCCTTGCCAAGAGGTGTGAGCGCCGTGCCTCGGCAGTATTGAGGGTGCAAAGGCCCATTTGTGCTTACGGCCACACTATTAAACGGAGCCGGGCCTGGGTGACTCCCGTTAATTGAAGCCCACTTTTATGGATGATGGATAAAAATAGAACGCGCATAGGGCCGCTGCCTAGGGGTCGCCGGGGCGCGTCTGGAGCTGGCGCTGGACGCGACAGCATGCGGGCCGCCAGCCGAGCGTGAGGTGCTGCACGACCACCTAGCAGCACCTCGCATCCATCATCCCCACCAGACGGCTTGGTGTCGGCAGGGTCCTCTCGAACTCGGCAAGCGGCACTCGCCGCTGGTGGAGTACGCCGCATGCGTTATACAAAATGTATGAACATAAACGCATTGCGGGCGTACTATAGGGCGAAAGGGAAAGAAACTGGAGGGATAGCGTATCGGGCTCGGATACATCGCTTTTTTGCTGAGCTGGAGCCGTCTGTTCTCGTCACAGAGCAAAACCTGGCAGACCGAGTTCGGTACATCATACGCTCGAAAATATTTGATGATGCTAAACTCGAACGACTATGGCGTGAGGCTATTCCCTCATCGAATGAACCAGCTATAGCTGAGGATGCGGCTCCTAAAGTCATAGACCAGCAGCCATGGAAATTCCCGCTTTGGTTTTCTGAGGCGATGATGGAATGGTCACCCAAGGACTAGAGCAGATGAGGAGTAAATTGGAGGAGGCGATTGTGGAAACGCGCAGTATGCCTCTCGAAAATTGACCGCGACTTCCCCGCATACCCCTAAGCAAGCGGGATCGGACTGTCGTGAGGGCTCTCAAACCAATGCTGGTGACCTATTTATAGCCAGCCGGGACCTTTGCGAGACGGACTTAATTCTTTTTGGCGCCGCACTGGCAGTTTGCCGTATTATTGGCGCCAAACTTCCCACGGCTGGACGCGCAACTAGACAAAGTAGCGCCATCCCAGCCTGGAGAAGAAGGATTGAGGACCGTATCGCAAAGGCGAGGGTCCTCATCGCCAGGCTGATAAGCTTCAGGTCGGGCAATAATAGGCCGAGAATTGTGCGCACCGTCAGGATAGCGTTTGCTGGGACAAATATCAGTTTGTTCCAGCCGAATATAACGCAAAAACTGACGGATCGCATAGACGACCTGAAGCAGATAATAGCTGCTTGGGGGAAGCGGACTCGGCGATATACCGAGGGGTCGACACGGTTCAACCAGAATCGTCTCTTCCAGAGTGATCAGAAGAGGCTCTATGAATCAATGGAGCGACCAATGGTACGTGGAACGGGCCCAGCTCCGAATCAGGCCGACACTATCGCATTCTGGTGCGGCCTGTGGTCAGAGCCCGTAAACTACAGCGAGGGCCTTTGGACGGAAGTTTTGGCGAGTCAGTTTGCGAATGTTACGCCCATGGACCTCGTAATCATAACGTCGGATGACGTAGCTGAGGCGGTCCGTAGGGCCCCGAACTGGAAAAGTCCGGGGCACGACGGGCTGCATCACTACTGGCTGAAAGCGTTCGTTGTGTGTCACGCTGTACTCGCCCGACAGTTTTAATAGGCTCCCGACCAGAAATCGCTCCCGAGCCTCTTCACTACTGGGATCACTCATTTGGTTCCTAAAGATCAGGATACCACAGACCCGAGCAAATAACGCCCCATCACCTGTCTATCCACAATACGCAAGACACTAACATCAATTTTGAGCGCAAATTAGCAGCTTAACGCTGCTGTGTTTCGTATGGTGAGTGTAGAGAACCGGATACCCTTTTTACTGGAAAAGAGGCATTCCATCTTAGTCCTCACGGGTGACAACGCATCTGCATCTTGAGTCTTTATTGAGGATAGATGTAGATGTCTATGGGTCACAGTAACCACTTACCATCAGGTGGACTGTGTGCTCGTTTGTCACCCGATCCTATAAAAAAAAACACGGTCATTGGCAAGGTGGTTAAATGCAACCGTCGGAACCTCTCTGCCGCCTGGATAGACTACAAAAAGGCATTCGACTCGGTGCCTCATACATGGCTTAAGAGGGTTCTCGAGCTGTACAAGGTTAACTGTACAGTTCGAGACTTCCTCGGGCAGTGTATGGGGCAGTAGAGTACGCTCCTTTGTCATCTAGGCGAGCAGATGACGGCTGCGGAGAACCACATAAGGATAAGAAGGGGTATCTTCCAGGGCGATTCAGACAGGCGGGAGGGGATTTCAGTTTCGAAAAGGAGGTACAAAAGTGACCCACCTTTTCTATATGGATGTTCTCAAAGTATTCGCCTCCAGTCGCTCTCATGTTATTGAATTGCTAAACATCACTTGCGATTTTAGCAATTCTATTAGAATGGAGCTGGGAACGGATAAGTGCGCGGTCCTCTATGTTGAAAGGGGAAGGGTTACTAAACCTGAGAGCATAGACTTGTCTATGCTCATCAACATAAAGACCCTATCCGAGGCTAAAACATACCGGTATCGATGAGGCGAAAATGAGGCAGTCAGTTTGCGATGTGTTTTATGCACGCTTGACAAAAGTGCTTAACAGTCTTTTATCGGACATTAATAAAACACACGCATATAACGGTTGAATCATGCCTGTTCTCATGTATACATTTGGCATACTCAGGTGGACTCAACCAAACTGAATGCTCTGGGTAGAAAAGTCCGCACTATTATAACGTCCTACAGGATGCGTTATCCGAGATCGTCAGTAATGAGGCTGTACTTGCCGCGGAAACATGGTGGGCGCGCTTCCCATGCATAATCGCGAAGTGTGCAGCCTCCGTAATTACTTTCTGGCGAGAGCGGATGATTCATTCTATAGGGACGTTATTTTTTGTGATAAAGGACTTACCCCTATATCCTTAACCAACGAGCAATGGCAAAACCCGGCAGTACAGAGCATTTCCGACCGGGAGACCATGTGGAAGAAGAAGGAGCTCCACGGGATGTTCTAAAAGGCTCTACATGAGCCTTTCGTAGACACAGTTGCCACCCTCCATTGGCTATGTTTTGGTGACCTCTTCGGGGAAACCGAGGGTTTTGTCTGTGCAATACAGGATCAGGTTATTACGACTAACAACTATCAGAGATACATCATAAGGGATGGCACCGTTGACATTTTTCGAGCTTGTCGCCATCCCGGTGAATCACTTAGGCATGTACTGCCTATAGTTGCCATATTCATTGCCACGGATGAATGTAAACACATTTCTCGATGCTATGTCTAATACTTTCGGGACTCTTGTTTGGGCCAGTCATATAGTCATGTAAGGAGACTTTAATATAAATTTAGTAAATAACGAGGACAGTAATTGAAAAAAAAAACTTAGTGAATTCTTGCAATGCCTTAAACTGAGCCAATGTGTAACTGAATCGACCCACTTTACGTCGTTGAGTTGGGAAACCATTAACACCTTGAATAATGTCAATGTCATAGTATCGCTCTTTAATACAATGCTAGTAACTTTATTTGATAAAGATATTTATATATACGACAAAACATATCACAAGTGTAAAAAACTTTTGTTAGAATGGATTCATCATAAGACATATGAAGAAATTGAGAAGCTACTGGATTGTGTAGCATGATTTGTTCAGATTCAGACACTGTAATCACACATACTCTTTTTAACTCACGCAAGCATAGACACAAACACACACACCCACACACCCACACACCCACACACACACACACACACACACACACACACACACACACACACACACACACACACACACACATACATAAGTAATAGAATTAATATAGAATTTAAGTAATATATAACATTAATATGGATATAGAATATGTTTATCCATACTGCCTTGTAACATGGATATAGTAATGGAAGGGCGGACCCTCCAAACACAGGCATTATATTTATTTATTTATTTATTATTATTATATTCATGCATCCCTCCGTACAAGAACAGTAAAACATTTCCAATATCCATGGATCACTTATGATCTAACAAAAATTATGAAACTCTGGGATGAAGCTGTTTTAGCAGCACGTAGATCTGATTCTGAGATGCATAAAAATATTATAAGAAACTAAAGAAATACTGTATAGAGGCGCTTCGCAAAGAAAAGCAGGCATACTATGACTACTACATTAACAATAGTAAAAGAGACCCCAAAATTATATTGTTACATATACGAGTAAAAAAGAATGTAAAATTAAAAAGTAATCCAGAACTGCCACATCATATTTTTAATGACCCCAATTTAATCAATACCAGCTTTTTAAATGTTCCCGAACATAATTAAACGCTTACTTCGTGCAAGCCTCTTTTTGAATCTTAAATCAGTTCCAAGTAAATTTAAGCTAAAGACAGTACAGGAAATTGATGTCATAAAAATAGCACGGTCACTTAAATCTAATGCAGTAGGTACTCGTATAAATGGCATATCTCTTGATATGCTGAAAATGCCATTTCCTAACACAATATCAGTTATAACAAAATATAATCAACAAAGCTATAGAAACCCAACCATAATCCTACTGAATGGCAACACGCATTAGTCAGGTATATTCCTAAATTATTTATCCAACAAACATCAAGGACATATCTTTTAAAACGGCCTTTTAAAAACCAGTAGTTTTTTTACTTAAAGGTTCCAAAGTTGTATAATTTTTCCATAGCTCCATAGCAGTTTCAAGGACGTTGCATATTTTTATTGCTGGAACCCCTTTTTACATTTATGTTTTTGTTTCTCTCTTTTTATTAAAACGGCCTTTTAAAAACCAGTAGTTTTTTTACTTAAAGGTTCCAAAGTTGTATAATTTTTCCATAGCTCCATAGCAGTTTCAAGGACGTTGCATATTTTTATTGCTGGAACCCCTTTTTACATTTATGTTTTTGTTTCTCTCTTTTTATGTGTGTACACAGCTTTTTTCGACAATTGTAAACTGAATTTTATTATTCTTTTTTTAATAAATAGGTTATACTTACAGAAATTAGTTGTGAATTTTTTTCTTTAAAAAAGAAAAAGTTTTGTAAGTTTACAGCAAAAATAATGCTACAGATAAGTTGCCACCGCTGAGGACAGGAATACCTCAAAGTAATATGAGCTTCTCAATACTGTACTGTAATTAATCTATACATTATCGATCTTACTCATAAAATCGAAGTCAATTCAAGGAACGTTTAAAGTTGCACTCTCTTTTCACTAAATGGCAATAGAAAGAGTCGGGTATAGAAATAGATTATATTATATACTATAAGTAACAAATAAACAACGATTATAACTAAGGCCGTATGCCTTTAGAGCCGTTACTTATTTTTAAGCTAAATTATATTATGTGTAGCAACAACTCATATTAACTATTATATAATAATGGTGATTATCCTTAGAGAATTTATAAGCAAACTATAGAGCGCACGTTAGCTAGTATGAACAGTAAGTACGAGTATGAACAGTCTCTACCATACCATACCATACCATCTTATAAATGAATGAATGAATATACTTTTATTGTACACCACGAACAAATATACAAATGTCCTAACAATAATCAGATTATATATGTACGATTTAGCGGCCTTATCGCAAGCGATCTCTTCCAGGCAACCAAAGGTGTAAAGGAATACTAACAATGAATAGGTAGGTGGTGCAATATAAATATACAACATATAATATATACATATACATACACACATACACATACAGACATATACATATATACATACATATACATAAATACATAAATATACACACAACACATATATATCAATATACATATATATACAAAATTCCTCAAACAATAATATAAAGCTGATAGATACAATAAATACATAATCACACAATCTATCCTAACAGTGTCCGAACGATTGAGACAAGTAATGCTCTTTAAGTAGTCGCTTAAAGATAACAATAGTTTGGGCCTCACGTATATTCAAAGGTAGGGCATTCCAGAGCTTAATAGACTGGACAGTAAAAGATTTATTAAAAAATGATGTATTGTGAGTTGGTACACTTAAAATGAATTTTCTAGAAGAGCGTAAAAGTTCCCCCGGAAGCCCTACAAAATGAAACTTCTCCTTTAGATAGGGAGGAGTAGAAGGGTATAATAATACACAGTACAAAATAGAAAGAATATGCATGTTCCGGCGAAGTCGGATAGGTAACCACTTGAGACGTGAGCAAAATTGGGAAATATGGTCAAATTTGCGGAATTCAAATATGAAACGAATACTAGTATTTTGAAGTCTCTCAAGCTTATTTAGCTGGTCCTCAGTTATGTCTACATAGCTTGCGTTAGCATAGTCGAGAATCGGAAGGAGAAGAGACTGTGCGAGCATAATTTTTGTAGGAATGGGAAGAAATGATCGAAGGTGACGCAGTGAACAAAGAGCGACAAAAGTTTTTTTACTTACCTCATTCAGTTGGCGTATCCAATTTAAGGAATTATCAATATAAATATCAAGATTTTTGACATTGTCAAAGTAAGTGACATACCATAGTAAGGGCGACATTATCAGTCACGGAAGGTCACGGGCCTTAATTGTTTCTCTCGGCTGTATTTATTTGAATTTTAAGTTATCATGATGAAATGTACAGTGCCAAACCGTAAAAACTATTTACTGAAGTGAACTAGAAAGAACAATGATATTTCTTTTCTTAGGTATGTAATATTTCCATAAGAAAAGACTGCTTTTAACAAAATTACTAAGGGTGTCAAAGATTGTAGCGGGAGGCACGCGGACGGTGCGACAAAGCGCGTACTTCGCGCCTCGCGCTTTGGGTTTTCCCCGAATCAGAGCCAGTGATGTCTCGTTGTACATGTAGAGTTTTTATTAACGTGATTTATTTTGTAATAATTATAATATAACTATGGTGTTAGAAGTTTAGATATGTGTCTTTGTATTCCTAGCCCATATGGATCAATGCCTAAAATAAAACTTTTCAATAGCTCATTTTTATAGGTACATAATAAAGATAAATACGGTTAAAATTATTCTCTAATTTTAAAATCAAAGCCGTTAATTTCAAATAAAATCAAACCATATAAATATATATTGATATAAACTTTTTTAATGTTATACACGTTAATCACAATAACAATTACGTAATAAGTTAACCCTTTTTAAGGGGTAGTAAATTAATCAGATTTTTGTGTTTTTTTGTTTGATTAATAAAGATCCTACTAATATTATAAACGTGGAAAGTTTATGAGTATGTATAGATGTATGGATGTTTGTTAATCTTGCACGCAAAAATTACTGAATGTATTTTATGAAACTTTACAATAATATAGCTCATACATCAGCATATAGGCTATAATTAATAAAGACATTGTGTAAATTGGTCCAAATATAACGATAAATGTTAAGTAAGCCGGAAAAAATTGTCATTTGCGAGCTATTTTGGCGTGCGATGCATATGTAAACTGTAAGAGTAACTAATAACTCAAGTGCAATAACACAGGCGTCACTACGCTTTTCATATTGCGCAATGAGCGATATACGCGCTCTATAGCTTGCTTTTTTATATTCTCAAGTAATTATCATTGTTATTTTTTTAAATCATTTAACACAATTATTATGATAACAAAACTGTGAATGCCAAATTATGCTGTATTCAAAAGAGATAAGGTACTTTTTTTTAACAAAATAAGTAAAATAGAATGATTAATTTTGTTAGTTTGAAATACTGACACAGATAAATATCTGTAGGAAAATCTCTTAACTTAAACAAACCAATCAATCGAATTTCTTACAAAGTAAACTTAGAAGCGTACCCTGTAAAGAGCCGGCAAACAACGATATTAAGAAACGGAAGAAAATTGTTTGTACTGGTTACAATAGCCTTTAACCATCAGTTGGTCCAATATTTCTTTTAACTATTATACTGAAAGGAAATGAAATATCTTTTATGTTTGTGGAAGTAATTTAACATTTATTAATCTAATATATTTTGACGCAAATACGTTTTTAAATTTGCTACCATAGTGGGAGGCAATTCAGAAAACTGATGATAACAAAATCGGTGGATACAGTTTGGTGTTGCAGTTACATTTCTATCATCTGCATCCAAAATTTGACTACACCACTGGATAGCTAAGGGATCAAATAATTCGTTACGTCGAGTGAGGTCTGTGATGCATTGCGTGCGGTGAAGAATGGAGTGCCGCCATTTTTCAGGACATTTCGTTACATACGTATTTACGTAAAAAACACAGCTATGCCCACTACACAGCGCTACCCCATTTCTAAAATATTTTATCATTTTAAAATGATAAGTATCGAACTTGAGAAGAATGGCATATACTCGTATAATATTCTCTTTTTCGAGTTCATGTTAAGTTTACCATCACACATAAAGGTAGCATGGTGGACGTTTCTTGCTTTGAAGCCCTCTCAAATAAAAGAAAAGTGCACGACACTATATCGTTATTTTGGGTATTTTAGGTCTCACGGCCTTTCCTGAGAAGGAGAAAGGGAGGAGTAATGTCTCTTCCCGAGGAGGGGCCGCCATGGGACGTCCGGCGCTCGTGGGGCCGCGCATGTGTTTGAGAGCGTTCACCTAGCCACATCAACATGCTGCAAAGGCGGAAAACCATGGTGTTTTAGTGGGTGCGAGTGCATGCGTAGGCATTTTCCCATGTAATAAAAGGTCACACTATGGAACAAAAGTGATTGATGTGTTCTTTTTTTGCTATTATTATAAGACGAATCTATACATATAATAAATCTGTAGAAAAGTCGTGTCTGTAATTCTAATATATTCTTGAAAAAACCAGTACAGGGGACTAAATAAAGGGTTCTGAAGCCAAATTAGTGGTTCTTAGAATTTTTGTTGTCTGTCTGTCTGTCTGTCTGTGTATTCCGGATTCACGCAAAAACTACTGAACCGATTTACATGAAATTTTGTATGTAGGTAGTGAGTAACCCGGGGCAACTTATAAGCTACTTTTTATCCGATTACGGAACTTCAAAAAAGGAAGGTTAAGTATTTTATTTCCTTTAGATGTTAATTTTCTATTGTATCTTATTTTTAGGCGGGATGACGGGTGTTTTTCAAATAAATAACATATTTGTAAATAAAGTTTAAAATATAGTTATAACCTTGGTAAAATAATTTGAAACTGCACCGATTTTGTATTCAAAACAGTGCTATCTATCATCAAATGGAAAAAGTAGTATATTTTGCCTTCAGTTACTAATAATTGAAAAAATTATCGGTATACGGTAAAGCTGTATAGCTTATGTTTATGCCGTAAAATATCAATTTAAATATTGTCAAATTATTATCAAATAAATAAATTAAAAAAAATATATAAATAACTTACATTTATATGATTAAATGATTAGATTTTTGAAATTATTAAAAACCTCTAACGTTTAGTTTTTTAGTATTTTTGTTATTTTATTTTAAAAGTGTAATAATTTCAATAATTAATAGTGACGTCTATCATAAATATGAAAATTGATAAGGTATTTATTTTAATTACTAATATATATGTAAAGTGATTCAAACTGCTCTGTCTGCAATTGTTGCGAAATTTCCGTTATCATTATAGTTTTATTCAAGAGATGTTTATGAATGTCGTGGCCATATCATACAATTGATCATATATCATAAAGTAGTCTATCGTTTCGTGAAATGGTGTGGTCATTTCGTGATATTTAACACTATTTGTTGACCATTTTATGATATAGCTTGACCAAATCAATTAATAGAAATCGTTTGAAGGTATCTATAACTAAACACAACGTTGCTATTTCATAACATGGTCATATGACGATATCATTAAATCGTTTTTCACCGCTAATGGCGCTGATAGCGTATTTTTTAACAGAAACAAAACTTTTAAGAGAATTGACATCACTTTATCCCTTATTGATATAATAAATAAATGATCGCTTTTATTGCTGATATTAGTAGATGGTATGGTTTTGGATTTCATTTTTTCATCTAATATTAGCGCCACCTAATTACTTCTAAATAAACTAAAATGGCAAATTATTGATAAAATGAAATAATACAATGCTACTGAATATTATACGATGTAAATAATTGAATGATTAACATTACATTCATCCCGCGTTGGAATCAGCGCAGCGAACACTTTTTTGGCCAAAAACTCTGTGGCCTGTGCACATTAGTAACATGTATGTAAGCTGCTACTTTTTTACTTTTCATGGGGCAATATATGCAGTTTTTATTTTATTCGAGTTTTCGTTTTCACTCTACAGTAAATATTAAGGCTTGCAAAGATGAGGGTAAAAGAAAAATGCGCGTTGGCAACCGCAGCTATTATTATTTTGATCTGTTGTCAAGAAGATGATGCAGCGCATCCCATCTCCAGTTTGTTTTCCTATGTCGCCTCTTACGACTCTCTCCACTACAGGGCGAACATTTTCCTACTCCCGTTCATTAGTGTAGTGATCTTCACGTTCAATGTGAATAATATTTATAAGGAATAAAACTTATTTTAAGGATTTTATCGCGTTTAATTTTAACTTTTTAAATTCCCGATGTTTTGGACACTTTACAGCAACCATGGTAACGGGAGGGGCGGGAGAACTGAAATGTTAGACGACCTGATGTCATAGTAAAAATAGAATAGAATAAATGCAGCAGTAGTTTGAATTTAATTTTATTAATTATGGGGTCCTTAGCAGATGGTAGCACTCGGCCATCTTCCCTATTAAAATTAGGATATATTTAATTTCAATAGCCACGCTAATCGTCATTCGTAGGAGTCGGTGTTCTATTGCAAGGATTTGTTGTTTATCAGATCCGATATAATGGTTGGGACGATAATAAACATGTTGACATATTTTAGACTTCCCGGAGTTTCGGTGCTTCACATCAACGATATGTTCTTTTACTCGGAACTTTCATCCAAGATGCGTAAAAAACTCATAACATTAGTTTTAATCCATGTGTAGTACTCATTATTATAGAACTATATTTATGAAATTTTCAAGCCTACTCGAAGCAAAAAAAATATATCTACATCTATTTTATGGTACCAATCAATATTAATTAGGACCAATGATATGAAAAAAATGTCTCAAATAAACATTATAATACTTTGTTAAAACTAAATTAACTTTAATTATGAATAAATGTAAAGAGTAAAATGTAAATAATAACAATACATTTTGATTTCAAGACTATTTACCTTTCTTATGGATACATCGGAATCGGAAGATACGCCCGATATAAAAAAATAGTAGGAGTTTCTAGACATATACATTCACGTGTTTCTATAGCATGTTACCAATCACCTTCGTCTAATAGTATTTTAGAATGAAAAAAAATCTTTAACAGACATAGAGTCATAGACACCGAGGTGACTCTAAAAGTGATCGAATTTTTCTAAATTTGGCACGGAACAGCATTTAATGTTGTTCCTAAATTCAGGCGCACGCGAGCGAAACCGCGGGTAAAAAGTTAGTATATAATATTTCTTTAGATACTACATTAAATTTGCTGTCCAAATATACTCGTAGTAAAGTAAATACTGCCGTCAGAATCACGTTTGGCAGGTTTGATGATCGCAGTGCCAGACGTGATTAATCAACGTGTGGAAAAGAAATATTTTTAATATGTATAAAATATTGGTATAAAATTAACGGCAATGTGGTAGATCAGCGAATCTGAGTTAAGAGACGTGAAATCCACAAACACGCACTAAAGTAGCGCGTGAACTAATTTCTTCACAATCTTCTCAGGAACGAGAGGAGGCCTTTGCCCAGCAGTAATACTAGTATAAAACATGGTACAAAAGCCTGTGATTCCCGTCGAGTGCATTATCTTGTGGCTTTAATTTCCTAATTAAAAATATTTGTGTTATCAAAAAGTCGCCAAGCGTCTTAAAAATTCAAGCTATTTATCTTTGGAATAAAATAGAATAGAATGAAATCAAATAAAGTCGAAAAAGAGAAAATTGAAAAGAATGAATGGAATGAAAATGAATGAAATGAATATGGAATAGGATAAAAATCATCTGCGAAAGCCACGAGTGCGTGGCTATTGAAATTTTTTCCGGAAATTAATAATTTGTGTTTTATGAGAAATATTGACTCAGACTGGAAATACTGCTATTTAAACATCAAGGTTGATATTTTTATATTTTTTCTAAAAAGTTGAAGTTATGAACGAACCCGAACGAACAGTCTAACTGATGGTAAGTAAGCCCGTGGTAGCATCTTAAGAATATGGAATAAAATGGAATATCTGCAGCAAAGAACTACGCCTCAGATCCATATGTTATCACTGGCAACGTGTACTAGTTGTATCCTCTTGTTTTCAAGTTTTAAGATATACGTGACGAGAAGGTATTATGTAATCTGCCTCGCGCTGTCCAGCCTTAGATCGAAATATTGCTCGGAAATGGACTTAACTAATCAGAAAATTTGTTTTAGTAAAACATACTCGTCAAAACAGCGAACGTAGTGCTCCGAACAACTACCGTCAAAGATGGAGCATCATAAGACCGACTAGAAACTAGTTCTTTTTTTTAGTTTTGACTATGGCTGATATTAAAACTATTTTTTTATTTATTTGCTTTTAAAGGGAAACATACAGTAAAATAATAAATTACACAATATAACTTATAAAAGTATGTAAAAACCAATGAACTTTCCACAGATATCTAATACATAATAAAAGCTTGCCACCACAATATTATGTTTAATAAAAATTAAAAATATAAAAGTAACTTAATGGTATTCATAAATTAAACATTAAGTAGTAAGAAGTTAAAAGTAACATTATATATACAACTCAAAGTGATACTACCAATTATACATTAAGTTTAACAATATTTTCTTTGTAACTATCATACTATAGGTGAAATATATCTAATTTACAATATTTTAAGTTAAACTTTTTGCATGTACGAGATACAAAATTATTTGAGGCATACCTTGTTTTAACTTTACGTAATGCAAAAAGAGGTTTATTTCGTGTACCTAACATGTGACACGCAAGATTCACTTTGCCTAAAAGTAGTGGAGAGTCGATGATATTGGGGTTTCTCGAGAATATTGCTGTCAAAGTTATCAATAATGGAGTCTGCAGAAGAATTATATTGCTTTAAGTGACGCAGAAACTTATTGTTGATTTTTTCAATCATTTTAATATAAACTTTGTGTTGAGGATTCCAATATGAAGAACAATACTCAAGAATAGACCGCACCAGAGTGTTAAATAGTATGATAACTGTTGCAGAATTTTTAATATCTTTTGATATACGCATAACAAAACCTAGCATTTTATAAGCTCTTTTAATTATGATAGATATGATTTGATCTCAGTAACAACTTACTATCCAACTGAACTCCAAGATCACGCAGTTCATTAACTCTCGTTAGTAAATTATCATCAAGCTTATAATAAAAGAGGATGGGATTCTTTTTCCTGGTAAATGAGATAATGTTACATTTCCTAATGTTCAAGCAGATTATTTGCTTGACAATATGCACTAAGCCTACACAGATCTTCTTGAAGTAGATGGCAGTCCTCTATAGTTTTTATAGACCTGAAAATTTTGATATCATCTGCATAAAGGAGAATTTTGGAATTATGAAAACAGGATATTACATCGTTTATAAATATTATAAACAGTAGTGGACCAAGATGAGAACCCTGAGGAACATCTGAAGAAACTGGGAGTAATGATGAAAAGTATCCCTTTATTGCAATCGCCTAACTACGATTTCTAAGATAAGAGGATATCTATTGAAGTAGATCACCATGTACACCGATTTGATCTAATTTATGTATCAAAATATCATGTGAAACTTTGTCAAATGCTTTTGTATAATCGGTATACACTGCGTCTACCTACAGTACACTGTCCATAGCAGTATAAAGATGATTAAGAAATTCGCAGAGATTACTTTCTGTAGACTCTCGACTTATAAAAGCATGTTGTTCAGGAATTATAATTGGTGGAATTATTTGAGAGAGTGTGTCATAAATGATTTTCTCAAATAGTTTTGGAATCGAGGTTGATTTTGAAATAGGACGGTAATTTGAAATATCATGCTAATTATCACTTTTAAATATGGGAGTTATGAATGAGTTTTTCCATTGTAAAAGCATTTCGCCTAACTTCATAGAAGTTCTAAACAAAATTGCTAATGGTTTAGCCAATTGACAGTAACATCTTTGTAAAAACAAGGGTGGGATGCCATCAGGTCCTGGTCCCTTACTGGTGTTGATATCCAAGCGTTTTAAATGCATAAAAACTTGACGGACTGTAAATGTGACCGAATTTATACTGATCGACTGAGCCGAGGCAGAAATCTGGGTCAATATTGCTGTGTTTTTATGATGATTGTAAAGAACCGGCGACCCTTTTTAAAAGAAACGAGTTATTCCATGTTATTCCTCATCTGGATTTTGATTCTCAATCACGGATATATGTGCTCGATTGTCACTCTTATTCAATAAAAATACGACTTACGAAATAAGTACTTTTGCATTTATTAATTCTTTACTGTACAAATGTAGACCTTTAAAACTGCACTTTAAAAGTAATTTCGTAGTGAAATCGCTTTGCACAACTACCCTTGCTCCCTATTTGAGAGTTTACAAAGAAAGTTTTACGCAGAAGTAATATAGAAACCTCAATGTTGGAAAAGATAATCAAATAAAAAGTTTGTGTTAGAATGTTAACGTCTCGTGTTATAGCGAAAGCAGTCACTAACTTAACTTAACTTCCACCAAGGAAACATAAACTATGAAGCAGGCTAATAATTTAAAGCTAAGTTATAAAACAATAACTTTCCGTACATGAAGATATACAGGATACGGGAAGAAACGGGAAAATTTAAATGCATATTTACTTGAAATGTAAGCCACATAATACTGCCTCGTGGTCTCGTGGTCGTAAACGCAATTGCTTATCATCAGTTCCCGAGTTCAGATCCCGGTCGGGCCAAAATCAGTTATTGGGTTATTCTGTTAAGAAATTTGTACGGAGTATACGGTAGTAAATCTCTGCCAAAAAGTTGGCGGTTTTTCACCCTCGTACCTCGGAAAAATCCCTACGTAATATAAAATATTCTTGTATTGAGTCTTTGTTTGATATTCGATGTCTAAAATATTTGTCGATGGTGGCTCAGAGGTAGGGCTAGGGTTAGGCACGGGCAACTTAAGAAAATTATTTACTACGTGCTCGACGGTGAAGTAAAACATAGTGGAAATACCTGCAGGTCTGCGGTATAACATATTTCGCGGACATATGAAGTCCGCCAAAACGCACTTGAGGACGTACGTATATAGATTGTAACCTTACTTTACATTTGTCAATAAGAAATTAAAAAAATAAATAATGTATTAAACCTATATACATAACGTGATTCAAATCGACTCTCGCGCGAAATGTTTTCAGCTGTATCTTTCCAACCATATTCTTTATATCGTCATCTACTCGAGCCAACTTAGTACGCGGCCAGAGGTCCCATACGGTACAGGTGTGTTTCAGGTAAACAATGTATATATGTAAATTTAGTGCAATCGTGAGTCAAAAGGACTCGACGTAAAGTGATTGGTAACATTTTGAACATAACCGATTTTTTTAGTTTATTTTGATAATTCGTTTTTTTTTTTGGTTCAATAATGGATCTTCCAGCTGAGAATTCAAGAATAATTCATACTGAAGAACTTTTGGAGGAAGAATCAGAAACTGTCGATGCCTGTAGTGAAGAAGAATTTAACTTGAGTGAAGATGACGTGCATAGCGACTACGAGAATGATTTATTTACGTGTCAGATACAATTGAATTATACAATCAAACAAATGAAGGAGTTTATTCGTTTATTTGACCAAATGTGCTCGCAGATGACATGCAGTAGGAAGACAAATAGATGGCCTATGGCGTTCTACGACATGATGAATATGGCTTTTCTATATTTTAACATGATTTCCAAAAAGGAAAAAACCCTAAATAGACGGGCATTTATGAAACAGTTGAGCACTGACTTAGTAAACCGTAGGTGGAGAAAAGGCTTGAAATTCCTTATCTGAGTCGCAAATTATGCGAAAACATACAAAGTATATTACGAAATTCTCCTGCCGCGAACTTACCACATGATGATGAACCTGCTACAAAAAGAAAAAAATACTGCGCCTTCTGTCCGTGGAAACTAATAAGAAAAACGAAGGCAATGCAAAGTGCAAAATATGTAAAACACGTTGTAAAGAATTCTTGCGGGTCTGGATGTTTATCCATGTGCAATTTTATCTGTAGAACACATTCACAATATAGGAGAGGAACCTAGTCGAGAAGATAACGCTTACAATAAATAAGTAATGAAATAAAGTCATGGTGAACAAAATTAGAGTAAGTATTTATTAAGACGAAGAAGCTTAAAAACAGCTATGGTATTAAACATAGGGGTTAATTTCCTGACTCCGGACTGCTCCCGGAAATTTCTTGTGTTTGAACCACATGATGAGCGGTCGCGCTAATGACCACTAGACTGACTAGGCAGGCAAACGATTGCCTCGTTGGTATGTAAATATTATATATTTTAAACACCATTAGTTTACAATCTATCTCGTGAGAATGTAAAGTATTGTAAAATTGTGAAGTTTAACAAACCATTTATAATTTAAAACAATATTTATTGACAGTTTACAATCATATGACGGAACCACATGAGTAAATAAACCGTTCCGTATAGAGGCAAAGCTTCATACAACCGTGCTCTGATAGGTACACTACTACAAGCTTTAGGCGTGTGTTTACGTGAGCACTGGCGGCTCTTCATGTACAGAGAGAAACTGCTTTAAACTGGCTCATCTGGTGCTCAAACTGAGGGTTGTGTAAAGAATAATAAGTATCAAATTTTGATTTTAAAATAAAATTCGTATCAAATGAAATACAAAAAGTATAAATATGGTTTACTAATACCTACGTAGATTTAAATCTTATCGAGGTTGCCACAAGAGATACCGCAGTTTTTAGTAAATAAAATTAATTATTTATTTAATTTCTTACACGTAAGTACACTGCGGTCTCCTAATAAATATAAAAGAGCTTCTTGATGCTATAGTTATGAAATTGAGTTTTATAAGAAATGCTATCATTTTTCGGGAACTTAAAATCAATAGGAAGTAATAGGCAGAAAGACGTTACAAATAGCAATTTCATTCAGTGAATTCAAGAGTCTATAAAATCTTTTATAAACCTTCATGAAGAATTAAAATCAGAAGAAATTAGATTCATTTATATTTACGAGACAGCTGAATCAAGATTGTCTCGAAAATTTCTTTGGTAAAGTCAGACAAGCGGGTGGCAGCTACCAGAAACCAACTAGTTAGCATTGCCTTCAATAAGATTTTTATAACCAATATCTTAGGGAAACCTCAAAGTACTAATTGTGAATATGATTTCGATGTTACTTATGAAACCAGACGATTGTTGTTTTTTAACACACCTATTTGATTTACCAGAAAATAATGGTTTAGTCTATGTGTCGCGATATTTGTATAGAAAATGTTGTCTCGAACGCCATAAATGTGAGATAATAAAACTGTATGTTAATATATCTGAAAAACGTATAAATATGGGAAAAGATCCTTTTTTCAGCCACTACAAGCATTTTAATAAAGATAGTGTTCAATAGGGTTTTTAATAATAATTCCTGACAATTTTATCGCATCTGTTGAGTTGCTTGAGCAAAAATTTTGTGAATATTTTGACCTCGAAAGAAACATTGTAAATATTGATAGTTAAATATTAAAACGTGTGCAAGAGTTTGTATTTGTGATGAAATGCGAGTGCTTTATAATACATATATAAAAAATCTTTACATTAAATTTAGAATTTACCATTTAATTAAAAAGCACATGAAGAACAATAATTATAAAATAAAAGTAGAAGTAAGATAGAGAAAAGTGGGAAGTAAAGATAGAGAAAGTAGAATACGTAGTTTGTAAAAAATATTATACCTTAAGCATCTATTAAAATGTTGATGAACGTTTTGTTTATTTTATTTTATCCTCCTATGCCAACCCTTCTGAAATAGGTTAAAAATTTTACAGCTCCTTAGAAACTTTGCCTTTGTACAGTTTCTTTACTCATGTGACGGAACGCACCTTGTGCGCTAATTGTTTTAACGTCACATGCCCCAGTTCACCATCTGTGGTTATTTTTCAGTTTGGTGTGGATACAAACGAACATATATTATTGTGATTTTTAATTGTGTTTGTTCACCTAATACACTCCGAAGAAAAAAATGTTATTAACTGAACACGTGAAATTATCAGTAATAAATAACTGTTAGTCGCCGAACATATCCTAAGTTATACTTTTCGTATTTAATCATTTTTTGTGTACCTAAACCTAACCTGTTTGATGTTATTTGTGAAGCTAAATCCAATTGACAATCTCGGAAATTGAATCTGTCCTTCTACAAAACACTGAAATATCAGTTATTGTTGATCAAGCACAATTTACCATAGAGTTACAAAAGTATTACAATCGGCATAGTGAAAATAATACAAAGTATTTTCTTACCACACATTACGTAGTTATTGATTATTTAAAAAAATAAAGGATATAACTACTTGATTTTACAATTAAACTTGCATTTCCTATAGTAGAACGCCGATTATCCCAATTATTTGGGACCGGGGTCCATTCGGATAATCGGACATAGACTGATAATAAAGAAAAAAGAACTGTCACACATAGAATAAACTTTATTAAGTTTAACAAACACAGTTCTAGGATCGATTGAGATAATTGGCGATTCGGTTAATTGGGTTTTGGATAATCGGCGTTCTACTGTATTTGACTCCTATGTTTCCTAGCTCAACAGGCACAGTACCGTCACGACTGAACAATCAGTGACGGTTCACAATTTTACGGGTGATGAATTCGGACAGATTTTGAATCCTTCCGGTAACTACAGGAAATTAAAATTGATAAACTATCGAAAATTGATGGATTAAACTGTAAAGGATTTGCAACAGTACACAATCTTTCGACTATTTACAATCTCGTGAGATAAATAACGGTACAATCATACGGTGATACATATAACTCTATTTTAATATAAATATATGGCTTTAATATTACTTTTCCATTGCTTTTCTTTCACATTGCTATTTGTCTGTCTGCATGTTACAGATCTCTAGCTTTTAGATGGAATGAACTGCAGTCTTGAAATTTTAATATTTGGTAAAGGAACTCAATAATAATATTTTTCAGGATGGAGGGATTATGAAAAAAAAAGAGGAACATTTTTCTTACCTTAGTATGTAGGGTGTTATTATTGAGATCTCATTGACAAAAATATAAACGTATTATTATTTGTTTTATTAGGAATCGAGTCAAATCATGTGACGAAAAATTTAAACATAAAAATAACTTTCTAATCTAATTGAATCTAATCTATATTGAATAAAAAATCTATGTCTCTATTGTTATAGAAACTTTACATAAAGGTCCAGACAAAGTTGTTACGTTATCATTCGTTTTATTAGATCGTCACATAAAATATACCCGGAAATATTTATGCATGTTAAAAAAGAAAGAGTTACAAACATTATTCTTCTCTTTCCTGGGTACAGAAGTGCTCATTTTTGAGAAAACTTAAGAGAAATGAATCCTCCGCACTGATTCATTGCGTGTTAGTGGACTACACATGAAGTATTTTTTTTCTTCAGATAGGCAGGTTTCATCATGAATTTTTATTTCATCGCTAAGCACGTGGTAAATCGGTGGAAGTTGTGGTGAACATTGAAATTGAACAAATAAAATAAACGGATATTGCAAAATTATTTCGCTGTTAAATCATTTCTAAAATGTATCTGAATATTTATAAATCTTTAAACATTTGCGTTATTCTTGTCCTGTCTCCATCTCTATTGACTAAATTATGTAACCCACAAAGCCATCTATCAAAAGAGATCAGGATTTCAATCAAATAGGATCTAGCAAATTGATACATTGCACTAGCTAAATGTTATATATCTTAGATCAGCTTCAGGTCCTTTATATATAGAATAGCAACATCATGAATAATATAAAATAAATTTTGCAGTCATATTTAATTAAATACAACGGACTTTGGCTTCTATGTTAATTTTAGTTCCCGGTACGGACAATGAGGGCGCTTCAAATCGGCATAAGCATTTTGTATGGCATAGACAGTCCAGCGTACTTGTAGATATAGAGGTTAGTGGTTTATTGTTTTAATTATTATGTGTGAGTTTCGTAGTCACATACAATTGTTTTAGATTTCCGCCACCAATAAATGACACACAGTTTTGTATCGGGGATACATACACAGAAGTATCGAGTAGTACTTAGAGTACAGAAGAATAATTTTTAACAAAAAGTAAAATCCATAAAGAAGTTTCTTTTGAAACCTTTAGAGGTGATTTTTTTTAAATAATACGTAACGACCCCTAAAGTATAACTTATTTAATAAAAAAGAAACTTTAAAATCGGTTTTAATGAGATGAGGAATACTGACGACTTTTTTTGCCATCAGGATGGCTCCACTTTAGAGTGAGGTGAATTATTTGACAGATTTTATAGCGACGAAGTTAATTTGTTAGGAAAATGTAAGGGTTAATGTTTATTTCTGTACTATAAGTTTAATTTTATATTCAGTAGATTAAAAATAAATAAATAAACTTTATAACTTTATTAAGTTATACATGTGCAAAAAATAAAATAGAAAACCACTGAGACATTGTTTTGTGTATAATACTCTAGAAACTGATAAGTTTAAAATTAAAACTAACTTCTCAATTAAATAACAAATAACACAGTAGAGCTACGATGGCTATCTCAGTACAGAACCAGAGTATAAAACCTATCCAATTGCAGATAGGTGTAAGATAGGGTGATGTTATATCCCCGAAACTCTTCACCGCTGCATTGGAAGACGTTTTCAAGCTTCTGGACTGGAAAGGATACGGTATTAACATCAATGGCGTACATCAATCACCTTAGATTTGCCGACGATAAAGTCCTTATGGCAAAATCGCTGGAGGACCTAAGCACCATGCTCAATGACCTTAATATTGTCTCTCAACGAATAGGTCTTAGGATGAACATGGAAAGAACGAAGATCATGATTAGTGTCCATGTCACACGTATGCCGGTAGTTGTTAGGAGCACTAAGCTCGAAGTTGTTGACTATTATGTTTACCTGGGACAAATAGTCCGACTAGGTAAGTCCAACTTCGACCAAGAGGTCAATCGACGGATTCAACTCGGCTGGGCAGCGTTCGGGAAACTACGACACATCTTCTCGTCAGACATACCTCAAAACCATAAAACGAAATTGTACAACCAATGCGTGTTGCCAGTGATGACTTACGGATCTGAAACGTGGTCCTTCACTGCTGGCCGTATGAGGAAGCTCAAGGTCGCTCAGCAAGCTATGGAGAGGGCTATGCTCGGCCTTCATGGAGAGGGCTATTTCTCTGCGTGATAAACTTATAAATGAGTATATCCGTAGTAGAACCAGAGGAACCGACACAGCCCAATGGATTAGTAAGCTGAAGTGGCAGTGGTCCGGCCATATAGCTCGAAGAACCGACAACCGATGGGAAAGAAAGTTTCTTGAGTGGCAGCCACGTACCGGTAGGTGAAGTGTAGGGCGAGCCCCACGAGATGAAGTGACGACCTGGTAAGACATGCAGGAAGTCGATGGATGCAGGTGGCTCAGGACCGTGCTTTGTGGCATTCCTTGGGGGAGGCCTATGTTCAGCAGTGGACTTATGAAAGGCTGTAATGATGATGATGATGATGATGAATTAAATAACGTTATGTAACAAAAAATTTCACCTCAGTCTCAACTAGCGACATTTGGTGAGCGTAAGTTTATTAGCCCTGATTAGCCAAGATATTGCGTAACATACATACAAAAAAAACATGAATACAACTTATTCAAATAAAAATAACAAAATAGAAGCAACCCGGAGTCAGGAATTTGACGGTGCTGTAATCCCGTGTGTCAGAAAACACGTAAAGCCGTTAGTCTTGCGCCTGATCTCTCTCCGGTCGAGTCTACTTGTCGAAACAATGGGGAGTGCACCCGTGCTTGCGCATACACTTGGGATCTGTAATCCTGTTCTGAACAGATTCGCAGGCTAGTCTCCTTTGAGACTGACTGTCGCAACCGAAATTTGATTTAGAGGCTTCAATAAACATATGGACGGTAACAATTTTATTAATTTCCATATCTGTAAAGCTAAAACCTATTCGTGTTATTTACTGTGTATTCTGTCGCATCTCTACAGTGTAAGACAAAGTCGCTTCCCGCCGTCTGTACATTTAGGTCTTTTGAATTACGCAAGGAACTTTAATACAATTTCCATAATGAAACAGAATATTTTAAGTGAAAAGTTTATGCACTTAATATATCCTGTTTAATTATCTATACTTGTTAATATAATAAAGGGGCAGAGTTTTTTGTTTTTTTGTTTGTTTAAACGCGCTAATCTCTGGAATTACCAGTCTGAACTGAAAAGCTCTTTTTGTATATTATAGCCAGATTCATGTGAAATAGTAAAGGCTATCTAGCATTAAGTTATATCAATCAGTTAGCCTTAAATATGGATATTTGTTAAGCAAGTCAGAAGAAAAAGCACTCCCAAAATGATTTATCCGCGTACGCTGGTGTTATCGTTAGGGATACGTAAATACAATATTCTAGAAAAATATAGATCTTTACTCCGTCTAAAAAAAAGTCCGCGATACCATATGTCCATTTCTTATACATAAGCCATTTTTGTTAAAAATATTATATTATGTGACAAAAAAATTTTGAAAATTAAAAAGTGATTTATGAGCGTTATTATTAGGTATGGCCTATTTATCCTTACAAACGAAAGTTACTTCATTATCAAGACAATTTTATGAAGATAAACTTTGTTCTTTATAACATGTTATTTGAACGCATAGTTTAAGAGATAATGTAAAATAAAAATAATTCAATACCTGGCTGGGCGCGCAAACTACGCATAAACCCTAATCGCCCGGTGAGAACTGCGAGGAACCAGTATAGAAAGCTTTTAGGAGCGAGGTTAGTTCAATCATTATAGCTAAAATAAATTGAAAATTAATTGAGTACTTTTATGACAATGATTACTTACATTTTTATTTCTGAACTCTTATATTTCACGTTGCTATTGTATTTTGAAAATTTAATTGATTAATAAGTATAAGAGTTTGATAGCCCAAGAATCATTTCATGCCTACACACTTTTCATGTACCGTGTACGGTTTTCTTTAAAACTGGAAAAACCGCGCTTCGGGACACTTTTTGGGCCGTGGGGTGGAGGTGGGGGGGCAGGAAAGTGGATAAAACTTAACTTCGCTCTACATCATACATAATATGCCGACAGATAAAAGTTTCCATTAATTATGCCAAGTTTTCCATATATTGATATCAAATAAAATATTAACTAGGTGTCATGTCATGTCGCGCACCTCCGACACGTGATGTCGCGGGTGAAACTGCGGGGCACAGCTAGTGTATTATAATTATATATTATATATTTTTTCTGTTCGTGTGTGATTGAACTACTCCTAAACGGCTGAACCGATTTTGATGAAATTTTGTGTGTGTGATTAAGTTGATTAGAGTATAGCTTAGATTCATAATTGGACCCGGTAAGTGGCGTTGTCGGTGCTAGCGTAAAATAAACTGTTTTTCTTAGACTTTGTTGACCATAATTTAAATCCCTATATGTTGCAATTCATGAAATATATTCTCATTTTTATTTTATTTGTTAATTTTTGTTTGTTTTGTAATTGTGTTTAAGCTTCGGTTGAAAGCCGCAGTAATTTATTTTGAGTTTCCTTCAGGTATATGCTGCTGCCCATCTCCTGTTTCAGTTTTCTTCTGTCGCCTCATAAGACACCCTCAGAATTATATGGGGTAGTGGATATTCTAACGCCGCCACTACACGGAAAATATTTCATATAATTTTACCGCATATAGTATTAATATTCCGCCAAATGTGTCTGACATTAAAATCATCATCATCATCATTATAGCCCTTCACAAGTTCACTACTAAACATATGTCTCCCCTAAGGAATGCCATAGAGCACGATCCTGACCACATGCATGCATCCCTCAAATTTCTGTATGTTAAAATAGTAAGTGTTCTAACATGCAGGAAGTCTGCAGTATGTCAGCATGTTCAGGATCGTCCCAACTATTATATCAGATTTGATAGACCACAAATCCTCGCAAAAGTACACCGATTCCTACCAAGGATGATTCACAGGGCTATTGAAATTAAAATATGATGAGATGATGGCTGGGTGCTACCATCTGCTTGGGATCCCATAATTAATAAAATTAAAATCAATCATAAGCCTACTACTGCAATACCAAAAGATATTGTAAGATCGTTCGGCGTAGATCGGATTAAAAATTAAGTAAGCTTAAGATATACTTCGTTAATTATGACATTTGGAAGTCAAACACCTCAATCCCCCCCCCCTTTCCCATGACCATGTGTGCTAGCAAGTAAAACAGTTAAAATTAAATGCGATAAAATCAGTAAAATTAGTTTAATTCCACAGTAAGTATTAAATTGTCCTGGTATTACCCTGAATACTAAAATACCACGGAGAACTACGGTTATATCTAATTTCTAGGAAGTAAGAAGCCGGAGCCGCTCCAAAACGTGTAAATAGACTCCAAGAAACGCTGAAATATTATTTCTCTGAAGTTATTTTTTATAAAACTGAAGTGACAAACGACCTTCAAGTTCACTGGTGGTAAGTGGCTACTGCAGCCCATGTATACATCCAACTGCAGCCAACTTCATATAAAGAAAGCTACAGATGCACTGTCATCCTTTAGTACTAAAATTGAAAGCCTCACAGCCAGTGTAAGCAAATGCAGGCAATGATGTTTGGCGTCAGAAATAGATACCGTATTTTCGCGGTAGAATCGCGCTGCAGCTATATGATGTTATTATTGGCTACTATTTATTCTAACAAAAAATATTAGAAGTATTACTAGTACGTAGTGGTATTATTTATTAATTGCTAATACTTTATTTTTTACTACTATTTATTAAATAGTGATAATTATTCATATTATTCATCAACAGCCTTTAAGTGCATCGTCCAGCTAGACAGTCTTTAATTCCAGAACATCTGTTCTGAGTGTGTACTCAGCTAAGGTTCGCTAAACGCCGATATTTTCATAATTTCCTAAATAATAATTCATCGCAATCAGAGACATGGATGTTGTTTATTCACTCTCTTGATCTCAGTAAAACTAAACAAGAAGTAATCTTAAATATTTTTCAATTAAATGATCTCAATGTTCACTTTTCTTCCAGACCATAAATTTGAAATATTAAACGTACACAGTTTCCAAACAATAACCACAATCGAGGTTATTATTTTCGACGAAATTAATACAAAATTAATAACGTTTAAGCTACTTACTATTTAGGCATTAAATTTGAGATGAAATATTAAATTTTTAAATAGTTTGGATTTAATAGTCGGATGGAAGCAATGTCAGTATTTATCATGGAACATTTATTTTGTTTTAATTATGTACTTAATTTATTTTAGACAGAGCTTATGATATGTGTTCATAACAAATTAAATTATATCAAGGGTTAGTAATAAAAAAAAAACAATATAAAAACAAAAGAATAATTCAAACAATTGTGGGATAGATCCACGCAAAACTGCTGTGTGGACCCGCAACCACGCTTGTAGAAGTGGAAAGTCCCATCGATCAACGGACACCCCAAGAATACTGTTAAAGTTGTTCCGTAAACAGGTTAGCGCGGAGGCAAACCGCCTCCTAAAAACCGCAGCAAAACCGTCAATATGATTCTCAGCGAACAAACTGCCTGAAGCGTACCAGTGACGTCGAAGCACTCATCCAAGACAAAAAGAAAAGGTGCTTGTCAGCATATCCTGCCAAAAGACGTTCGGCTGGACCAGTCAGGGCACTGGCCAGTTTGGACGAAAAAAAGGCTTGCAGACCTGAGGCGCTGCATCACCGTGGCATCCTGAACAGTACGTGCTCCCTGGGTGTAGCTAACCTACAGGCTGAATCAGTAGAATTACTGATAAAAAAAGCTTTAAAAATCGTTACTTTAACCTACAACATACATTATTACGTGGTAGAGCGATGCTGCAGTTATATTAATCGTATAGTTGTAGCACGAATGGGTTGGCTCGACCGGGGAAGGACCACGCTCTCACAGAATACCAGCGTAAAATAGCAGTTTATTGCAGCTGTGTTTCGTATTGTGAGTATAGAGAACCGGAGACCCTTTTTATTGGAACAGAGGCATTCTATGTTAGTCCTCAAAGCTGACAACGCATCTGCATTTGGATTCGCAAACGATGATAGATGTAGATATCTACGGGCCGCAGCAACCACTAATCAGGTGGACTGTGTGCTCGTTGCCACCCTTATTTAAAAAAAAACGTGGAAATCGTGCGAGCCAGCATATTACAACCAGATCGGGAGATGGTGACAGAAAATAGTCTCCCATTTTCTCCTGCATGCCTTTTTAAGAATTGATAACTAACTCTAAAATATGAAAAATAGAGGGGTTACGAGCCCTTGCGCGCTTGCACGTCATAAAGAAAATGGCTTCTCTTTGTGTAAAGAATTTTAGTATTTTTCAGTGACATTATATTGCATGCCTTTGTAATATAACGTAGTTGGAACAAATTTAAGCTATAATAATTGTTAAGGCTATATATGGTCATTTGAGACGGTACCCGATCACGTTCGACTTAGCGAACCACCCGATGGTACCAGGTGTCACGTGCTTTGCGGGGAGGGGGCAGCGGAATGCAGCTTCCCGGCGTTTGACGCTGGCGGGCGAGAGACAGTAGCTCGAGGGCAGCGGTGCAGTCAATTAGCGTATCTCTGTGACCGCTGCAGATGTTTCGCGCGACCGGTTTTTGGGTTATGGTCTAGATTTTTAGATACGCTAGTTTACGTGTCAGCTAGGTTGATTTTGAATTCTTATTGCGGCGTAGTATTAAATATCGAACGAAGAAGTTTAGTTGTTGTTTGTAACGCTGAATTTTGTGACTCATGAAGAGATCGCGTTAGTTCCCTATTTGTAATTTGGTGATAAATGAATCCGGAACATTGAATGTTGAACTTTTAACTACTGTTCGTTACTTGTATCGGGTATCACGTGTTTGATTCTACGATGAACGTTGAATTAGTTAAGTTGAAGTAAGTTAAATGTACAATAAAGTTGATAGACTGAAATAGTGAATTGAAGAAAGAAATTGTCCATTGGGGACGCCTGCTGGAGTGATGCAGCATTGTAGGGCAGCATGGAAACCGGCTGCTGCCAGGTCACCTCAGCTGGGCCAGGTCACTCACATATACACACCACTAAACACCACTTGACATGCATCTACTCTACCTACGGCCTGACTGAGCCTTGGGCCGGTCTTAGATTCGGATCCAGGTACGTACCATTTATTTTCCTAGCCTTCTCCTCATTTTGTAGTATGATAGGTCATTTTTCCATTAGGCCATTTGGGCCCGAACCCTCGGCTGCTCGTCGAGGAGGCTACTATGGGCCCTAGCCAAGGCGACCTTTGCAAGGGCAGCTGTGGGCCGTAACATTTTTGGTAGCAGAGCGTGGTTAGGATTGGTTTAATTTTGTATCTACAATCACGCCCGGCCGTAATACGTAATAATAAAATTCTTTTCCTTCGTGCTTGCTTTTTTTATTTGTAAGCGGGTAGAATTAAAAGCCGCGCCGTTTGGCTGCGCAACCGGGAGTTTGTTAGGGCTAGGTATACGTCGGGTAGGTAGATGGTTATTATCACGTAATCGGATAATTATCATTGTCGTATAATTATAGTAGATTAATTGTCGAAGGGTCGGTTGTCTGAGCTAGGCATTTTTGCTGATTGACTGTGGTGTGTACCTTTATTTGTATTGTAATTCGTATTTAATTTAATAAATAGAAATTGTATTTAACTTGATTTCATAGGAACTGTATTTGTTATTTGTTAATTAATTTGTGTTTGATTCGCGTAGTAATTTGTATTTAGAAGTGATGCCAACGCGCTGCCAGGGCAATCACCATGGCATTTTGTGACTGGGTGCAAACGGCGTTTCCTCTCATGCTCTTCCGAGCCCTGAACTCCCACGGGCGGGGGCGCTCAGCCGCGCTCCCTGTTGGGGGTTTGTTCCCCCAGGGGCGAGGGGGTTGTCACCCCCTTCAGTATGTTGAGAGGGACTTCACAGCCACTCAGTGGTCAGCTAGATCCTTCTCACCCTCGTCAGCTGAGTGGCCGCAGCTGGGGTTCTACCGTCGCCCATTTGATGCAGGCAGCCCCAGCTAGGTAGCTGCCGCTCTAGCTCCCACCACGGCCGCCTCCAATAATTCTGTGAGCCGTCAACAACTCACTTGTCAAATTGTTCTATTGCCGACGGCCTCACTGAGGATGTACAACCCGAGTGTCGATTGTTTAACGAGTCGCGCTTTATTGGTTACGGGTTCACAACACGGTGTGGCCTCCGCTTGGTTGTTGGGAAGACTAGGGCTCCCCGGGGGCGTTGAATTGCGCTGTCAGGGACTATTAGATTTGGTTTTGGTCCAGCATTTATTTAATTAGCGGTGTGAGTGCTCCATGCCGGATGTGCTGTTCTCACAGCGCTCGGTTCGCAAAGCACTTCTCTCCCTGGACATCCAGAAGTCGAGTGGGCCTGACGGAATCCCCCCTATTGTGCTGAGGACGTGTGCTCCGGAGTTGGCACCGGTCCTAACGCGTCTTTTCCGGTACTCCTACTCCCAAGGCGTAGTCCCGAATTCATGGAAGACAGCTTTTGTCCACCCGATCCCTAAAAAAGGCGACCGCTCAGACCCGTCCAACTATAGGCCTATCGCGATCACCTCCTTGTTCTCCAAAATAATGGAATCCATTATTAACTGCCAGCTCATCCGGTACCTTGAGGATCACCAGCTGATTAGTGACCGCCAATACGGTTTTCGTCAGGGTCGATCAGCTGGTGATCTTCTGGTCTACCTGACCCATAGATGGGCGCATAGATGGGCGGAGGCAGTAGAGTCCAAGGGGGAGGCGTTGGCCGTTAGTCTGGACATTGCGAAGGCCTTCGATCGGGTTTGGCACAAAGCGCTTCTTTCGAAGCTCCCTTCCTATGGGCTTCCCGAGAAATTGTTCAATTGGATCATCAGCTTCCTTGCAGATCGGAGCATCAAGGTCGTTGTAGACGGTGTATGTTCTGACTACAAGTCTATTAACGCTGGTGTTCCACAAGGCTGTGCTATCACCAATGCTGTTTCTTTTGCATATCAATGATATGTTGCTAACTGGTAACATTCATTGTTATGCGGATGACAGCACTGGTGATGCTCTATACACCGGCCGTGCCAATATTTCTCGGGAAAAGGTCGGCGAGTACCGTAACAAACTTGTGTCTGAAGTCGAGTATTTGCTGAACAAAGTCCCGGATTGGGGGCGACTAAATCTAGTCCAGTTTAATCCTCAAAAGACACAAGTTTGCGCGTTTACCGCTAAAAAGAACCCCTTTGTCGTATCTCCTCAGTTTCAAGGCGGGGAGTGCCTTCTTGCCGCAGTCAGTATCGGTATTCTCGGAGTCGACATATCGAGTGACGTGCAGATTCGTGGTCACTTGGAAGAGAAGGCCAAATTGGCCTCTAAAAAGCTTGGCGTGCTTAGCAGAGCGGGACAGTATTTCATGCCGGCACACCGCCTGCAACTTTACAAGGCGTAGGTTCGGCCTCACATGGAATACTGTTCCCATCTCTGGGCAGGGGCTCCCCAGTGCCAGCTCCTTCCACTTGACCGCATTCAGCGCAGAGCGGCCCGAAGCGTCGACGACCGAGCCCTTTCCGATCGGCTCGATTCATTGGCACTGCGAAGAGATGTTGCATCCGTTTGCATTTTCTTTCGCATCTACCATGGGTAGTGCTCTGAGGAATTGTTCGGATTAATCCCAGCCGCCAAATTTCACGAACGCACATAGCGGCAGAACTGCCGATACCATCCACACCATCTAGATGATTGGCGGTCCACCACTGTGCGATTTAGAAGATGTTTTCTTCCTCGCACGACTTCCTTGTGCAATCGATTACCATCAGCGATTTTTCCGGACCGATACGACTTAGGGACCTTCAAGAAAAGAGCGTACTCCTTTTTAAAAGGCCGGCAACGCATCTGCAATTCCCTCCCTGGTGTTGCAGTTGTTCATGGGCGGCGGTAGTCACTTACCATCAGGTGAGCCACATGCTCGTTCGCCCTCTCTCCTATAAAAAAAATATTGCTTTAAATTAAAAATAAAATTGCTTTGGTTTTCCGCGAAATGTTTCATATTTGTGGCGGTTGTGATTAAGAAAAAAAATGGGTTTTCCGCGAAATGTTTCATATTTGTGGTGGTTGTGATTAAGAAGGCGAATTTAATGTGCTCTTTGAATTTTTTTACATATGTTTTTGTACTTGTATTTGATCATTATGTTTGTTTTGTTGAAAAGAAAATTGAAATTGAATGATGTGCTCTCTGAATGCGTGTGCATATGTTTTTTTAAAGATGTATTTGATAATTGTGTTTGGTTGTTTAAAGGAAAATTGAAATTGAATAACACTATTTGTGCCGAATGGAATAAGAATCATTTCTCTCTTTGTTTTCTCATTTTGTTGGCACTGTCGAAGATATTTACAATTTATCTTCAAGTTTTACATAGTGGTTTGAGTATTGATGCTTTTGAAGCTTGGTTGAAATATAAGCATAGGACTGCACGTCTAAAAGGCTAGGTAGTTGTGTGTTGTTGTTGTGGTTATATGGTAGATGGTTTAGTTATGCCTACTTGCTTGAAAAATTCATACTAAGGACTATCTGTGCGTTTCGTTTGGCTCTCCACAGACGCCGTTCATGTGTAGTTTGTGGGTGCACTCTGCACTGAAGCTTAGGTGGCCACGCTGGCCCGCTTAGTATCGCGTCGCTGTTTTCAGACCTGATCCGGTCGGATTGCGGAACGAATCTTAGGGGCACAGATAGGTGTTTGAAAGAGGTCGTCGGACTTCTGTCCAGTGATAGGACTTATTTAGGTGCTGCGATGTCCAGGAAGGGCATCCAGTGGAGGTTCGACCCTCCCGCTTGCCCACGTTGGGGCTGTATTTTTGAGGCGGTGGTTAGGGTTTCAAGATCTGATGGGGTGCCTAAGGTGGCATAGTTTTGGTTGTAGATTCGGTCTTGCAACGTGCCGTCGCGACCCTATCCCGCTTGCCGATTTGCTCGCGGATATAAGTCCTTATGTCCGGGACGGGGGTTTGTTTAGGCTAAATATGTAATTGTGGTTTCGTGAAAACCGACTCGGTTTAGTTTTTCTAGGTTTTAAGTTCGTGACAAGAGTGTTGTATTGTATTTGACTGATTAAAGTAATTTCGTTTGAAAGTAATTGCGCCAATTATATAGTGATTGCGGGTTGAAGTGCATTTACCAATATTTCACTTGCTCGTGTGACGTGGAATTTTGCGCGCGCGCCGAGTAGAGATGCGCTAGTTTATGTGTCAGCTAGATTGATTTTGAATTCTTATTGCGGCGTAGTATTTAATATCGAACGAAGAAGTTTAGTTTTGTTTGTAACGCTGAACTTTGTGACTCATGAAGAGATCGCTTTAGTTCCCTATTTGTAATTTGGTGATAAATGAATCCGGAACATTGAATGTTGAACTTTGAACTACTGTTCGTTACTTGTGTCGGGTATCACGTGTTTGATTCTACGATGAACGTTGAATTAGTTGAGTTGAAGTTAATTAAATGTACAATAAAGTTGATAGACTGAAATAGTGAATTGAAGAAAGAAATTGTCCATTGGGGACGCCTGCTGGAGTGATGCAGCATTGTGGGGCAGCATGGAAACCGGCCGCTGCCAGGTTACCTCAGCTGGGCCAGGTCATACACATATACACACCAATAAACTTGGGCCTAAACCCTCGGCTGCCCGTCGAGGAGGCTACTATGGGCCCTAGCCAAGGCGACCTTTGCAGGGGCAGCTGTGGGCCGTAACAATAATTGATGGCATGCAATTCGCAACGGCCGACGGGGCTTAAAGGGTTACGTAGAAATGAAAAAAAAATAGAACATTTCCGTATTTACAAATTGCATGCCGTTGTAAAAAATTAGTTTTTTATCTCAAAAATACTCTACGAAAATTGGCATGCACTCATCGTATGACCAAGGGTAGAAAATATTAGGAAAATTTAGTGAAAATACAATACATCTTTTCGTGATTTCAAACTGGGTGCATGCCAATTTTCGTAAAGTATGTTTGAGATAAAAAAAAACAAATTTTTAACAACGGCATGCAATTTGTAAACACGAAAATGTTCTATTTTTTTTTCATTTCTACGTAACCCTTTGAGCCCTGTCGGCCGTTGCGAATTGCATGCCATCAATTATTATAGCTTAAATTTGTTCCAACTACGTTATATTACAAAGGCATGCAATATAATGTCACGGAAAAATACTAAAATTCTTTACACAAAGAGAAGCCATTTTCTTTATGACGTGCAAGCGCGCAAGGGCTCGTAACCCCTCTATCCTTCATATTTTAGGGTTAGTTATCAATTCTTAAAAAGGCATGCAGGAGAAAATGGGAGACAATTTTCTGTCACCATCTCCCGATCTAAACAAACCGCCAACAATCTACGCTTCCCCTCCATGTTTTTATCGTTTTTCAAATCAACTGTAACCCAGTGGCCCATGTGCTTAAAACTCGCAATCCACTTCCAAGCTTTCCTTCAAAATGAAATTTTCAGCAGTTCATTGTAGTTCATTGAACCTGAATTAAATATAATCCACTCACTTTTACTTGTGTTATATTTAACCCGTGAGTCCTCTACGTAGCTCTTATAAAAAGACAAAAGTCGTCTCATCCCGCTAGTAGATTAACACAACAGCACCACATCATCAGCGTAACTGATATTATTCACACAAACACTATCTACGTAACAGGCAACGTTGGAATTGTTGAATCGACCCATCATCTGGTTTACACGGAGGTTACATTTATCATCCTTACGGTCAAAAATGTCAAGAAATAAGATATCATTTCATTTCTTATTATATATTTTAACAATTCTTTGGGAAGCTTAGCACCAATAAGAGTAACTATGATTCCTTCGTTATAAATTACAAACTTCTGAGTACAACAGCTTCTCGTGTAAGATATATGACGTAGCAAATACGAGTATATAGCAATAGCAATGATAAGTAATACATGATATTTAATCTTAACAGTGGTAGAGCCACGCGGCGGCTTTTGCTGTCGCACGGATGGGCCGGCTCGAACCGTGGTGGTACCACGACCTCACAGAATACCAACGTGAAGTAGAGGTTTACCTCTGCGTTTCGCTTGGTGAGTGCAGGTGGCCGGAGGCTCTTTTTACTGGAAATGAGGCATTCTATCTTAGTCCTCACGGGAGACAACGCATCTGCATTTTGATTCGCAAACGAGGATAGATGTAGATGTCTATGGGCCGCAGCAACCACTTACCATCAGGTGGACTGTGTGCTCGTTTGTCATCCTTATCTTATAAAAAAAATGTAAGGAAAGTTAAATGCTAACAAATTAATATTAAACACCATTTTCTTTGCTTCATCCTGGTTGCAATTTTACGATAACGTGGACGATTGGCTAATAGCAATAGTGGCCATAGAGAGCCAGGGCATTTACAAGCAGATTCTTGTGGGTAGAATTTTGGGAAAGAAATGTTGGCTTCCTCTTTAATTTTTGAAATAATAGCATTAAAATCTCAAAATATCTGAAAAATAGCTCCAACTGAAAACTTATGATGAACAAACTATTAAATAATTTTAATTATTAAACAATTATAGCAATAAAAGTTTTCATAACAGAGATAAGTCTACCTATTAACACATAATGCCAAGGATAGGGATGATTGTTAATTGAAATATTTTGTAGTGATAATTTCATAATTAAAGTTTCAGCACATTTGGTTCAGCCACTTCAAAGATTAGTCCTGACAGAGACAAATATTTCAAAAATGGTTATTTATATCTTAATGATATGAAAATAACCTTCTGAGCTTAATATAAGCCATTTATTTCAATTTTGCAGACAGACACATCAATTTTATTTATATGTATATATTATTAAAGGTATAAAAGATTTTAGTACATAATATCCTATTTCTCTAACGATAGCAGTATTTAATGTGGATTAATTGAATTAATTAAGGTTTACTATCGTAACAGACATAAAGAAGCTTCCATTAAAACACCCCATGGCAATAAAAACAAAGCTGTAAAAGTAAACTTTGTCGTGAAGCGACAATAAAGAACAAAAAGAATCTAACCTAAGAACAACAAAACAACAAAAATACAACAATAACAAAAATATATTTAAATATCAAAGATATTTACAATTTTATAAAAAAATGAAATGAGGATGATGATGAATGAAGTGAGAGTACAATTAGGTTACAAAAAAAAATAAAGGTAGGATAATAGGGGAAAATAGAGTTGTAGTGGAGCCTAAAAGTCGAAGCGACACACGTTGCGATTGTAGAGGTAGGTTTCTTAGCAGCGACGACACGCAGCGCCTGAAGCCAGCACACGCCGTTTGCGCTTGTAGAGGTAGGTTTCTTAGCAGCGACGGCTCGCAGCGCCTGGAGCCAGCACACGCAGCGTCCGGAGCCGGCGCACGTAGCGCCTGGAGTAGGTGCGCTCAACGCTTAGAGTCAGCAGTTGCAGCGCCCAAAGGTAGCGCCGGCGGTAGGTGCACTCGGCGCCTGGAGTAAGCAGTCGTAGCGCCCGGAGTAGTGTGGCTCCCGCGCTTGAAGTAGACTGCCGACGACTTCCGAAGTAGATGGAGGCTTGTAGGATTCCGGAGTGGTGCATCTCCGCGCTTGAAGAAGGTTTCGCTGAAGACTTCACGTGTAGGTGGAGGCTTGCAGGATCCCGGGGCAGTGCGGCCCCGGGATAAGGCCTTTAGGAGATGCTTCCAATTCGAGAACTGAAGCGAGACTGCCTTTCTTCACCGATTGTTCGGCTTTTATACCTTTCTAGAGAGAACGGAAAAATTATTTAAATTAAACGCAAATTTTTTTGTAAATGGTCAAGAAAAAAGAGTATTTATGTGGAATTATCGAAATAGGAACAACAGATTGGTAGCAAATTTGAATATAATTACTATGGAGACCAAATAAACAAAAATGTCAAAACATGTCAAATTTTAGTTTTAGGCTTGTAATAAGAAAACGGCAAGATTTAAGTGGAAAATGAGATATTATTGATATAGGAAAAAAGGTAGCGCAACTGCCCACACAAAGCCGGAAATTGTAGAGTTACGGAAAACTAACTAAAAGATCGAAAAAAGGTAGACTCCATTGACACCAATTTAAAAGTGCTGATAATGTGAAAATACGAAGTAGAAATGATTTGTTATTGTGTTCTTATGGTTTAAAATCGTTACAGGATTCTATGGAAATAAAGGTGATGTAAAATATCCAGTTTTGAGGTGAATGCAGAAAATCGAAACAGAATGGAAAGATGAATTTAAAATAATGTAAAATGATAAGTAAGTAGCATAACACTACAACTTTGAAGTAATTGGAACAAACAGTCACATTGTCCTATAGAGATATGTTAAAATTATTTTTTCATGTCTGCCTAGCAAAAATATTTTTATAAATGCGAAATGCGGTTTGTCCTCCTATTACAAAACCACTGAGCAACGGATTAATATGACTTTTTCATACAGTTTAAGAGCGAAGTGTGACAAAATAAACTACTTTTCAACACGCAACACTACCACTTTACGTGGTAGAGCCATGCTGCAGCTATATTATGGTTGTAGCACGAATGGGTCGGCTCGACCGGGGAAGGACCACGCTCTCACAGAAAACCAGCGTAAAATAGCAGCTTAACGCTGCTGTGTTTCGTATGGTGAGTGTAGAGAACCGGAGACCCTTTTTACTGGCAAAGAGGCATTCCATCTTAGTCCTCACGGGTGACAACGCATCTGCATCTTGAGTCTTTATTGAGGATAGATGTAGATGTCTATGGGTCACAGTAACCACTTACCACCAGGTGGACTGTGTGCTCGTTTGTCACCCGATCCTATAAAAAAAAAAAAAAAAAAAACGCAAATAATGCACGGTTTCCGTCGGATACATCTGAAGCTTATTTATGTCAGGAGGAATCTCTTCATGTTAAATTGGCTGAACAGATTTTGATGCATTTTTACTTAATAGTTATCTTTTAGGTCTTGGACAAGCACAAAAGATACTTTTATCTCGGAAAAATTTAATGGTTTCGTAGGAAAAGCTATTTGGCTTTTAACTTAATTCCATGGATTCCTTCTTCACATAAAAATGGCTTAGCATATAATATTTCTAAGCCTATAATAATAAATTTAATACTTTTTACCCAGTTAATATAAACATTTCTAAGCCTATAATAATAAATTAAATACTTTTTACCCAGTTAATATAAACATTTCTGTGGGAATATCTATTAATTTTTATGAATTTCATCTTCATACGAAAATGGCTGAAAGGTTAGGTTTACTAGGAACTGAATACATTTTTATGGTCAAAAAATTTACACTTCCTATGGGGTTTATAATTTAATAGTAAGCTCCGTAATAGTTTCTCTTCAGTGGTTGGATAAATTAAAGGACGTATTCGGATATTAACTTATTTTTGTTTCGATCTACGCAGTATGAAATTATAGTATCTTGAAGTCTCGCTGTTGTATTTGGGTAAGACGATCCTGTAATTGTGCACAGACTGCAGATTTCCCCGACCGTCGATTCTTCACGTCAGATATGTGATTTTTAACGCAGGTTTTTATTGATCTTGTAGCTTGTCCTATATAAGAAAGACCACATTTACAATCAAGCTTTTACACTCCTGCATCTTGCAGAGGAACATTACACTTAACTAATAATAAAAACTGACTGATCTTCTTCGACCGCTTGAAGTATGTTTTAATGGAAGCACGCTTCACGATGTAGCCAGTCTTGTCAGTGACACCACTGACATATAGCAGTACAGCAAGTATACGCTCGACTGTGGCCAGCCTCACTCGTTCACTGTAACGTAGGCGCTGGACCCGAAGGTTGTTGTCGTGCAAAATTTGCTTGACGTGTTGGAGTTTGGTTGCCAGGTGTTTACTGTCACAAATCCCTCGTTTTTTCTGAAATAAAGATTAACCCACGTTAGCTAACAATGAAGGGTAGTAATGAGATCACCATCATCATCATTAACATTACAGCCCGTCACAAGTCCACTGCTGAATATAGGCCTCCCCCAAGAAATGCCACAAAGCACGGTCTTGAGCCACCTGCATCCATCGACTTCCTGCATTATTCTTCCTGTATTATTACTGCTTACCAGGTCGTCACTCCATCTAGTAGGGGGTCGCCCTACACTTCGCCTACCGGTAAAATCCTAGTGTGGGGGTAACTTTTTTAAAAAAAGAAAAAGAAATGCCACAAAGCACGGTCCTGAGCCACCTGCATCCATCGACTTCCTGCATATCTTACCAGATCGTCACTCGATCTAGTGGGGGGACGCCCTACACTTCATCCGCCGGTACGAGGCTGCTACTCGAAAACCTTTTTTCTCCATCGGTTCTTCGAGCTATATGGCCGGCCCATTGCCACTTCAGCTTACTAATCCGTTGGGCCATGTCGGTTACTCTGGTTCTACTACGGATATCCTCATTTCTAAGTTTATCACGCAGAGAAACCCCGATCATAGCCCTCTTCATAGCTCGCTGAGCGACCTTGAGTCTCAGATCCATAAGTCATCACTGGCAATACGCACTGGTTGTACAATTTCGTTTTAGGTTTTGAGGTATACCTGACGAGAAGATGTGTCGTAGTTTCCCGAACGCTGCCCAGCCGAGTTTAATCCGTCGATTAATCTTTCGGTCAAAGTTGGACTTACCTAGTCGGACTATTTGTCCAAGGTAAACATACTCGTCAACAACTTCGAGCTTAGTGCTCCCAACAACTACCGGCATAGGTGTGACATGGACATTGAACATGATCTTTGTTTTGTCCATGTTCATCTTAAGACCTATCCGTTGGGAAACACTATCGAGGTCATTGAGCATAGTGCTTAGGTCCTCCAGCGATTCTGCCATAAGGACTATATCGTCGGCAAATCGAAGGTGAGTGATGTACTCGCCATTGATGTTGATACTGCATCTTTTTCAGTCCAGTAGCTTAAAAACGTCTTCCAATGCAGCGGTGAAGAGTTTCGAGGATATAACGTCACCCTGTCTAGCCTTCGTAGCCCTACTGTACAAACAATTCAGCACTTCGATATACCGACAGTCAACTTGGCACCGCTGAAGGGACTGCAGCACTGCCCAAATTTCGACGGAATCAAAGGCTTACTCATAGTTCAAATACCCAAGGCAAAGTGGTTGATTATACTCTTCTGTCTTCTGTACAATTTGCCAAAGAGTGTGTATGTGGTCTATGTTACTACCTTTACCTTTTCGGCAATCGGCTTGTTCAGAAGGCTGGAAATCGTCAAGTCTGCAAGCAAGACGATTCGTAATGACTCTCGAAAACAGCACGTAGACGCGGCTCAGAAGGGGCATCGGTCTGTATTTCTCCAAGAGAGAGTTGTCGCCTTTCTTGAAAAACAAGCCACCGCACTTCTCCTGCACGCCTCCGGAGTAGTGCCACCATGGAGGACGGAATTAAAGAGCTTCTGAAGAACTTCAAGTACCGGTTTTCCATCCGCTTTCAAAAGCTCCGCTGTAATTCCATCCTCACCTGGGGCCCTGCCATTTTTAAGATGCTGGATAGCTATTCTAATCTCGCTCAGACTGACGTCCGGGATATTTTCGAAATTTTAGCGGATAAGACTCGCTCTTGGATCGTTACTCACATTTGAATGTGTCTCCAACGATGACGTGTACAGCTGTCCATAGAACATCTCAATCTAACCCAAAATCTCAGGTGTCCCGGAAACGATGCTGCCACACTCAGTCTTCAGCTTTGACAGTTGGCTCTTTCTGGCAGACAGATCTCTGGCAAAGACTTTGGAGCCTTGGTTCCGCTCGATCGCTTCTTCAATACAAGCTGTACAGCTTGTATTGAAGTTGCGTAAGTCTCGCCGAATGAATTTGAAGATCTGTCTGTGCAGTTGCCTGTATGCTGTCAAATCTATTGAAGACTGCAGTTTCATCTCCCGTCTAACAGCCATGAGATGAAGTGTGATCGGAGAGTTGTTTGTGTTTTTCTGCGGTGGGTCTTGTTGAACTAAGCGCCGACCGCTTGGTTAGTTTCCTCGAGCTTGTCATTCATATCGTCCACTTCATTGCAGTCGTCTAGGTACTGAAAATGGTTTTGTAACTCGAGCTGAATTTTTCGGGACTTTAGACTAGAGCACGAGGGGGACGTAGCGTTGACTTCATTAGACAAGACCTCTTCAACTTTACGTTTAGGTTCAGTGTGCCTCTAACCATTCGGTGATCGCTACCAGTTTTCACCCTCGCAATCACGGAGACATCACTGAACAGTTGTCGTCTGGTCGTCATAATGAAGTCAATTTCATTTCTTTTTCTATACAGATTGTGGCTTTAGGTGTTATCAGGATTACGAATTACTAAAACATCTACAAAAGCTAAAGATATGTTGCCTCTAACTCCATTGTGAACTTAATTTTATAATTTATGGGGTTAAGATGGTCTAAAAATGCAGTTACTTTAGCTAAACATAGAATTGTGAAAGGGTCGTCTACGTATTGCTTGTAGAATCTTATATTTACGGGAAAAGTAATCAAGGCTTTCTTCTCAAAGTCTTTCATGAATATATCGACGACAACGGGAGATACAGGTGAGCCTATCGCCACACCATCTATTTGCTTGTAGAACTCTTACTTCCACAATAGGTAGCAAGATGTAATGCAGTGTCTAAGTAATACTGCATATACTACAGCCATGTTGTTTTCTTCCAGCCTTCTAGTTATAATTGAGGCGCAGTCTTCAATAGTGTAACATGTGAACAGTGACTGCAGATCGAAAGTGACCATAGTTTCAGTTTCTGTCAGACGTAAGTCACTAACCTCGCTGACAAAATGGTTAGAACACTTTGTGTGTGCTCTTGCATGTCCCTGAGTAGTGAAAATAAAGTGTTGAGCCAATCTGTAAGATGGTGAATCGATTTGGCTCACTATGGGACGTAATGGAGCATTGGGCTGATGGATTTTTGGTATCCTATATAAGTTAGGTGCTATGTTATACGTAGGTATTATCGATTTTACGTTCAGATTTAATTTTGGTGTGTTTATTTATTAGGTCACTAGTTGTTATAAGTGTGTCTTTTTAACATTTAAATAATTGCTTACATCTGACAAAAGTTCTTCTATTTTAGAATTATAATCTTACGTATCCATGACTACCGTGGCATTTCCCTTATCTACCGGGAGAATCGTGAGATCTATTTTATTGCGTAGGTTATTCAACGGTATAAATTCATATTTGGGTAGATACAGTTCCGGCATTGAATATATCGGCATAACATAAACGAAATGTCTTGACGTATTACCTACTTTGCGCCTTGCGACCTTTGCGCATATTGTTTTTAAATAAACAACACTACAGATAATTTCTTCGTCCAGTAATCTTCGCGGTGTTATTGCGTAATTCATTGCATCCGTTAGTATTTTAATTGTTACCAGAAATTATAAAGTTGTATGTACAGACACAGGACAGATAGGACAAAGTATGTCACCGAAGCTAGTTTGGAGGGCAAGCTTTTTCCCGCTAGATGGCTACCTTGCTAGTGTTGGGGTGTATAGATTATCCATGATTTCGATAGATTAAGCAGCAATAGGGATGTGCATTCAATTTATCGATTGCTTTTGTATTTCCATTACTCTTCACTGAGTTATATTATTAATGGAAAATAAAAATAAAACATATTTAAAAGTTTCATTTTTTATTTTTTCTTTGTTTCAACCATTTTATGTAGGCTAGTTTTTCATATATGGTGCATTATTAAAACAATATATTGCGCTCCATTCTATATTCTGTTTATTATTCTACACCAGTGAAACACTTGGATTTTAGCCCCAAGTAATTTTTTTTTTGATTTCTTCATAGTGCTCTATTCAGTCCTAATTATTTGAGAAATAAATTTTTCGGAATCATTTTAATAATATTTCCTTTGTGGCAAGCATTATTTAATACCAAATTACTTAAATCCACTGATATAGAAAATGCTACAGTAAATCTTGTACAAGGGTACATAAGATTTTTTCCTTTAAGGTGCTTTCGCTCCATGTGTCTAATTAATTCATGGACACTAGCAGCTTAGACCATCATTATTTAATTTTTTTTTGCAATTTTTACATTTATTCTGGCACAGTTTTCTTATATCTTGAATATAATACTGAACATAATACGCGTCGCATTAATATTTATTTTTTCTTTTAAATATGGAGGAGACCATATTTCCTGATAAGTTTACTTCAGATGAACAACTAAGATTTCTATTATCATCACTACCGGGAACTGGTTATTCGTCCGAAGTAAATTCCTCATTCAATAAAGTTGTTATGTTAAATATGGTCTCTATCATCTTCACAATGCCAGCATGTCTGTCATTAATAATGACTTAAAAGAGTTTTGGAATGAACATTTATCTGGGTTAGTATATCTATAAGAATATAATCTTATTTTGCCAAATAAATTTTCGAGGAGGTCTTAATTTAGGTTTCTCGTGTAAAAGAAACTGACCCCTTCGATTGCATTATTTCACTCACTCTTATTAGGCTTTCTAGTATTGTAACGCAATTATCTAATGTTGGTACATTTTTATTATAGCTTTTTTTAAAGTGTTTTGGAAAGAAATGCATTTTTTTAACTGTTAAATGGCTTCAATATAAAATGCTTTGTGGGCAGTGTTCAGTTTGACTCGAGCTTGTATTATTCCTGGAGCCCTACCAGACCTTGAACTATTGCATCTGTCGAACAATCGGCCAAAGAAAGCAACTGCTGCAGCTGTATTTTTATTGTCACTGATTTGTGTTCCGTCATGTCGTTGAGCTGGAACAAAAAACATGAAATTAGAATTACTTTTACATAATGTATTTTTAGTTACATCTAACAGGCATCCTTTCCCATGCTTATTACAAAATATTTTTTTATGAAATTAGCTACAATGAAACAAGAAAAATCAATTTACATTTTATTTAAATCTTTCTAACTCAAAATGAACATTAAATCCCAAAGTTCATCTCTAGATACAGTTGAGTTATTTAAATTGCCACAAACAGACGCTCATAAATTGTAAATCTCACATAGATGAATTAAAAACTAAAGCTTTAATAAATTGTATGATAAACAAAATGATGGACATAGATGGGATCATACTGTGTCCCTAAGAGCTTGATGGATTTTAATATTTGGGTATCATCAGATTTGTCTTAGTTGTGGATGTGACATAGGAAATGAAAAAAAGACATAAAGTTAGCTTTTCGCACAATCACAAATCCAATATTCCATTAATCGCTTTTTACATTGTAGTACATAATGATATATGTATATTGACCAAAGTATAAGAAACTCACAATTTCAAGGATTGTCTACAAGAAATGTATCAGCATCAAGCATAAAAATGATAAACCATGTAATAATTACCTACTAATGTAATAAGGCCTGCTAGACAATTGGTATGTAATTTTTTTTAATTTGATTAACTTTATGAACTTATCTATCCACTTACTATCTGATGAACTGTGCACTTGTTTATCAATAATTAAAAACATATACATATATTAAATAATCATACAGCATATGGGCATCATTTACTAAATACTATTACAGGTCCATTTCGGTTATAAATAATTCACAAGCTATTTCTTCTTCAGTCAGTAGAGTAGGATAACCATGGCATTTTCTCGTGAAGCCGTCAAGATATTTATGTTGGGAATGCCTGATACAAATCTTCTTTTTGGCTAATTGTTTCGATGACAGTTGAAGCAATTCTGGGCTAAGAGGAGCTACATAAGAAAGCTAAAGGCTTTACATGTTTTTGACTCGAGGAAAGTAAAACATTACTATATCCTTGGCAAGACAAGAGTTGTCACAACACACGGTGAGGGGCATTATTTTACCCTACGGCACTAGTAGATAATAACACCACAAAATATGAGTTCTATCTCTAAAATGAGTCTTGTCAAGAGACTTATAAGAATAAATCACTGAATCAACAGCACAGCACAGTCACTGAATCACAGATTCGACGAGACAACGGAGAAACTGAAGCTCAAATCAGCGTTGCTAGTCAATTTGTAGAGCAGTAACTATAAACAATAAAATGTGAGTTAAAATATAGAAACGAGTACGAGTCTTACAGAGTCAGACAGCGATTTCTAAGAAATATGGCTACTTTCAAGTGTCAACAATTAACTATGACATTTGTCAAATAGGAAGTCAGTGGTGCCAGCAAGTGTCGATTTAAGAGCGCTCTCCAAACTCTTTAAGTTATTAAAAATGTTATAGCTGTCAATGCCGTTATTAGTGATTATATTCTCTTTGGTTGCATCATCCAGAGTTTGTTTTGACAGATTATAGACCGCATTTGATCCATAGACTTAGAATATACTGGCGTATAGACCAACATAGTGTGCAAGGGAGAAGAAAATTCCTTATAGAAAAAATATAAGATAGTAAAGGACATAAAATCTCATGACTCTGTAACCGATTTTGAAGGACAGATCGGCACAAGTCGACACACAAGAAATAACTCCTAGATATTTTGAGAGTGTAATAGTGGTTATTTTTAGTAAGTAACTTTTTTTCCAAAATAGTTACTTGTTCCGTGAGTGAGTGTGGTTTTCATAATAGAAATAATCCTGATAATTGCACATTTACATATTTATTGTTTTCAATATTATGACGCGTTTATTTTTGATTAAAAATTATATTATATACCGTTTAAAATATAGAATGTTTTTAATTATTTTGTTAATTTAGATATTTTACGAAGAAAAAAGTCAATTTGTTCATAATTTGCATGAATTTGTTAAATACATTTTATACAAAATATTTTACATATACGCTAGGGATTGACTCAACTATATCAAAATTAATGTCGATATTTATCTTGAATGTTTATAATGAATCAATAAACTTGCCCACATAACAAGAAAATAGATCCTCGGTTTGGATTCTAAAATGTAATTATATTGTGCCGTTTGTCAAACAGATTCCCTCCGGATTCTATAATTAGAAAAAATGATTAAGCTTAATTGAACGGGTTGGTTAAAATCCAAAGAAGAACTCAACAATTTGCAGCAAAGGTTTTCATGTGAAATATAAAAAAAAGTAGAATAAAAACAACTTCATTCAAAGGAGTCATTTCTACATTATTTGTACCAGTAGGTATATATAATACTTCAAACATTTAACTTTCAAAACTTTAGATGAAAATAGAGACGGTTTTTTTTACATTTTTTTTAAATACTATTGTTGCGCGCTACTATTAATGTCTTGTACATGGCAACACTAGTTACCATCAGCGCCCTCTAGTGTTGAGTAACAGAACTAGGAGAGTCAATATCCTTCTAGAAATTTCGGAACTGATATGTACTCGAACATTCTAAATGTCGCTACAGTAGATGGTTCTGGAAACTATCTGAGGCCCTATATAAGGCCGGTATAGACCACAACCAAGTTAGTATTGAATTGGCGATACAAGAGAATACTTCGAAGCGAAACAACTGCGAACTTAAGTGATCAGTAGTACAATTTTGTTTTATTATTAGTGTAGTTTTAGATTGTAATTAGTGTTGTGTAATTAAAGTGTCAATTTTGGTAATCCAATCGGCAGTTTTTAATTGTCTCGAACCCCAAGCTCGTAACAATTAGTGTCAGAAGTGGGATCAAATCATGCCAATTTTACCAAAGGACGACATGGAGGGTATCCGTACCCGAAGACAACGCCAGCTGGAGACGGACCAGAGACGATTTTGTAATGCAACGCCGCAAACGTTGGAGGGCCAGCTGCTGACCACGGAGGCCGGTCCGTCAGCAGGTCCTGCATCTGCAGCAGCTCACTTAGGTGCTCTGATGATGATGCTGCAAGATCTGGCTCGCCGACAGGAGGAACTGGCCCGCCGACAGGAGGAACAGGCTTGCCGACAGGAGGAACAGGCCCGCCGACAGGAGGAACAGACCCGTCGGTTGGAAGAGCAGCTCAAACGCTATAAGGAAGAGTAGATGCTCCTTATGAAGGACCTTTACGCTACCTTCGGGAAAGAGATAGAGGAGGTGAAGGATAAGTTAGTGATCAGTAGTACAATTGTGTTTTATTATTAGTGTTGTTTTAGATTGTAATTGGTGTTGTGTAATTAAAGTGTCAATTTTGGTAATTCAATCGGCAGTTTTTAATTGTCTCGAACCCCAAGCTCGTAACACTATTAATGCTATTAAACATTACTAATATTCCCTTAAACCACTTCAGGTAAGTATAAAATGCTTGTGTTAGAAGTGGTTTATGACAGTAGTTGAATGGCGGATTCGAACCCACGAACTTTTAAGTTTACTGTCCGCACTCTGCTATTAGGCTACTGACGCTTCTAAACATTATAAAACTGTAGTACATTAAGGATAAAAAATATCTTGAGATTATCTTCTTTAAGCCATTATAAACCCAGCTAAGTATCTATTTATCAACCAAAATAAATGTATAATCTTACTTAACCCACCGCACAGCCTCAAGGTCACACTAGTACGGGGTGCGAAGTCAGAAGTCCTCCACGTGTGCCTGGTAGTTGCGGGTCCCTCTCGATACGTCTGGAGGGAAGAGCAGATACTGGGCCGGTGCACCCTGGGCGCGGCAGTAATCTTCCTCGAGAAATGAGAAGAAATTCTTACTCCTTGGGGAATGGTACTGCCGCGGCTAATTATTCTGACATGGTGGGGGTCCGTCCCGGACCAACGGTGCGTTCCACTGCGTGACCCTCTGATCAGCAGAGGGCATAGCAGAGGAGTGAGGGCGGGCTCGGTGTGCACTTACCCTGCCTCCGGGCAGACAGTGAAGGATTCATCCTTTGCTGTCACCGCCGGTCTCGTAATACCAGTATCGAAGTGTCGTGGATCACGTCTCGCGGCTTTGATAGGGACCGAGGGTCTTGGCTTAACCGCCCGGACCGCGAGGGAGAAAACCTCTATAAAAAGTTACCCCGAATCTCAAGCGGCGACGAACCGCGAGGGGATGGATGGCTGACGGTGTTCTATGAACAAATCAGTCGTTAGTGCGCTCTTCGCCAGGGTACCTGCAGACACCCTGGCGAGTAATAAATCCTCTAAATCTGCTTACCTTGGTAAGGGGTCTCTGCCAAGGTGGACCTTTAATTCCCCCATGCTCGTGGGTACAAAAATGGAAAACAAAGACAAAAAAAAAACCGCCGGCAACGGCAACGTAGAGGAGAGCAGGAACGATGTGGGGACAGAGTCCGACGCCGCATCCAACAGCGAGGGAGGCTCAGAGAGCTCCCGACAAGTGGAGCCTGGGACCGCGGAGACCAGCAAGTTCTTCCGCAAGCGGTCCAGGCGGGATGGCGACCAGGGGTCGGCATCCGGTGAAGAGGAGGTTTCGGCCCGGAAAATCCCCACCAACAGGCGGGGCGGGCTGAGAGGCAAGGGGAGGGAGCTCTCTACCAATCAGAGGGCCGAACGAGCGGCAAAACTTGCCGAGGAGGGGCGCCACCCGGACGATACGGCTCGGGAATCAGGCGAAGAAACAGATGCGACTGGCGGCTCCGAGGTGGAGCGTAAGGCCAGATTCGTAAAGGAGGTGGAGGCCGCGATCAAGGTCATGGCCAACAAGCAAAAGTCCTCCTCGAAATTCAAGGCCATTCCCGCGGCCTCCACCTCCATCATGGCGGCTGCGGAGGCCAACTTTGCTGGGGCTGGGCCTAATGCGGACGAGGTGGCGAAGCTGCGGGCGGACGTAGCCCGCCTGACGTCCGCCATGGAGACTCTCCAGAAGGAGAATGAGAAGCTCCGCGCAGACCTGGCCAGTCTACATGAGCCGGCCTCTCGCGCGGCGCCCCAGACGCAGCGCCCAAGCCAGCCCGTGCCGGTGGAGAACCAGGTTCTGAACCTGGTCCGGCAGGAGCTGGCTGCCTTCCAGCACCGGTTCTCCGTGCTGGAGGGCATCGTCCTGCGCCCCCCCCCCCCCCCTAGGGGCAAACAAGACGGCGGCGAGGCCGGCAACGGCTTCATACGCGACGGTCACGGCTGCCGCATCCAGGGCGGGGCCGTCCAGCCAGCCCTCGGGTGGGGCTGCAGTTGCCCCTCCCCCCCCTGAAAAGCTGGCTCCGGCAAAACCGATACCGGCTGAATCGGCTCCGGCTAAGCCAGCGACGGGAAAGAGAGGCAAGGCGAAGGCGAAAAAGGGCAAGGCGGCAGCACAGGTGATGGCTGCGCCAGCCCCAGTGCCTGCGGCGAATGGGCCAGCGCCAGCGGCAAGCCAGCTGCCGCGGCCGCCACCGTCCCCCCAGCTCCCTACACCTCCCGCGGCAGAAGCCGGTTGGCAGGTGGTCGGGGACAAACAAAAGGGGAAGAAGGCTGCCAAAAAGACCAAAGAGCAGCAGCGGCAGCGCCAGTTCAGGGCGCGCAAGATCGCGGCTAGGCTCCGCGCTCCGAAGACCGCAGCTGTAGTGATTACACTACAGCCGGACGCGGAAAAGAAGGGCGTTACCTACCGCGATCTGCTCGCGAAGGCGAAAGAGGCGGTGGATGTCGGGGAGCTCGGGATCACTGGGGGCCTCCGGCTCAAAGTCACCCAGACGGGGGCCCGTATGCTGGAGATCCCCGGGGAATCCAGTGGCGCGACTGCGGACGCTCTTGCTGCGAAGCTCAGAGCGTCTCTGAACGCGGACGAGGCCCGAGTGTCCAGGCCCGTCAGATGCGCAAACCTGCGCATCATGGGTCTGGACGACGCGGTATCGGAGGAGGAGTTGGTGGCCGCCGTCGCCAGGTCAGGGGTGTGCACTACTGACCAGTTCAGGTCAAGCGCCATACGCCCGGATCAACAGGGTATGCATGCCGCCACGGTGCGCTGCCCTGTTACGGCGGCCAAAACCATAGTGGAGGGCCGAAGGCTTCTGGTGGGCTGGGTCTCAGCGCAGGTTAAGCTGCTGGAGCCCAGACCTCTGAGGTGCTACCGCTGTCTCGTGGGGCATCACGTATCAGTGAAATGCGCCTCGGAGGTTGACCGCAGTGGCCTCTGCTTCCGCTGCTGTCAGCCCGGACACATATCGGCGACCTGCTGCGCCACGCCGCACTGTGATGCATGTGCGGCGACCGGCAAGCCAGCCGATCACTGGGCCAGAAGCAGGGCCTGCGTGTCACCCGCCAAGGCCAAGGCCGCGGGTAGGGGAGGGCCCTCCTCCGCCGCCACCGCCTCTATGGCCACCGCCGCAGCTGCAACTGCCGCCGCCGCCGCTGTCACTGTCGCCGCCGCCGCCGCCGCGACACCGACGCCTGCAGAGGGGCGCCCCGTGGAGGAAGCTGAAACGGAATGCCTATAACGGCCCCATTAAGCTTCCTCCAGGCGAATATCAACCACTGCGCCTGCGCTCTGGATCTGTTGCTCCAGAGCATGGCGCAGTGGTCGATTAACATCGCTGTGGTCGCTGAGCCGTATTTTGTCTGGCCTAGGAAGAACTGGGTGGCGGACCTTAACGGCTCAGTGGCCATCATCTCTTCGGCCGCCGCCGGTACCCCGACCCTTGAAGGTCTCAGGAGGGGTCAGGGGTGCGTAGCAGCACGGTTCGGGAAGTTCGTCGTTGTGGGGGTGTACTTCTCCCCGAACCGATCTCTCGCCGAGCTCCACAACTCTCTTGTAGAGCTGAGAGCAGTCGTCGTCGGAAGCTATCCCCTCCCCGTGCTTGTCCTCGGGGACTTCAATGCCAAGAACTTGGCTTGGGGTTCTCGTCGTACAGATGTGCGGGGTAGGATGGTGGAAGACTGGGCTCTGGAGACAGGCCTGGTCGTCCTAAATCGGGGTTCTGTCCCCACGTGTGTGCGGATGCGGGGCGAGTCGGTGGTGGACATTTCGTTCGCTAGCCCCGCTCTGTCGCCGCGTGCCATTGACTGGCGAGTCATGGAGGGGGTGGAGACCTACTCCGACCACCGGTACATCCGGTTTGACTTCTCCACCCAGCCCTCGAGCGCGCCAGTCCAACAGGCCCCGAGTGGTCCGCGTTGGGCACTGAAGCAGCTGGACCGGGAGTTCCTCCTGGAAGTATCGATCGTGCAGGCCTGGGTGCCATCACCGGATAGGCCTGCCGACGTCAATGATGAGGCAGGGTGGTCCAGGAGGCCATGTCCGAGATATGTGACGTGGCAATGCCCCGCGTCCGGCCAGGAAGCACCCGGCGCCAGGTGTATTGGTGGTCGCGTGAGCTGACGTCTCTGCGCGAGGCGTGTGTCGCCGCGCGGCACCTGTACGCCAGGCATCGCAGGCTCCGCATTCGTCCACCGAATGCGGCAGCCATTGAGGCGGAGCTGTACGAGGGATACAGAGCGGCGAAGACCGCCCTCCGGGAAGCTGTCATGCGGGCCCGGGATCGGGCCCGTGAGGAGATGCTGGAGACTCTCGACAGAGATCCGTGGGGGCGCCCTTACAAGATGGTGCGGGATAAACTCCGCACCTGGGCCCCCCCGCTGACGCAGAGTCTCCGGCCTCAGCTCGAGGAGGACGTGGTGAGCGCTCTGTTTCCTGTGCGAGGGGATCATCCGCCCCCGCCTATGGCTCCGCCACCTGCGGTGCCGGAAGCGTACCACCAGGACGACGACGACGGCATCCCGGAAGGGACCGGGGTAGACCTGAGAGTGGCGGTACGTAGGCTTAAGGCCAGGAATACCGCCCCAGGACCCGATGGCTTGCCTGGCAAAGCCTGGGTCCTGGCCTCGGAGGCTCTCGGGCCCCGACTGGAGGGGCTCCTAAGCGCATGCTTGGAGAGAGGCCAATTCCCGCTTCGTTGGAAGACGGGGAAGCTGGTCCTCATTCGGAAGCCGGGGCGCCCTGCGGACTCTCCGTCCGCATACCGGCCCGTGGTGCTGCTCGACGAGGTGGGCAAGCTCTTTGAAAGAGTCATTGCAAACCGCCTCGCCGAGCACCTTGCGGGGACGGGGCCGGATCTTGCGAAACACCAGTTTGGTTTCCGCAAGAGGCCTCTACGGTGGATGCCATCATGCGCGTGAGAGCCCTCACGACGGGGGATGCAGTGGCCAGGGGGGGGGTTGTTTTGGCGGTGTCTCTCGACATCGCCAACGCCTTCAACTCCATGCGCTGGAGCTGCATTAGGGAGGCACTCCGGTATCACCGGGTGCCGACCTATCTCCGTCGTATAGTCGGGGACTATCTGATGGATAGGGCCGTCATCTACCCCGGTCGCAACGGTGAGTGGAACCGGCAAGAGATGTCGTGCGGTATCCCACAAGGTTCGGTTCTGGAGCCACCCCTGTGGAACATCGGTTACGACTGAACGCGCCCCAAAAGGTGGTTGCCGTAAGAATGGTTCGCGGCTACCGCATGATCTCCCGCGAGGCAGCGTGCCTCCTTGCCGGATTGCCGCCATGGGATCTGGAAGCGATAGTCCTCGCGCGCCTGCACGAATGGCGCGCGGAGGCACTATGCCGGGGGGAAACCCCGCTGCCGCGGCAAGTTGTCGTGCAGCGGACAGACTTCCGGCATGATCTCATGGCGACATGGAGAGAGCGACTGTCGCAACCCCGTGCTGGGCACGCCACTATAGCGGCGATAAGACCCCTCTTTGAGGAGTGGCTTGAGAGACGCCACGGCGTCCTCACCTTCCGCCTGACGCAGGTCCTCACCGGACACGGTGTGTTCGGGAGGTTCCTGCACCGAATCGGGCGGGAGGAAACGCCCGGGTGCTCCCACTGCGAGGATCGACCGGAGGACACGGTGGAGCACACCGTGGAGGTGTGCCCTACCTGGGCGGAGCACCGCCGTGTCCTCGTAGCGGCGATAGGCGGCGGCGACCTCTCGCGTCCGGCCCTGGTCGAAGCCATGGTCCGGAGCGAGACGGAATGGGATGCCGTCACCACCTTCTGCGAAGCAGTGATGCTAGCGAAGGAGGTGGCGGAGCGGGAGAAGGAGAGAGCAGCAGCTTTCCTCCCCGGCCGCTGCGGGAGACGCCCCGGGCGTCGGGGGCTACGTCGTGGCCCCCGGCCACCGTAGGCGCGGGCCTGTGTACGGCGAGCAATGGGTAGCTCGCCGTCCGTCCGTCTAACGACGACAGGCCGTGTCGACGGCGCGTTTTGTTCCACGCGCGCCTCAAAGAGCTGTCAGCAGCGTGAAGGGGCCCGCAAGGGCCGACGCCTGCCGGGGCTGCGGGCTGTTCGAAAGAGATACCGCGGCTCCGGAACGTAAGGGCACTGAAGGAACACGGATGGTTTTTAGTCAGTAAAAGTGTGACACTCCCTTCCGCTCCACCCAGAGCGAAAGGCGTCATTTGATGATTTTACATCCGCAAAAAAAAAAAAAAAAGTCACACTAGTACAATATTCATAGAATCACGCTATTTTCCACAAGGGGTTGAGCGGAGCTTCGGATTAAATTCCCGAGTTACAATGAGAAAACTTTTTGCGTAGTTAGGTATAGATATTTAGTTATGCTCCTGAAGCGCCACTAGACGCCCGCGCATTAGACGCTATAGTATAAATTCCATAGTTTTTGATACTCACAACGATCGATGCCCGATTCATGCTTGATGGCCGACGACATTATGCCGAGGGCTTAATTAGCGTGGTTCATCGCCTACAATGTTAGTCGTATAGAAAAGGAACTCGCGGTTAAGTAATAGCTGCGTGGATCAAAAGATTTGTGAGATTAACTTGCCGCGGTCGGCCCATGTTACCATTATCTTAACATACCGAGATTGAGAGAATAGATAGTGCATCTGTATCCTTAGACACTTGATGCACTTTACACTGTTAAGATCATTACGTTTTTAAAATTCATACAGCTAAAGTCACAATAAAATTATTATTACTTTATACTTTTTAGGGACAGATGAAAGAATATAAACATGAAGCATGATGAAGCCTAATAAACATATTGGCCTTTAAACAGAGCAATCTTATTTAACTGATTCCTACAAGTTCCTTACTTAAATTATTAAGCTTACATATTTAAGTCGTTGTAAAAATTCATATATTTTGAAGTCATTCAAGTTCGTGCACTAATCTATCTTCTTAAATCTTTTTACCGCTTCCTTTACAATAATTTTTTGATAGTCCTTGTAAGTAAAATGTACATCACTAGCTAATGCACACAATGACAAATTAAAATTAGTCACGCGTTTTCGGGCTATCAGGTCGTCTGTACGCCAGTATATTCTAAGTATATGATTTGATCTATGATCCATGGTCAACGGTTGCGTTCCGTTCTGACGTTGACATAGATGTTTGACATTTAATTTGGTCGTTATTTTTTATATTTTACTACATTTTTGTTTTTGCATTTCTTATATTTATTAATTTCACATTTATTTAAAGTTTCGATGCAAAATTATGATCAAATGTCGTTAAAACTGCCTTTATTTCACTGGATGATGTGTCTATGGATTTGTATTTGTTATGTAGATCGGACCGTTTTTGTTAGATTACCGTTCGTAACAACTTTTTACCTGCATGATTTAAGATCTCAACGCTTCCTCCAATATCCATTTTGGTTGATATTTTGACACACGTAGGAATGATATTATGGTCTCGGCATCTCTTAAAGAAATCGAAGGCCGTTAGATATTGTACACGCCCCTAGCTGCCCCAACAAAGGTAGACTGAACTAGGGCCCATCAGTAGTCCAATCTACGGGCAGCAGAGGACGGGGCCCAAAATGCCTATGGACAATTAACCTACACAATAGATATAAGGCTAGGTAAATAAATAGTACGTACCTGGTTCCGAAGCAAGGCTCGGTCAGGCGGTAGGTAGGTGTAGGTGCATGTAAGTAGTGTGTAGTAGTGTTTATATATGTGACTTGGCCTAACTGAGGTGATAGGGCAGCGGCCTGGTCCGATGCTGTCCCACAATGTTGTATCACTCCAGCGGACGTCACCAATTGACAACTTCTTTCTTCATTTCACTATTTCAGTCTATCAACTTTATTGTACATTATTTCAATCCATCAACTTTATTGTACATTTAATTACCTTCAAATTCAACTAAATTCAACGTATTTCAAATCAAACACGTGACACCCGACACAAATAACGAACAGTCGTTCAAGGTTCAATATTTAATATTCTGGATTTATTTAGCACCAAATTACAAACAGGGAACGAACGCGATCTCTTCTCGAGTCACAAAGTTCAGCGTTACAAACAACAAACTGAATTCCTTCGCACGATATTAAATACTACGCCCGCATTAAGACTCAAAATCAGCCTAGCTGACACGCAAACTAACTACATAGTCAACATACAAAAAGCACTTAACGCGACGGTACAATTAAACATTAACTTCCAAAAACCCATTAATCGGGCCACGCCCTCGAAATTAAATGCGAGCGTCAAATTCCAGACCGTATGTCCACTTGGCGTGCGCGCAAGTTTCCACGTCACACAAGCAAGTTAGGTATTCCAAAATGCACTTCAACATGCAATCACTTTACAATTGACGTAATTACTTGCAAACGAAATTACTCTAATCAGTCAAATTCAATACAAGCCTCTTATCACGAACCTACAACTTAGACAAACTAATTCGAGGCGGTCTACACGAAACACCAAATTCAATAGCAAATTAAACGCGCACAAATACTTAAATTCTAGACCCCAAAACCAAAAAACGGGTCGCGTGAAACCGATGTTGCGGTCACAAAATTCGCTAATCGACAGCGCCGCTACTGTCAAGCTACTGACTTCGCACTCGCGTCCTGCGCCCACGCCCTTTGCCGAGCGACCCACACGGGAGTGGGGCAACGGTAACCTTTACAAGGTCAGCGGGTGGACACGAGTGTTGAATGCAAATTTCAAATGGTAATTGTTCGGCCTAAATAGATATCTTGCGCGCTTGGTCTTCTTCTTCTTCTAATCGGCGAATTTTATTTTAAATTACTAACTAATCCGTACTAGTTTACTTAATGATTTCTTTTGTTTACGCAAATACTACACATTTATGTAAAACTATTTTTACGGAAGAGGGGGTAAACGGGCATTTGGCTCACCTATTGTTGAGTGATATGAAGTGGCGCCTCCAAAACTAAATTTCTGCAAATGGAAAGATCTCAAAGAGCATTACTAAAAGTAATGTTTTTAAAACTTGTAGATTTTGTACAGAAAAGCTATATAAAATGAGCTCACATATTTTACTAACTGTAAGAAAATTATATATTTTGAAAACCGTATTAAGAAAACATAGTAGTCTGACTTATGACTCGAAGATTTTGGGAAAAAAGAAGAGGTACAATAATTGTACCACAGAAAGTAAACACAAAAGTTGCTTCTCATCAATATAAAAATTCTATTATTAATCATCTACCTTTTTCTTGAGCCCGGAATACTACTTTTTGTCATAGGCTTCTTCTATTATAGATAGATTTTGCCACAATCACCATCCGACGAGGTGATCACAGTACGTATCACTGCCTCCTTTCAAAGAATATATCTTTTACGCGTGGAAATGAAATGAAATAATTATGCTGCATCTATTAAAAGAAATCAGATTTTTCTGACATTCCTCACAGTTGGGTCTAATGACATCCACGGGTGATATGTGGTAATGGATTTTCTTACTTCTCCACCTCACAGCACTGCGATATAAAAGTAAATAAATATTTAATATAATGCAAATCACGAAAGCAATGCACAGTCAAGCCCTCATTACAAAATTTATGTATGGTATAGAGAATTGAGAGAAAATTGTATGCATTGATTTACTACATTTTTAAAACATTGGCCAACACAGCACAACACGCTTTTCTCAAGCAGCGATTTTCTGCCTCAGGTCGACTATGTGCTTCGTCAGTTCTCGCGTTATATTAGGTCCTTACATATGAAATTGCATTTTATACGGGAGGAATTTAAAGTATTTTTTTTTTGTAAAATATATTTAATTAATCAAAGTATTCACCGTTGTTATCTATGCACTTTTGCCATCGCATATGTAGTTCATTGATCCTTTTACTAAAAAAAACCACGGAGGCGAGAATCAATAAACTCTTTGAAGACGGTTTAGACTGCCGCATCGAAGTTGAATTTTTTTCCTTGTAAGAAGTTGTCCAAATTCCGGAAAAAATAGTAGTCTGTTATAAAAGGTCCAGGGAGTACGGTGGATGTCGCAGACATTCCAATTGTAGCTCATCTAACTTAGTGGTTGTTTGTTATTCAGTGTATGGTCTTGCGTTGTCGTGAAGCAGCAGTGGCCTAGAGCGATTGACCAAACTCGGTTGTTTAGTTCTTATTTTATGGTTTGCAGTTGCTGAAAACAAATATCTACCGTAATCGTTTGGCCAGATTTTAGAAAGCTGTAGTGAACGACAACGGCGCTCGTTCGTGTTTTTTTACTCTCCCGATTTGCTTCAAGTGGATTAATACAGTCTTATCACTTACCACGAAGCCTGCAGCTATCTCTGAAGTGCTTTGTGATGGATCCGCTTCCGCAATAGCCTTTAACTCTTCATTTTCCCCTTTGGTCTCCGGCCATCCACGGGGTTTTTTCTGAACGTCGAAATATCCAAAACGAAAACGCTGAAACCAAAAACATACCGTGCTTTATTTTGCCACACCAGCAACGTACACATCATTAATCCTTCGAGCTATTTCTGCAGCACTGGTGCCACGGTAGAACTCGTACTCGTAAATATACCGATGTTGACTGTTTTCAAAATTCAAATGTACCAGCCAAATGAATTTATAAATTTTAATTTGGAATTCTTAACCAAAAAGGAGATATTTCAGATCAAAGTGGTCAGTACGACAAAATATGTAAGGACCTAATATATATATATATACTAGCTATCCACCCCGGCTTCGTGCGGTTGATTTCTGGATCTCGACAATAGTGCCATTTACCGGGATCAATTATAAATCTAAACCATCCAGGGATCCACTCAAACATAAACAAACATTTCATGAAAATCTGTCAAGCCATTTTCGAGTTTTATCGAGAGTTTTATATTTGCATATAGTTATATATATATAAATCAAAATTAATTATATACTTAATTCATATTTGTGATATTATGCATGCACAAATGCATGCGGCGGGACTTAGGCAACTTCAATACAGCTTGTATTGAAGAAGCGATCGAGCGGAACCAGGGCTTTAAAGTCTTTGCTAGAGACTGCCAGAAAGAGCCAACTGTCAAAGCTGAAGACGGAATGTGGCAGCATTGTTATTCTCTGAATATCTATTTTTAACAAGAAACAACTTATTTATTAGTTTATATAACTTGAAGAATTTAGAAGATAATAATATTATAATAATAATAATATTAAACATATGAACATAAACGCATTGCGGGCGTACTATAGGGCGAAAGGGGAAGAAACTGGAGGGATAGCGTATCGGGCTCGGATGCATAGCTTTTTTGCTGAGCTTGAGCCGTCAGTTCCCGTCACGGAGCAAAACCTGGCAGACCGAGTTCGGTACATCATACGCTCGAAAATATTTGATGATGCCGAACTCGAACGACTACGACGTGAGGCTATTCCCTCATCGAATGAACCGGCTAGAGCTGGGGATGCGGCTGTTCAGGCCACAGACCAGCAGCCACATATAGAGGGCGCCATGGATCTCCCTGCTCTGGTTGATTCAGGCGATGATGGAATAGTTACCCAAGAACTAGAGCAGATGAGGAGTAAATTGGAGGAGGCGATTGTGGAAACGCGCAGTACGCCTCTCGAAAATCGACCGCGACTCCCGCGCATACCCCTAAGCAAGCGGAATCGGGCTGTCGTGAGGGCTCTCAACCCAATGCTGGTCACCTATTTGGAAGCCAGCCGGGACCTTTGCGAGACGGACTCAATTCTTTTTGGCGCCGCACTGGCAGTTTGTCGTATTGTTGGCGCCAAACTTCCCACGGCTGGACGCGCTACTAGACAAAGTAGCGCCATCCCAGCCTGGAGAAGAAGGATTGAGGACCGTATCGTAAAGGCAAGGGCCCTCATCGGCAGGCTGATAAGCTTCAGGTCGGGCAATAATAGGCCGAGAATTGTGCGCACCGTCAGAATGGCGTTTGCTGGGACAAATATCAGTTTGTCCCAGCCGGATATAACGCAAAAACTGACGGAGCGCATAGACGACCTGAAGCAGAGAATCGCTGCTTGGGGGAAGCGGATTCGGCGATATACCGAGAGGTCGACACGGTTCAACCAGAATCGTCTCTTCCAGAGTGATCAGAAGAGGCTATATAAATCATTGGAGCGACCAATGGTACGTGGAACGGGCCAAGCACCGAATCAGGCCGACACTGTCGCATTCTGGCGCGGCCTGTGGTCAGAGCCCGTAAACCACCGCGAGGGCCCTTGGACGGAAGCTGTGGTGAGTCAGTGTGCGAATCTTACGCCCATGGACCCCATCATTATAACGCCGGACGATGTAGCTGAGGCGGTCCGAAGGGCCCCGAACTGGAAAAGTCCGGGGCTCGACGGGCTGCATCACTACTGGCTGAAGGGGTTCGTGGTGTGTCACGCTGTGCTCGCCCGACAATTTCAAGAGGCTCTCGACCAAAAGTCGCTCCCGAGCCTCTTCACTACTGGGATCACTCATTTGGTTCCTAAAGACCGGGATACCATAGACCCGAGCAAATACCGCCCCATCACGTGTCTACCCACGATATATAAGACACTAACATCCATTTTGAGCGCGAGAATCACTCGTCACCTGAACTCAAATCAGGTGATGTCGCGCGCTCAAAATGGATGTCGGGGCGGTGGTCGTGGAACCAAGGAACCACTCCTCATTGACGCGGTCATTGGCAAAGTGGTTAAACGCAACCGTCGGAACCTATCCGCCGCCTGGATAGACTACAAAAAGGCATTCGACTCGGTGCCTCATACATGGCTGGAGAGGGTCCTCGAGCTGTACAAGGTTGACTGTACAGTTAGAGACTTCCTTGGGCAGTGTATGGTGCAGTGGAGTACGATCCTTTGTCATCTAGGCGAGCGGATGACGGCTGCGGAGAACCACATAAGGATAAGAAGGGGTATCTTCCAGGGCGATTGTCTGAGTCCAATCTGGTTCTGCCTCTCTCTGAACCCTCTCAGTACCTTACTGGAGGGCTCCGGGAGGGGATTTCAGCTTCGGAGGGGAGGTACAAAAGTGACCCACCTTTTCTATATGGATGATCTCAAGTTATTCGCCTCCAGTCGCTCTCATCTTATGGAATTGCTAAACATCACTTGTGATTTTAGCAATTCTATTAGAATGGAGCTGGGGACGGATAAGTGTGCGGTCCTCCATGTTGAAGGGGGAAGGGTTGCTAACTCTGAGGGCATAGATTTATCTATGCCCATCAACATAAGGACCCTTTCCGAGGCTGAAACATACCGATACCTGGGTATGTCACAGAACATCGGTGTAGATGAGGCGGGTATGAAACAGTCAGTTTGCGATGTGTTTTATGCACGCTTGACCAAAGTGCTTAACAGCCTTTTGTCCGGTGTGAATAAGACGCACGCATATAACGGTTGGGTCATGCCTGTTCTCATGTATACCTTTGGCATACTTAGGTGGACTCAGACCGAACTAAACGCTCTGGACAGAAAAGTCCGCACTATAATGACGTCCCACAGGATGCATCATCCGAGATCGTCAGTAATGAGGCTGTACTTGCCGCGGAAGCATGGCGGGCGCGGCTTTTTAAGCGCGCTTACCATGCATAATCGCGAAGTGTGCAGCCTCCGTAATTACTTTCTGACGAGAGCGGATGATCCATACTATAGGGACGTTATTTCTTGTGATAAAGGACTGACCCCTCTATCCTTAGCCAACGAGCAATGGCAAGACCCAGCAGTACAGTGCATTTCCGACCGGGAGACCGTATGGAAGGAGAAGGAGCTCCACGGGAGGTTCTACAAGGCTCTACATGAGCCTTTCGTAGACACAGTCGCCTCCCTTCACTGGCTACGTTTCGGTGACCTCTTTGGGGAAACCGAGGGTTTTGTCTGTGCGATACAGGATCAGGTTATTAAGACCAACAATTATCGGAGATACATCCTAAAGGATGGCGCCGTCGACATCTGTCGAGCTTGTCGCCATCCCGGTGAGTCACTTAGGCATGTCATCTCCGGTTGTTCGGCGCTTTCTAACTCTGAGTATTTGCACAGACACAATCTAGTAGCCAGGATTCTACACCAGGAGCTCGCTCTGAAATACGGCCTCGTGGATCGGAAACTGCCGTATTATAAGTACTTGCCGGAAGCCGTGCTCGAAAATGACCGCGCCAGGCTCTACTGGGACCGGGCCATCATCACAGACAGGACTATTCTTGCGAATAAGCCTGATATTGTGCTGATGGACCGGGCACAGTCAAGGATCTTTTTGGTCGACATTACCATTCCTTATGACGAGAACCTCGTGAAAGCCGAAACAGATAAGGTGACAAAATATCTGGACCTGGCTCACGAGGTTACCGGCATGTGGGGTGGTCTGCCGACCGAAATTATTCCTGTGGTCGTTTCTGCGAATGGGTTAATCCCAGTCAGCCTCCCGGGTCATCTGAGGCGGCTGGGACTCCGTGACGGACCGCTCCAGGCTCAAATGCAGAAGGCGGTGCTCCTCGATACCGCCCGCATCGTCCGCCGGTTTCTTTCCCTTTCCCCCTAACCCTCGGCCGTCTGGTCTCCCCTGCCGAGGGCTTCCATCTGGTTGGGTTTTTATATATTTATGTATTTTTTATGTATTTATTTTATTTTATTCATATTTATGTATGTTTACCATTTTCATTTACAATTATATATTTATACTGCCCAACCAGATGAGAAAACTTTATAGATACCCCAAAAAATAATATTAATATGACGCATTAGTACGTTTAAAAGATTATATTACGATTTAGTTGCAATATCTTTATAAAATATCAGGATTTTTTAATTTGGCATTTTTTTTAAATTGTTAAGTTTACATAGTAGGTTAAAATGAATAATTGTTATTAATAAATTAACATACGATAATATTTAAAGATACAATCAAAATTATTAAAACTACATTTATATTTTCAATTCCAAGCATTGAAACCCTTCTCCTGTAACATATCGAAAATGTAATTAAGTCGTTGTTCTGTTGGATGAGCGATATTTCTAATCCCTTAACGATATATTCAAGGTAATTAGTTTATTTTGGTTCAGTCAAGTGTTACTAGTTAGTTTAGTGTACTTTTGCAGCTATAAAAGTTTTTAAAATTTACATTGTCGTGAGATTGATTGGTTAGTTTTTGTTTTAAGCAGGGTATCTTCCCATTGGCTCAGGAACGTGCTTTGTGACATCCCTGGGGAGTCCTATGTTCAACAGTAGACTTGTGAAGGGCTGTAATGATGATGAAGATGATTTTCGCGTTATTATTAAAACGAGCCATAATAACTCCAGTACACAAAAATGGGAGCAGAGACAATGTTAGTAATTACAGACCTATTTCTGTTCTTTCATCTATCTCAAAAGTAATAGATAAATTAATAAATAAACTACTAGTAAATTATATTCATAAATTGAAAATGCTGTCTAATATACAATTTTGTTTTAGATAAAAGAAGTCTACAGAAGATGCTGTAATAGCTTAAGAGCATAAAGATACCATAATCGTTAACTAACTTGATAAATAAAAGAAAAACCTTGCCATTTTATAAATCTTAAAAAGCCCTTTGACACTGTCTCGATTACCATCCTTATACAAAAACTAGAAACAATTGGCATCGTAGGTACACCACTCAACTTATTGAAGGATTATTTGTCTGAAAGAAAACAAAAGTCTAAATAGACAGTATGTTGGTGATGACTCTTTTGTTACCTATGGTGTCCCATAAGTTAGTGTACTAAGCTCGATTTTATTCTTACGCGGATGATACGGTTATTTTTTATCAAGATAAAACTTGGGAAGTAGTTCTCAAACGCGCTGAACAGGGATTGGCCGAAATAGCCTTCTGGTTTAGGACTAACTTGCTTACGCTTAATGAACAAGAAACAAACTACGTGTGCTTTATACCATTAATAACCGGACCCAGCTACAAAATTATTGTAATATAAAAAAAAATAACTGTAAAAACGTTAGTGATACTGAAAGTACTTGTAAACCATAACCAAAGTATCGGGTATTATGTGTTTAGGTATAATCATAGACCAACGATTGACGTGACACAACCAAATAGAACATCTTATAGGCTGGGTCAGAAAGGTAATTGGGATTTTTCATAGGTGTTTTTATACTGAAACGAAGATTCTAACCATGTTTCAAGAGCGATTTAACGTTTTAGTTGATCAATAAAACTTTTTTTTTTAATTTTCATTGACAAATTGATTGATTTTGAGTTGTTGTTATAATATTAATCCTACCCGTTATTTTCTGAATATCATACTTTTTATTTTAATATAACTATCAACTAATTACTCAAATTTTACCTAGATCGCGCTGATATAAGACACTGATCAATGATCAACGCAATGGATCGGAGGTAAGTAGCCATGCGCAGGCATTCCCCTCTGTCAAAGTATAAGTCCACGCAGTCCTATACATACAAACAAAATAGTTGCAGTCGCACTAGTCACTGGACTTAATCTAGTTGCACGACTGAATCGACGTCCTGTAAAAATGCCGAATCGCTCAGTTTTTTGCTGCAAAAAGAGATCTGACACGTCCAATTTACAAATGGATGGCGTTACTTTTCACATATAATAAATTTTTAACCACATTATTACTATTTACTTCTTTTTAAACTTGAAAATTAAAATAATAACGGTCGCGTTGTTTTGGATTTGTTTACCAATACAAGCTTCTCGCCATCATAGAATATAGAGATCGATCGAGCGACTGATCCGAGTCTGTATTCAAGTTGTCGCTATCACCGAGCGATATTGTTATAATGTATCTGTGTGTGCGAAATTTTTAGTTTATTGTTTTATTTGTTACGAATGAGTTTCACAGTGGCAGATTACTGTTAATGTATGCGTAGATTTAGAGTAGAGTATGTTAAAAATCGCCTCAAAAAGAGTTCAATAAAAAGCAGAGTAACTGTATATATACAGCCCACGGCTGTGTACAAGCATTTTCATATTTCTGAGAGGTTTTTTTTCGGAACGGGAAAAAGTCCATTGCGCTGCCTTTGATGCGGTGTTCTGTCGCGTATAATATTCTCTTTACTTAAATTTTAAGTGAATGGCAGAGTCGACAAAGGTCGCCCTAAATGGAAGCTTATTGACTGCCGATATATTAACCTATTTGCTAACTCGTGTACTATATAATATGCCAAGAAGCATAAAAGTAAGTTGAATGCAGTGGAGATGCGATCTCTTCGTAAAATGTGCGGCGTTACCATGGCCGACCGAAAGCGAAACGAAGAGATTCGCAATATGGCAGGTTTGAAAGATGACCTTATCACAAAAATGGATAAGGGCGTGCTTCGGTGGTTTGGGCACGTTGAGCGAATGAGTGAAGACCGAATGGTGAAGAAAATATATACCGCGAAAGTTAATATTAAAAGGTGTCGAGGTAGACCAAGACTAACTTTCGAAGACCATGTGAGCAAATTGCTCGAAGAGGGTAGGGTCAAAAGTACTCGGATACCTAGACGTGCATGTATGAAGAAGATAATGAATCTGAAAGAAGCGAAAGAGGTTTTTAAGGATCGTGACACTTGGCGATCTGTTCTCTCTGGCTAACCCGTCAGGGATTGTGCGTGAAGATAAGTAAGTAAGTAAGTAAGTAAGTAAGTAAGTGTACTATATATAGTTCATTGCTATTGTCTTACTATTGTGACTGAAAGTCGGACAGTGAAAGTGTTAAAGATGCGGCAAATTAAGAGTGCCTTTACCGATGAGTATAAAATAGAGATATATAGAAGGTGACAGAAGCAAGAAAGGTGTGTCAGGATCATGCCAGATGAAAGTTTTTAATATGTTTTGCTTACCTCACTATCCTGTGAAGCGTGGCCATTAATGATTTGATTATTATGATAAGGTAGATACTTGGATGGAGGCAAATACGTAATATATTTTACTCTCAAAACACTTTGTTGATCCTTCTAGTTTCATCACCACCTTCAGGGGGCATTTCTTTGCCATCTGGTATATATTTTACGTACCAGCGTCAATCAATTTTTATTCGATAAAATGACTTCACCTGTAGAATGAAGTAGTTGGCGCTATTACAAAGCAATCTTACTCGAAAGCATATATTCTTTACATTTATTGCACTAAAGTTAAGTTAAGTTAAGGATTGTGACATTTATTTGCTATAACATTAAACTTTTAACTTAGTAGTATATTTTATGCCGCAATTGTTGTTGAAAATTATCATATTAAACAAATCACTTGCCGTGAAATATTTTTATTTTATATTTCATTTCATTCGAAGGTTGAAGTTCTATTGGGTGTGAACTACGAGTACATAAATGTTTTTCTTTGTTATTATTGCGTATTTGTCGGGAAGATGTTGTTGCCCATCTACTGTTTCAGTTTTCCTCTGCCGTCTCTTAAGACACCCACGGGATAATGTGGGGTAGTGAATTACTTACTTCGCCATTATACGGCCAAAGACTGTTTAATAAGGGTTATTAAAATATTAATAAATGAATCATTGACAATAACCCCGGAAATGAGGGGAACCATTCAAAGCGGTTTTCATAATGATTTTAAAATTAACCTGGGTAGATGCATAATATATATAACCTTATGAAAGATTGACGAAAAAAAAAATGAAAGTAAATAAGTATAATATACTATTGTTGCAGTGAAAGTTCTTTATCGAAGTAGTGGAGAAAAGTACGGTATTGAAAATATAAATACGTCATGTTTTCTTGTAACGTTTCACCGCTGAGGCTGCATGAGTATACTACTATTTAACCTCCTTGGGTAAATGTAAAAAATATACCTAATAAAAGAAGAATAATATGTCGTAAAGAAGTTCCACCACGTGTATGCGTGTGTACGTGTGCGTGTGTACACAATTACAAGCACAATATTTATTCCTGTGATTTCCCTCCTGCCTTGCCTAGAATTATCTTAACAAAATTATGTTTATAAAATGTTACTTCGCAAGCGTTACGTTTATTACACCCACGCCAAACTGCAGACAAAAGCTACTTATAGTTTTAGTATAAAACATTTTTAGAGATAAGTTGACTTAACCTGTTACAATAAGATTTTTACAAGCTCCAATTTACGTATGAATTTAACAAATTTGATCCTTTGGCATTTTTTATTATTTGTTCGACTATAAGATTATACTACGTAAATTAAATTTAGAATCCTTAACGCCAAAGTAGTCTGATGAGTGTAGCGAACGGAAAATAACTAAAAATGTTGATATAAAATATTCTGAAATCGTCGTTATTTCTTAACAATATTTTGGAAGTAAGTGATACGAAAGAAATATATTATGCGATTTATTGAAGCACAAACTTATTTTGTGCTAATAAATTGAAAGTGACTACGCAATATTTACATTTTTATGTTATCATCCTACTTATTTAGGCATCTTCTCGTCTCGTTTTCCTCAAAATTATGAAACAAGATTGTACAACTATTGTATGTTGCCTGTGATGGCATATGTTTTACTTAATGGTAAAATGTATATACCACCTTCTTGTCTTCCAAATGTTGTATGTTGCCAGTAAAGACATTTGATTTTACTTGGTGGTAGTAAGCAGCAGTGCCTGCAGTGCTTTGTTTCGGTGGGAAGGGTAGAGTGCTAGTCCAATTATAGATTATGGAGCACTCCACCTTAGCCCTCAGAGATAACAACGCATCTGTAGCCTTAGTTGTTTGCAATAGATTGTAGGTGTCTATGGGCTGCAGAAATCACTTGCCATCATGTAGATTGTGAGTTCAAAAGAATTAATAAACTGAAGTGGCAATAAAACGGTCAAAGAGCTCGAAGTACCAACAACCCATGGGGTTCAACCCCGGTTGGAGTAGCAGCCTTGTATCGGTAAGCGAAGTACAGAGAGTCCCAAACGTGATGAATGACTTGGTAAAACATGCAGGAAGTCGATGTGCCACCATCGATTTGATTATACGTGGTAGAGCCATGTTTGTAGCACGTTTGTCGCACGAATTGGTCCGCTAGACCGGAGAAGGACCACGGCGACTTCGGACTATGTTACTTGTGTTAGGTGTATGTATTTTTCTTTTCGCCAAGTGTTACTCCACACTCGAAAGGATTTATTCAAATTACTTTACAAACTACAGCCCTCGACAAGGGATGCGAGCAACTGAAGTAATTTCTTTACAATGGACTTACAATATTTAAGTATACATTATTTATGTTCTATTAGATTATTCAATTTGTTCAACCATACACGCTACGGGTGATTGAATAGTTATTTGTTGACAATACAATTACAGTATTTTTTATTATTTATACTGAATATTTACAATTTATTGATAACTTTGTTTAAGAAAAATAACAGACCTATTTTATGTAAACAACAAACAGGTTTTAAGTATATTATTTTCTTTATTAATAATTTCTTTTGTTTATATCGCTCTAAAAATACATTGTCAATTTATTAAATAATACAAAATACAATTTACACAAGTAATATATTATTTTCATTTTATTCAGTATTTATGCATCTTATCCTACACTTAATGTTTTATTATTTTATATAGCAAATGCTCAATTGAGGAATTTTAAAGTCATTCAGTGTGCGATGGCAAGCTCTGAATTTCAATTTCAACGAGGATATAAAAATAACAAGGTGAGAAAAACAATTGAAGAGGCACTGGCCGGCCATAATTTAGCACGAAGAATTCACAACCGAGGTAAAAAAGTTTCTCTAATGACAGCATTGTACTGGTTGATTGGTTGGTTGAACTCCCACTAGGTGCAGTAACGGTACTGTTTATTTACGCCTTAGAGTAATTACATAATATATGTAATTTCTCAGAGATTTACACAGTTAAATATGGTACAGATTATAATATACAACATTAAGATAACAAAATTGAAGTAAAATAGTCTTATTTCTCTAGTATATAATTATTATCTATTGTCTAATTGCACCAACTAAGCTGGAGTAAATAAACTAGGCTGGTCCTATGCGTAAAACAAAACTAGTAGCAGCCGTACAGCTGCTCACTAGACTAAATCTAGTTGCGCGACTGAATCAACGTCCTACAAAAATGATCACTTTCTATCTGACTCTACGTTTAGCCCCACTCTGCCAGGACTCCACGTGTTAGGACCCATCACTGTCCAGAACCTCTATTATTTCAAATGGAACTTTGAATTTTAGATCTAGCTTGATCTGATTCCTATTCTCATTTTTTAAGAGAACACAGTCACCCACACTGAATCGACTCACAGTAAATTTGCTTCTATTAAATCTAGTTTTATCGTATTCAGATGCCAGAAATACATCAGTGGGTTCATCGTAAAAAAATTGCGAGAGGCTAAAGTAACGGCTTATTGTTACTGTCTAGTCTCGGCCCTTTCTGACCATGAAACTATAAACTCTTGTTTTCAAATCTTTACTCATTTTTATTTAACGGCACACAATGAGTGAGCTCTTTAATAAATTTCATAGAGGCTAAGCTTTTACAGAATTGGAAACATAATAGAGCTTAACACATGTCACAGATAACAAAATCTTCTCTGAAAAACACTACGCACACGGCACAGATCGTTCTATACACTAAAGTCACAGGCCCAGCCAAACGCGCTCCAGCGAGCGGTTCCGCTGCGTTCGCGCCAGCGAGCTGACGCGTTGGGTCGCGTTCACACTAGCGAGATGTCGCAGCGCTTTTGTGTCACACCCGCACCAGCCAGCCGCCGTGCTACACTCGCACCAGCAAGCCGTCGTGCTACACTCGGAACAGTTGCTGCTGACATAGCTTCAACCTATGTCAGCAGCCTACCTATGTCAGCAGTCACTGTGTAGGTTAATCAATCGAAATAAGTTTGGCTTTCAGGCATTTCTCTCAACCGAATAAAAAGTTAAAAAGCTATATTTAAGATAAATTTACTTTCCTCATGTATCAAATGGTGATCGGCAACAGCGACAAATTATGTGTCCGCGGCGTCTGGCGTTGACAGCATAATTCCATTCAAAAGCGAGCAGCATAACATCATGCCTTCTGCTAAATCCTCAGCATCAAACCTCAATTTTGTCGATCACATAATATTCGGTGTAAACTGGAACACTTGTCAACACACTGGAACACATAAAGGCCCCTTATTTTTTTTTAATTCATTGCACGTTAAAGTTAATTTTTTTTCGGTACATCGCTTTCATTCGAACTTTAAAATGTAACCCACGTAGATCACATTTCACATGAACTATCAAATTATAACATAATTCGAGCATTTTAAATTTCCACTGAATGCAAAACTCATCTAGAATATCTTCAACATTTCTTTCAACATTTGTTAACATATTTCGATTACGAGTTAAGAAAAATACTTGCGGGGTACCGGCAAGTATTGTATGTATATATCATATGTATCACTATAAATCGAACAAAAATATTTACCTTTGCAACTTTCTTTAAGCTTTTATTCTACACTTTAATGATACGACAATGTCATAATTAGGACAGCACATTTCGTTATGACATTTAACATAAAAACAAAGGTGATGTCTTTGAGATGCAAGGCGCATAATAGTCTTTGACCAACGTAATAAACCTCACACTATTCGAAGATTAGTGAGCGATAACAAGGGCTTTATCCCACTTTCGATTTCGGCAAAGGGACGAGATTCTTCATCGGGATCCGTCAAGGTAGGTAGCCTCGAGCGAGACAATCACAACAATAATAAAGTCCAGACTTATCTGACTGGCAATCAAAGTAACGTAACAACCTCAGTCAAACAGAGGCGTCCGCTTGGTGTGAGCTTATCGTGCGGGATTCTATGGAATGTAATCGCTCCCGCACGGCCGCATCCAAGCATGACTCGGTATGACGTTACGCTTGCGTTCGTTTGTGTTTTATTGGGCAAGAAACAGTGTTGAGAGCCGTGGTAGCTCAGATGGTTAGCGCTCGCTTTAAATTTCATAGTATGCGAACAACCCGGGTTCGATCCCCGCCGGCACCAATGAAATTGTTAATTACAATTTTAAGTGCTGATTTACCACGTGCTCGGCGGTGAAGGAAAATATCGTGAGGAAACCTGTAGGTCTAAGAAATTTAAAAAATGCGAGGACATGTCAAGTTCGGCAACACACATTGGGGCAGTGTGGCGGACATTTTATTGCCCTACAACACTCTCATAAATGAGAGTAGGCCTGTGCTCAGCAGTGGGACGTACATAGGCTGTAACTTTAACTAACTTTTTTTAACTAGTGGTGCCGCTTTGTGAACAGACAAACGCAAAACCAGATGTCTTGCAACTTTCACGCTTCACCTCTTTCAGGTATTTACATAATATAGGAGATGGCTTAGCGCCATCCGTCGAGGGTCACGAGGTCTTTCTGGCCTTTCTTACCACTTACGACGCTTATACGATTATCACTATAAATTAAGTTATAATTTAACATATTCTTTACTTAGCGTTGTTTTATTAAATACTTTCGGATAAATAAAGAAAAAATAGATACATAAAACCCAACATTAATAAGAACTTGTATAAAATAAAGAAGTTACTGGCGACTAAATTGCACGTAGAGAAGCTACCCACGATTACAATGAAATTGATTATGTAATAAATTATTTATTTGTCGAGAGTCATGTTAGATCTGTTTGAAAAAAAAATAAAGATAGCTTAGATCTAAATGTATTAATTATTATTATTAATGTAGAACATTAATTTAAAAACATGACGTGATTCCCGATTGATTGGAAGAATTTTTTACAGCAAAGAATATTTAAAAGGCTATCTCTCAAACTCAAACGAGTGCAAATCTTATTAAAAAGGGAATGCGAGTGGGAAATTTTCTCAAGAGATTCCTAACCATATTTTCTCAAAAGAAAATGCTTTTCGTGAACCAGGAATTGATACGAAAACAAATCTCGGCTACAAGAAACCAATACCAGCTAGATAGTATGAAATAATAATACAATAGTACTATGTAGGTCAATGTGTACGTTATCAAGAATAAGTTATGAAAATGTGGTGCTCATTTAAAAGTTCGGATAATTTTGTAACCGATATGTTGGGAATATCGGGAAGAGCGTCTTTTTAATATTAGCGATTAGCTATTTATTGAGATCTCTATTTTTAACTCAAATGCTGAATGTTAAAACAATTGAAAGACTAATAATATAATATCATACACTTATAATTTAGAATGCTATAGTTTATTTAAAAAAAATATCATGATACTTAAACCATGCATGTTAAATTTTGTTTCAAAGCCACTCATTTAAAACGTCGACTTAAATTTATTACTCTTATTACTTTTAACTATTTTTGCATTACCAGTACCGTTACAGCCTGTTAAATTAAATTGCTGAACATAGGCCTTCCCCATTGATTGCCTCATAGGGGGATATTTTCGATAGTTGCCACGCTTGTCAAGCGGGTTGGCAACCGCAGTTTTTTATTTTTGTCGTTATTAAGAAGACGCTGCTGTCCATCTCCTGATTTCTTTCTCTCTCTGCTGCTTCTTACAATAACCACTGGATGATATTTTGGTAGTTGATAATCTTAGACCGCCACTATACGGATCTTTTCTTAATAACAATCAGAAAATTGAATTTCTGAAGTTAGTAACTAAAAATACTAACGGAATGTATAATATATTATTGAAAAGAAGAGGCGAAGTCTTCCGAAAATTTCTTGAATACGGGATAACAAAAGTCAAGATGATAAACGATCTCAAGAACGGTGTCAAGTACCGTGGATCGGAGTAACCTGTAACAGTTCACTCGTAAAATGTGAATCTTTCTTAAATTATATTACGCTATGATATTTTTGTACGAGCAGAAGGTTTAGATGTTTTGTATTTGCTGCAAAAATGATGGGGGAATATTTAATTTTTTTTTTTATCAGCCCATAAAAGTTTACGGCTAGATATGGGTCTATCCAGTCAAAGAGGATAGTAACAATCTTTATTCAATAAAAATTATTCTATTAGATTTCATTCTATTCCAATATCTTCCATTATTTTCCATTCCATTATATTATATTCCATTCTCGCACGCAACCTGAGAACTGACGAGAAGATCCTGGAGCTGGAAGAAGAGATAGACAAGTTGCGCTGGAATATTATAGGATTATCCGAGGTTCAAAGACAGGGGGAGAACACGGTAATCCTCGAATCTGGGAACTTGTTCTATCACTATGTGGGCAGATGGTCGCCTCAAGGAGGTCTAGTATATATAGTGCACAAGTCTCACGTTAACAACGTTGTAAAGATTGGGAGTGTGTTGACAACGGATGCGTAACTTATACTCAGAATAACCAAACAGTATTCGCTGAAGGTTATACAGGTTTATGCAACCACCTCGGCACATCCCGATGAGGAGGTGGAGAAAATGTACGAGGATATATCTAGAGCCATGCATTCCTTGAAAACCCACATCATCATCATCATCATTACAGCCTTTCATAAGTCCACTGCTGAACAAAGGCCTCCCCCAAGGAATGCTACAAAGCACGGTCCTGAGCCGCCTGCATCCATCGACTTCCTGCATGTCTTACCAGGTCGTCACTCCATCTCGTGGGGGGTCGCCCTACACTTCACTTACTGGTACGAGGCTGCCACTCGAGAACCTTTCTACTCCATCGATTGTCGGTTCTTCGAGCTATATGGCCGGCCCACTGCCACTTCAGCTTACTAATCCGTTGGACTATGTCAGTCACTCTGGTTCTACTGCGGATATCTTCATTTCTAAGTATATCACGCAGAGAAACTCCGAGCATAGCCCTCTCCATAGCTCGCTGAGCGACCTTGAACTTCCTCATACGGCCAGCAGTGAAGGACCACGTCTCAGATCCGTAAGTCATCACTGGCAACACGCACTGGTTGTATAATTTCGTTTTAAGGTTTTGAGGAATGTCTGACGAGAAGATGTGTCGTAGTTTCCCGAACGCTGCCCAGCAGAGTTGAATCCGCCGATTGACTTCTCAGTCGAAGTTGGACTTACCTAGTCGGACTATTTGTCCCAGGTAAACATACTCGTCAACAGCTTCAAGCTTAGTGCTCCCAACAACTACCGGCATAGGTGTGAGAAAACCCACTATAAGGTGTTAATGGGAGACTTCAATGCAAAACTAGGCACAAGAGAGAACGGTGAGCTTAAAATAGGAAAATTCGGAAAAGGACAAGGGGTCAGCAGCTGGCCCACTTCATGGAGAAAAAGGGACTCTTTGTGATGAAATCTTTATTTCAGAAGCAGCCCCCAAAAGAAGTGAACCTGGTTGAGCGACGACGATTCCAGAAAAAATTAGATTGACTTCATTATAACGACTAGACGGCACCTGTTCAGTGATATCTTAGTGATTGCGAGTGTAAAAACTGGTAGCGACCACCGTATTGTGAGAGGCACATCGAATCTATACTTCTAGATGGAGAGGTGTCGTCTAATGAAGTCCACGCTTCGTTCCCCTCGTGCTCTAATCCAAAGTCCCGAAACATTTCACCTCGAGTTACAAAACCGATTTAAGTGCTTAGAAGATTTCAATACAGTAGACGATATATATGACATGTTCATGTAAACTGTTCATGCGGTCGGAGCTTAGTTTTGCAAAACCCGCCGCAGTAGAACACAAAAACTCTCCGATTAAACTATTTATCTCGTGGTTGTTAGGCGAGAAATGATGCTGTAGTCTTCAGTAGGTTTGATAGCATACAGGAAACTGAACAGATAGATCTCCAAATGCATGCGGCGGGACTTACGCAACTTTAATACTGCTGATATTGAAGAAGCGATCGAGAGGAACCAGGCCTCCAAAGTCTTTGCTAGAGATCTGTCTGCCAGAAAGTGCCAGCTGTCGAAGCTGAAGACTGAATGTAGCAGCATCGTTTCCAAGCCACATGAAATTTTGGGTAAGATTGACATATTCTATGGCAAGCTGTACATGTCCTCGTTGGAGCGACACGCAAGTGTGCGTAACGATCCAAGAGCAAGACTTATCCGACACTATTCCGATGATATCCCGGACGTCTGTCTGAGCGAGATTAGAATTGCTCCCCAGCACCTTTAAAACGGCAAGGCCAAGCGGATGGAAAACCGAGACTTGAAGTCCTTCAGAAGCTCTTTAATTCCGTCCACCATGGTGGCACTACATCGGAGTCATGGAGCACAAGTAGGATAGTCTTGTACTTCCAGAAATGCGACAACGCTCTCTTGTAGAACTACAGACCGATTTCCATTTTGAGCCACGTCTACCTTCTATTTTCGAGATTCATTACAAATCGTCTCGCATGCAGGCTCAACGACTTCCAGCCTCTCAAACAAGCCGGCTTTCGAAAAGGCTTTAGGGCCATAGACCATAATTCGGATAATTGTACAGAAGACCGAAGAGTACAATCTCCCTATTTGTCTTGCGTATGTGGACTATGAGAAAGCCTTTGATTCTATTGAAATTCGGGCGGTGCTGCAGTTCCTCCAGCGGTGCTAAGTAGACTGTCGGTATATCAAAGTGCTTTAGTATTTGTACTGTAGGGCTACGATGGTTATCCGAGTACAGAACCAGAGTACGAAACCTATCCAACTGCAGTGAGGTGTAAAACAGTGTGACGTAATATCCCCGAAAGACTTCACCGCTGTGTTGGCAGATGTTTCCAAGCTACTGGACTGGAAAGGATACGGTATTAACGCCAAAGGTGAGTTCACCACTCATCTTCAATTTGCCGAAGATATAGTCCTTATGGCAGAATCGCTGGAGGAGCTAAGCACTATGCTCAATGACCTCAATAGTATCTCCCAACGGATAGGTCTTGAGATGAACATGGACAAAACAAAAATAATGTTTAAGGTTCATGTCACACCTATGCCGGTAGTTGTTGGGAGCAAGAAGTTCGAAGTTGTCGACGAATATGTTTACCTGGGACAAATAGTCTGACTAGGTAAGTTCAACTTCGACCGAGAGGTCAATTGACGGATTCAACTCGGCTGGGCAGCGTTCGAGAGACTACGACATCTTCTCGCCAGATATATCTCAAAACCTCAAATCTAGATTGTGCAAACATTGCGTGTTGCCATTGATGACCTCCTCCTTCTCTGCAGGCCACATGAGGAAGCTCAAAGTCGCTCAGCGAGCTATGGAGAGAGCTAAGGAATTCTTGCTTTTAAGTGATAATTAAAAAACGTGAATTCCTCAGTAGAACCAGTGTAACCGAAATAGCCCAAAGAATTAGTATGCTAAAAAGGCAATGGATCGATCATATAGCTCAAAGAACCGACAACCGACGGGGAAAAAAAGATCACGAGTGGCAACCACGTACCGGCAGACGAAGTGTAGGGCGTCTCGCCACTAGATGAAGTGACGTCCTGGTAAGACATGCAGGAAGTCAATGGATGCAGATGGCTCGGGACCATGTTTTGTGGCATTCCTTGGGGGAGGCCTATGTTCAGCAGTGGACTTGTGGAGGTATGTAGGGCTATAATGATGATGATGATGAAATTACATTCTATTCCATTATATTTCTTTCCATTCCATGTTGTTATATTCTTTTCTATTCTATTCTCATCTCACAACTTTGATGCTGCCTCTCTTCACCGGTCCGGGTATGTTACGTCTGGCTTACGAGCAAACGAGATGGTTCATCATCATTTAGTTTTAACATTCATTACAGCTTGTCAAAAGTCGCTTGCTGAACAGTGACCTCTTCATAGACTGCCACATGAGGTAATATTAGTCATAGTTGCTAAATATGGCGGGTTGGTTAGTGACCGCAGTTTTTTTTAGTTTAAGTTTTTTTTCGGAAAATTGCTGCTGCCAATCTCCCATTTTATTTTCTTCGGTCGTCTCTTTCGATACCCAGGGGTGATATGGCGTAGTAAATTCTCTTAGGCCGCCTAAATACGGACCGCTACTATGGTTATAGCGTCATCTATCTTACGCTTTTTGAACTTTTCCGGGCTTTCCTAAATTGCCTCTTACGATACTTACGTGTCAAGGGACACGCTTTATACAAGGGCAAGTAGGCATACTTTTTAACAAGTGCTAATTCCACCTCGACGCGGTTTTCCCTTTTGACTGGCAATATTTTAAGGCTGGAATTGATCTTTTTTTGGTTCTACTGCGGACTTTCTCATTTGAATACTGTGATTGCTGGCGACGCACTTAAAATAATTTATTATTTAGTTCCTTTCGAAAAGTAAACAATATTGTGTTCATTAAACCTTGCTATTAAATTATTCAAGGCAAGTGCTCAAGGGAGTAATATATGTCAATAATGAATAGATTCAATATAATGTCTAACGCAAGTTTGGGGTTCGATTCTCCCAGCCGAGCTTTAATTTCATAAAAGTTTGTTTTTGGTTTAATTTAGAGTCATGTATTGCATAGCAATCAGCTGTACAATACGAAAAAAAGTATTATATTAAAATAGATAGTTATTTTGGATAAAAATAAAATTCATCATTTGAGATTATTTTTGTTCTTGTGATAAACAGATAAGAAACATTATGAATGATAGGGATAGCATATGTAAATAATAGTGTTTCATAATGAACAGAAACAGATGTAGTTTAGACAAGGAAGGCACTTGCCTCCTACCGATTTGATTAAGTTCGTGTAGATATTGGTTGTTCATGTTGTGTGGGATGTAAGCCGAGTGAAAAATTAATATAAAATAAATATGGAAAATAACCTTTATTAATTTGTGAAAATTTCAGTAATGTGTGTAAAAATAAGCAATAAATGTTTTCGGATTATTGTGTATGCTAAAAAAGTAGTTATGTGTTAAAAGTGTTAGAATTTGTGCTAAGTATAGTGAAATAATGATAGGTTTATATAAGAAAAATAAAGTCGTTTAATAGTGAAAATACTTGTAAAATTGTAAATTAAACTATTGTATTAGTTAAGTTGTTCATTTGTATCAATAAAGATTTAACTTTGTGTATTAGATATCTAACATTTCTAACTTTGAAAATGTGTTGTAAAATAGGCATATTTTGTTGAATAACTTAATACGTTTATGTGATAATAATGAAATGTGTATCATAACATTAAGATTTTTTGTATGATTTTTATGTACTAATTTGTGTAACTAGGTATATGTTTTGTATAAATATAGATATAGGGAAAATATAAGAGCGCAATGGTGAAAATCGGTGTTAAGATATTGCAAAACTGCTCGGGGTGCACGGTTCTCTTTTGAGTATAGCTCGCTAGTAGGGTAGTAAACGGGTAAAATGGGAGTTCATTCTGGACAGTTCGGGACCAGCTACCAGTTTATATTTAAAGCAAGAAAGAAAAGTACATAGAAAAGTGATAGGAAATTTGTGAAAATCTACGTTGCATTCTTATGGGGAAATTTAGTATCTCCCACCATCTATGAATACAGTCCAAACCGAAGAGAACGACGGGACCGGGACCACTTCAAGAGGACCCGTAATCTTAGTCGTCTAACCTTTATTTTCAGAAAAGGGTACAAAATAGTAGTACGTTCTCTTCTGACACTCCTTTACGGGGGTCATATCCCCTCGTTGTTCCCGGAGCCAACGTGGTGTGATTTATGTTTCAGGATAGAACGTCAATTAATGACTAACCCCTGTCTGTTGGACCCTTTCAATGATGTACAGAAATTCCGTGTATAGCCCTCTCTATAGCTCGCTAACCGACCTTAAGCTTCCTCGCACGATCAGCAATGGTTGTTCAATCGTTCATGTTCTCAAGTTTTGTCGTGTTACATTGAGTAAAAAAGTCCATAAAAAGTAATGCCATTTAAAGAAGCAATAGTCACGAGGGACGAAATCGAACGATTTTTCCAATAAATACTCCAGATTTCGATAAAGACGTATAATAGTAATTTCATTTTATGTATAGGCTAAATCGGCAATTGGTTCTCCTTTTGTAAGCGACGTTTTTAGTCTTTATTCTCAAAAACTTTTTATATCTGGAATCGTTAGCTATTAAAGCGTATGTAGACTATTACTTTCGTATTACTTATTGAAGTAAATTATAAAAAGCCATGTTTTGTTCGCTAAAATGAAAAATATATATTTAAAATATGAATTACTAAATTAGTTTGTAATGAAACAAACCAAGGCATGTAGACGCCTAAAGCAAGGATTTGTTGAAGCTAAGATGTGTAATTGTTTTCTGTAAACAGTTAATGTTTTGTGGGTGAAGCAAGGAAGGAGAGGGGAGGTGTGTTTTTTTTTTTTTTTTTTTTTATTGGAGAGGGGGCAAACGAGCATGCGGCTCACCTGATGGTAAGTAACTACCGCCGCCCATGAACAACCGCAACACCAGGGGAATTGCAGATGCGTTGCCGGCCTTTTAAAAAGGAGTAGGCTCTTTTCTTGAAGGTCCCTAAGTCGTATCGGTCCGGAAAAATCGCTGGTGGTAAACTATTCCACAAGGAAGTTGTGCGAGGAAGAAAACATCTTCTAAATCGCACAGTGGTGGACCGCCAATCATCCAGATGGTGTGGATGGTATCGGGAGTTCCGCCGCGATGTGCGTTCGTGAAATTTGGCGGCTGGGATTAATCCGAACAATTCCTCAGAGCACTCCCCATGGTAAATGCGAAAGAAAATGCTAAGAGATGCAACATCTCTTCGCAGTGCCAATGAGTCGAGCCGATCGGAAAGGACTCGGTCGTCGACGATTCGAGCCGCTCTGCGCTGGATGCGGTAAAGTGGAAGAAGCTGGCACTGGGGAGCCCCAGCCCAGAGATGGGAACAGTATTCCATGTGAGGCCGAACCTGCGCCTTGTAAAGTTGCAGGCGTTGAGCCGGCATGAAATACTGTCCCGCTCTGCTGAGCACGCCAAGCTTTTTAGAGGCCAATTTGGCCTTCTCTTCCAAGTGACCACGAAACTGCACGCTACTCGATATGACGACGCCGAGGATTCCGATACTGGCTGAGGCAACAAGGGGAGTACCTTGAAACTGAGGAGATACGACAAAGGGGTTCTTTTTAGCGGTAAACGCGCAAACTTGTGTCTTCTGAGGATTAAACTGGACTAGATTTAGTCGCCCCCAATCCGAGACTTTGTCCAGCAAAGACTCGACTTCAGACACAAGTTTGTTCCGGTACTCGGTGACGTTTTCCCGAGAAATATTGGCACGGCCGGTGTATAGAGCATCACCAGTGCTGTCATCCGCATAGCAATGAATGCTACCAGCTTGCAACATATCATTGATATGCAGAAGAAACAGCGTTGGTGATAGCACGCAGCCTTGTGGAACACCAGCGTTAATAGGCTTGTAGTCAGAGCATGCACCGTCTACAACGACCTTGATGCTCCGATCTGCAAGAAAGCTGGTGATCCAATTGCATAATTTCTCGGGAAGCCCATAGGAAGGGAGCTTCGAAAGAAGCGCTTTGTGCCAAACCCGATCGAAGGCCTTCGCAATGTCCAAACTAACGGCCAATGCCTCCCCCTTGGACTCTACTGCCTCCGCCCATCTATGAGTTAAGTAGACCAGAAGATCACCAGCTGATCGACCCCGACGAAAACCGTACTGGCGGTCACTAATCAGCTGGTGATCCTCAAGGTACCGCATGAGGTGGCAGTTTACAACGGATTCCATTATTTTGGAGAACAAGGGGGTGATGGCGATAGGCCTGTAGTTGGACGGATCTGAGCGGTCGCCTATTTTAGGGATCGGGTGGACAAAAGCTGTCTTCCATGATTTCGGGACTACGCCTAGGGAGTAGGAGTACCGGAAAAGACGCGTTAGAACCGGTGCCAACTCCGGAGCACACGTCCTCAGCACAATAGGGGGGATTCCGTCAGGCCCACTCGACTTGTAGATGTCAAGGGAGAGGAGTGCTCTGCGAACCGAGCGCTGTGAGAATCGCACATCCGGCATGGAGCACTCACACCGCGAGATGGTCGGCGGTGTGTTCCCCCCGTCATCAACAGTCGAGTTGGACGCAAAAAGGGAGCCTAAAAGGTCGGCCTTCTCTTTTGCGTCGTGGGCCAGTGAGTCGTCCTCCCTGTGCAGAGATGGTAGTGATGGCTTACAGAAATTCCCTTGGACAGCCTTGGCGAGAGACCAGAATGCACGGGTTCCCGAAGGAAGGCGAACTAGTTTCTCGCCAATTCTGCCTATGTGCTCTGACTTTGCCTTGGCAATAACTCTTTTGAAGGACCTGGAGGCGAAGTTATACTTCTTTTTGAGTGTGCTGGTGTTTACACCCCGAGTCACCGAAGCCGCAGCCCAGGCTTGATAACACTCCTGCTTACTGCGTAATGCAGTCTTACAGGAGCGACCAAACCAAGGCTGAGATCTGCCTCCGATGGGTACCACAGATGATGGAATAAATAGTTCCATTCCCTGTAGCACTACATCAGTGACAGAGTCAGCAACAGCGCTGGGATCATCCGGCGAGAAGCAAACCCGCCCCCATGGGTAGGAAGCAAAGAAAGACCGCATTCCGTCCCAATCCACCGACCTGTAATGCCAAACACGGCGGCAACCTGCAGAACGCAACCGCGAGGGGAGCGTGAGTGGCACCACACTCCGGATCAGACAATGGTCCGAAGAGCCAAGAGGGGCATCGACGGAAACCTGATATCCGTCCGGATGAGAGGTCAGCAGAAGGTCCAACAGGGAAGGTGTATGATCCTCAACATCTGGAATCCGCGTAGGCGATGTAACCAGTTGTGTCAGACCATATGCCAAGGCAAAGTCATAAACAGATCTCCCCGCATGATCGGTTAAACGTGAACCGAGCCATTCGGCGTGGTGGGCGTTAAAATCGCCAAGGATCACGATCTCTGCGGATGGGACCTGTTGTAGCAAGGAATCTGTAGCCATTTGGACGTGGTCGATGAGTCGGTCTGTTTCGGCATTAGCGCTATGGGACCTATAGAGGCACACGTAGACGCGCGGATGGTCGTCGCTGTCTACGCGTAGCCAAAGGATGGACAGGTCCGAACCTTCAAGACTGCCGAGGCGTCGAGAACAGATGTCCTCTCTGACATACACGCAAACTCCAGCCCGAGGCACAAAGGAGTGCTCCAATTTGTACCCCGGGTAGGAGAGATACGAAGTATCAGCCGGAGAGGACACCTGCGTCTCGGTCAGAAAGAGCAAGGCCGGCTTCGCCGTCTCAAGATGGTAGTGGACGGCGTTTAGGTTCGAGTGAAGTCCCCTGATGTTGCAGAAATTCACGGATAGCGTGGCAGGGGTCGCCTTGGTCTTGTTGCTCAGTTTGCCCAGAGCAGTTGTTGTGTTGAGCGGAATTTTGCCCCCCCCAGAATACGCGGGGCAGCCTGAGCACCCACGCTCAGGAGTGGAATAGCATGGTCGTGGATGCTCAGCGAGGGATTCTCCAGGGGTACAGGTACCCTCCTGGGGTAGTTTATGACGTAATTCCGCTACCATGTTGATGGGGGGGGGGGAGTTGGGCCTCCGGTCACCTGCACTCACCAGACGAAACGCGGAAGCAGAGCTTCCACTTCACGCCGGTATTCTGTGAGGTCGTGGTACTAACCCGGCTCGAGCCGGCCCATACGTGCAACAGCAAAAGCTGCTGCAAGGCTCTACCACCGTTAAACCGTGTTCTACGTTTCAGGCTGTTTAGAAGTTTTTTTTTTATTTCGATATCATAACTATATTTCTAAATATGATTTAAGCAACGCAAGCAAAAAAGGCTATTCTTAATAATAAATAAATAAAAATAAATAAATGATAATAAAGAATTTATTTGCATTTTTGTCTTATAACATAATGTGAATATGCATATTTTACCAATTTATCGGTATGCAAATATTAACGTCGTCATGCAATTGAACAATTAAAATTATAAAATTACATAGTTAAAATATCAAAACAGTATAATGTCAATAAATTTAGGATGTAATAAAAGAGAAAAAAATTTAAAATATACAGACATGGTCATGTCATAATGCATAATGTCAAATTAGTATGCCTTATAAATTCTAATTCATTTGTCAATTTAAAATTTCAAACATAAACAACAATTCGCTTATCAGAATCCCGGAAATATTCCCTCTTAAAAGATTAAACGTCAAGTTTTGATAATAGTTCCGAAGTAAATTAAATATACTACGAACGCACATACTATGACTATTTCTAGCAAAACAAGTTGTAGCTGCCTACCGCCACGATCATTATGTTGTTTTGTGAATAATTTTTTTTGTTTTTTTTTAATTAATTTATAATTTTATATATATATATACCTAGTCAGGTCATAAGTATTGTCACACAGTAAAAACTTTTCTTTTAGAATGCTGGCCACAAAAAAGTTTATTTGATTCGATTTTCGAATTGTTCATGAAAATAAAACTGTATACTTTTTAGAATTTTACTCAATTTTAAATATGGAGTGGACGCTTAAAGAAGACCGTGTTGCAGTTATTGCGTTGTATCGTTGAGGTTACGCGCCAATTCAAATTTTTGACATACTGAAAATTTTGAATATAACCAAAAGATTCGTTTATCGTACCATCAAACGATACAATGAAGACTCTAGTGTAGACGACAGGTCAAGAAGTGGTCGCCCTCGGTCTGTTAGGACTCCAGCAGTGATAAAAGCTGTGAAGGCACGAATTCAAAGAAATCCCAAACGTAAGCAGAAACTGTTGGCCCTTCAGATGGGGTTAAGCAGAACCACGGTGAAAAGGGTGTTAAATGAAGACTTAGGGCTTCGGGCATATCGAAGAAAAACAGGACATTGTATGAATGCTCGTCTAATGGACCTGATACAGAAGAGATGCCGCGCTTTGTTGAAGCGGTACGCGGGAAAAAAATATCGGGAAATTCTTTTTTCGGATGAAAAAATTTTTACCGTAGAAGAGAGCTACAACAAACAAAATGATAAGGTGTAGTGTGAAGAAGCGAGCAACCGTATTTCGCGTGTCCAACGAGGTCATTTTCCATCCTCGGTCATGGTATGGTTGGGAGTTTCTTATTGGGGCTTAACAGAGGTACATTTTTGTGAGAAAGGTGTAAAAACGAATGCAGTTGTGTATCAAAATACAGTTCTGACGAACCTTGTGGAATCTGTTTCTCATACCATGTTCAATAACAGGCACTGGGTATTCCAAAAAGATTCGGTGCCAGCTCATAGAGCGAAGAGCACACGAGACTGGCTGGCGGCGCGTGAAATCGACTTCATCCGGCACGAAGACTGGCCCTCCTCCAGTCCAGATTTGAATCCGTTAGATTACAAGATATGGCAACACTTGGAGAAAAAGGCGTGCTCAAAGCCTCATCCCAATTTGGAGTCACTCAAGACATCCTTGATTAAGGCAGCCGCCGATATTGACATAGACCTCGTTCGTGCTGCGATAGACGACTGGCCGCGCAGATTGAAGGCCTGTATTCAAAATCACGGAGGTCATTTTGAATAAATTTTTGTGTCATAATAATCATATATTGTATATAATTTTTTATATATAGGGAAGGTAAGGTAATGTTTTTAACTTTACAAAGAGAGGTCTACATGATTCCACTTGACCGACACCACATATAGATCCTATACATCTCTTCTGTAATATAAAGACACGAGAAATGTGTGTCGAATTTCCCCACAGAATCAGTCATAGAACCAACGTATCCCTGGTATGTCATCAGTACTGTCTTGAGATTAGCTAATTTTGAGAGACGATACACAGCGAACACAAACTTGTTAATCCTCTGGCATATAGTGTCAACGTGATTCTACCATGTGAGTTCGGAATTAAATACAATACCGAGAAAGTTCACTGATGAGGGTATGGAAATGGGATCGTTACCATGGTGTACCGATAGTTGTTGGGATTTACCATTTTTGTTGTAAAATTGTATATACTTTGTTTCACTTGTATAAATTTTCAAAATGTTATATTTTAGCCAATATGTTATATTTCTTATTTCATTATTTATTTCATCATTATATATAATATCCTAATCGATATGGAAGGTCAAAAATACTCTATAGCAAAACATTATCTTAAATTTTACATCACTTTACAACACAAAAGAACACTAAAAAAAAAACGTAAACTAATTCCGGGTACATTAAAAAAGCAAACCCAAATTAAAAGCAACGCTAACTTCAAAAACACTCTACATCAAATTTCTCCTAAAACTATATGACAAGAAAAATATAACTTAGGTAAACGTAACAACCTATACTTGATGAGTCTTTTTGAATGATGGTCTTATCGAAGAGAGCACTTAAGAAAGAAAAACATCGAGCCACATTTATGATTAGAAAAGAACAATTATATAATAAACGAATTTTGATTTCAAAAATCGACAAATTTTAATTTTTACTAGCACTAGCATAGATGAATGCCTTCCTCTCCCTTCGTTGTCGACATACCACGCATTCAAACCAAATGGTTTGATTCGTCATTCGTAAGCGTACAAAAATTACAGCCTTTATACGTCTCACTGCTGGGCATAGGCCTCACCTCATTTCTGAGCGGGTTAGGGCAAGGAATTGTCCGCCGCACTGCCTCAATGCGTGTTGGCGAACTTCACATATCGTCGAAATATATTTTAAAGTTGGTAAAAAATTACTTCGCGTACATCCAATCGATAAAAATAAATATATATATTTATTAATATAAATATATTTTTTCTTATTTCTCTGACATGCAGGTTTCCTCACGATTATTTTCGTTCACCGTCGAGCACGTAGTAAACCAGCACTTAAAATTGCAATTGACAATTTTATTTATATCGGCGAGGATCGAACTCGAGTTGCTCGTGTACTGTGAAATTTACAGCAATCGAAATTATATGTATAAATGTGTGTATTTATTTATATATGTATATGAATTATATATATTTTATATATATGTGTATATTTTATGTATGTGTTGAATGTATATATTTGAACTGATTTATATCATGACAACTTAACTGCCCAAACTCACTCTATGTTCTACCCATGGTTAGCTGGTAGAAAATGCCGTATAGCATTAAGTTCGCCTTTTGTACAAATATTTGGTGCAATAAAGAATAAATTAAGAAATAAAATAAATAAATCGCTTAGCCCCTGAGCTTCCACGGCTCTGCGTCCAGCAGAGGTGTGGAATAATATGCCAGTGTCTGTCTTTCCGTCTTCAAGAATTGTGACGTAAACAACGTAACAATAAATTTTATGATTTCTTATGTTCTATGAATGATTTCTTAGAGGCGAGCTCAGTTTTAAATTCCTGGTAATTTTGAATATCTATTGCTCTTTTCCAACGAGCTAAAGTGAGCGGACAACCGCTTGGCGGTCGTACCCTGAAAAAAAAATTAAATATTGCGGTTACATTACTATTTAACTGTTAATTTTCACTAAAAGAAATGTCATAAAATTCATCGTTACGCTAAGCGCCCTAGTAGCTCAGATGTCAAACACTAGCTGCAAATTACATAGAACGTGACATGGGTCTCAGCGGTAAAAGAAGACAACATACAGGTTTATGTCTGAGAAATAAATTAGTTTGAGGACTTGAATAATGAGGTTTGCCAACACGCACTGGTTTATTTCATGAAATGATATGAGGCACCCGACAAAACAATCAACTTCTCTTCCAAGTGTTTTTTTAATATAAAAGTAAAAAAAAAAAAAGTTACAATGTACAAGATAGTGAGTGGCTACTGCAGTCCATGTACATTTGCCGGCAACTTCAAACAAAGAAAGCTACAGTTGCATTGTCACTTCTGAGGACAAAAATGGAATAACTGATAACCTGGCATTCTGAGATAACCACAGGCACTGCTATTTGGCATCAATAAAAATTGTTAATAGGGTGTAATTACTCGTACGAACTTCTAAGTAAAAAAGGAGTACTACTAACTAAAAAGAAGCTTACGTATTACGGTTTATGACTTTCTTTGCACAATGGGTTTAATATAATAATTATTATGAGCACAAAGGTGTAGCAGTAGAGATTTTGTACAAATCTACTCCCATTTTTGATTATTCTATTTCGTCGACAATCGAGATTGCCGAGAGTGTGGAGAGCTTCCACTCGCCCTGGCACCACTCACCGATCGCCTCACTCGAGCGCAACGTATGAGCGTGCAGTGCTACCGTAACATTTATAATAACATTTATACGTGGTAGAGCCATGCTGCAATTATATTGATGGTATAGTTGTAGCACGAATGGGTCGGCTCGATCGAGGAAGGACCACGCTCTCACATAATACCAGCGAAAAATAGCAGCTTAACACTGCTGTGTTTCGTATTGTGAGTGTAGAGAATTCTCCTAGAGAATCTTAGTCCTCACGGGTGACAACGCATCTGCATTTTGATTCTTTATTGAGGATAGATGTAGATCTATGGTCTATGGGTCACAGCAACCACTTACCATCAAGTGGACTGTGTGCTCGTTTGTCACCCTATCCTATAATAAAAAACATTTGAGATTGTATTTTCAAAATTGTGGCGCAGTGCAAATTCTCAAATCCTTTGTCACCTGCAATAGCTTTTTTTTGCTATCGATCCAGTTTTATTGAAATAGGGTGATGATGATGTTCAAGTGACAAGCGCGTAGTAAGGGAGTAGTAAGTACTGTCCCCAGGACGTGCTTAGTTTTCAATGCTATGGAGTTTCATTTGCAACTAAATGGAGATCCCGAGACGCCTGTGCTAATGTTAAGCACTTAGTTAAATTTAGTCTCGTTAACTTAAGGGTTCAAGTAATATAAACTATTATAATCTTTAAATAGAATTTAATTTGTTGATTAATGAGGAACGGCAACAAATTCCCAAAGGTAATAACTAACGAACTACTTACAAAGTTCTACGAAAAGACTTTGTCATGGAAGCCCTTGGGTATTAAATAGAGGATATTATACTCCTAATAAAGTTGACGACTTTATATTTCCTTTTTGTAAGAGTTATCCAAAAAAATTTTGAAAATCAGTGTTATAGTTACCGCTGTGTGGTTTCTATAACATTTGTGCTGAGTAAACGCCATTTTAGTTCCTTAATTATTTAGTGTTATGTTATTTAGTATTTATATTTGAAACTAAATGAATTATCTTATTATTAGGACATTTAAATAGTATTCTCATCTGATTGGGCTGTATATATATATATATATATAAAGATAAATAGTATATAATAAACAATAAGTATGTTGAATATGATACTATTATTTTTAGAGTTAAGACAAAAAACATTGAACTTTGTCAATTGACTACCGAAATGTATACAAATGTCATTATTAAATTTTTGTCAGTGGGTTACATGTATATTTTTATATTTTCCACAAATGTAAGCTTATACTGCAGGCTATCTCATTTGCAAACAATCAGCTGTTAAGCTCCACCATAATACACTGAAACAGAATTCTAATACCCGTCCAAAATACCTAGATGGTTAGCAATCCACCAACGTAAGTTTCACCAGAAATTTCCTATCGTGCATGCGAACAGATTTTATAGTTTTTGATCAATCTGACTACCTACTCCTTCCTAAAAGGCTGGCATTACACCTTGAATTCCATAACATTCAACACTAGACTTTTCATGGGATTTCAAAGAACATAGAACAGTATAAAATAATTTTAAATTCTGAAGTCGGCTAAGACATTGTGTAGTGTTATACTACTTACGTATCATTTTACATTATTTTAAATTCATTTTTCCATTCTGTTTCGATTTTCTGCATTCACCTCAAAACTGGATATTTTACATCACCTTTATTTCCATAGGATCCTGTAACGATTTTAAACCATAAGAACACAATAACAAATCATTTCTACTTCGTATTTTCACATAATGTCGTGAAGCGACAATAATATATCAAAAAGAATCTAACCTAAGAACAACAAAACAACAAAAATACAACAAAAACAAAAATATATTCAAAATTCAAGGATATTTACAATTTTATAAAAAAAATGAAATGAGGATGATGATGAATGAAGTGAGAGTACAATTAGATTATAAAAAAAAAATAAAGGTGAGAGAATAGGGGAATATAGTGTTGTAGTGGGGCCTAAAAGTCGAAGCGACACACGTTGCGTTTGTAGAAGTAGGTTTCTTAGCAGCGACGGCACGCAGCGCCTGAAGCCAGCACACGCCGTTTGCGCTTGTAGAGGTAGGTTTCTTAGCAGCGACGGCGCGCAGTGCCTGGAGCCAGTACACGCAGCGTCCGGAGCCGGCGCACGTAGCGCCTGGAGAAGGGGCGCGCAACGCTTAGAGCCAGCAGTTGCAGCGCCCAAAGGTAGCGCCGGCGGTAGGTGCACTCGGCGCCTGGAGTAAGTAGTCGTAGCGCCCGGAGTAGTGTGGCCCCCGCGCTTGTAGTAGTCTCGAAGCGACTTCCGAGGTAGATGGAGGCTTGTAGAATTCCGGAGTGGCGCGGCCCGAGTTTTAAGAAGGCTTCGCCGAAGACTTCACGTGTAAATGGAGGCTTGCAGGATCCCGGGGCAGTGGGGCCCCGGGATAAGGCCTTTAGGAGATACTTCCAATTTGCGAACTGAAGCGAGACTGCCTTTCTTCACCGATTGTTCGGCTTTTATACCTTTCTAGAGAGAACGGAAAAATTATTTAAATTATACGCAAATTTTTTGTAAATGGTCAAGAGAAAAGAGGATTTATGTGGAATTATTGAAATAGGAATAACAGATCGGTAGCAAATTTGAATATAATTACCATGGAAACGATATAAATAAGAAAGACAAAACATGTCAAATTTTTGTTTTAGGTTTATAATAAGAAAACTATAAGATTTAAGTGGAAAATAAGATATTATTGATATAGGAAAAAAGGTAGCGCAGCTGCCCACACAAAGTCCAAGATTGTAGAGTTACGGAAAACTAGCTAAAAGATCGAAAAAAGGTAGACTCCATTGACACCAATTTAAAAGTGCTGATGTGTGAGTGTGTGATGATGTGTGAAGTGAAATGATTTGTTATTGTGTTCTTATGGTTTAAAATCGTTACAGGATCCTATGGAAATAAAGGTGATGTAAAATATCCAGTTTTGAGGTGAATGCAGAACATCGAAACAGAATGGAAAAATGAATTTAAAATAATGTAAAATGATACGTAAGTAGTATAACACTACAATTGTGTTTAGAAGAATTAATACCCGGACTGCAATAAGGGAAATTATTTTATTTTATTATGCATATAAATATAGTATATTTTTCTTAATACTTACAAAAAGGGAAGGTCCCACCGAGACTTAAACTCGTAGCCCTGGATTCAGAATCCAGAGGGCTAACCATTACATCATGGAACCGTTCGTTCCTTTTGTGCTAAAATAATGGGGTTGGATTTAGTATCAAGTCGCCTGAATTTGAGAAGTCTAGAACTGTGGAGGGGTCAAGGGGGCTTATCTCAAGCGCCCCCATGCATTTTTTTTAGTTATCCACACAAGGATTTTCTTCTGTATCGTATGAGCAGTTTAAATACACGAATTTCACAAGGACAAACATCCAGACCCGTAGCAATTATTTGTAGGCCATACAAATACTTGTTCCGAGCGGAAATCTAACCCGCGGCCCTTGGTGCTGCAACTTATTGCTAAGCCACTGCGCCACGGAGCCGTCAGCTGCCGCTGAATGTTGCTGCCGGAGCTGCGTCGAAATATTTTGTAAAAATATTCGTAAATCAATATTAATACCTGAAACGGAACATAAATTACATTAAATTCTTACGTTTTTTTATGTTTCATCTGTAAAAATGCGTAAAATGAAGTGCTAGCCCGCCATTTTGTTAACACTGACAGTGGCTGTGACAGTTGTACTCGACTTCGCGTCATAAGCGTCACCGTTCTTCCGTTCCACTGCTTCTGAGTTTACGTGAATGTGCTCCTTATCGTTATTATCTGCCTCCTGTATTTCGACGACATTGCTACCTCTTTGGACTCTGATTGCTTGCTATTTAACGATGAATTCACTACACCTTTGGACACCGATTGGATTGCTTCTCTGGACGACCTTGGATCACTCAGTGGACATTGACGGCAGTGGCGGCAACTGAACGAGATTCGGAATCCGGGCCATTCATGAGCTCAGAGTTTGGTAGAGCCCTTTGTCGATTGAATATTACATTCGGAAGAGATTATTAAAATGTGGAGTTTGTTAAAAGTGATAATTAATGGCGAAACATTATGAAATATAATAATTTTTCGAAATAGTCAAATTGATAAAATATGTTTACTTATTAAAGTTTTTATAAAAGTTAATATTTTGATGTTTTATTTGGGGCAAGAGCGAGCGAAGCGAGCTCGGGATTTGGGACATCCCGACTCAGGTTAGGTTAGAAGGGACCATTCCTTTCGTGGTTGTTTTTTTATAAACCACCCAGAAATAGGAGCACCAATTAGCGGGACTCCGTTGACTAAACTTTGTCATTACTTCGGCGGAGGGGACACCCCTCTACCTTCCTATTAAGGTGATTTTAATCATCAACATTTAATATAAAAAATACGCACCTCCGGCGGAGGGAAACGGAACGAGGTGAATTTATCCCACCCCCCAAACTTTCCCCACGCCCCCACTCCCTATTAAGGCGATATGATTCTTACCCTCTATCAAAATACGGTATGCATTCGCGTCAGATCAATGAAGCTGTTACTGGCTGGCAAACACCACAAACCTAAAAAAGCATCAAAAATAAATTTCTTTTAAAAAATTTGTGACACAGTGGCGAAACAAAGGTATGGACTTCGGTGGCAGTTTTATGCGCCTTAACCATTTAAACAATAAAGGCATAGAAATAATAAATACAATACACTGTTCCTTTCTACATTTTGTGAATATTATACAAATTCTATAGTAAGCATTTACTGATTTTATATTTTTAAGAAACTTCTGATAGTTTGAAGTGGTGGGGTGAGGGGGGTATTTTTGGATCCAGCGTCTTCGGGCAGCAGCAACCCATTCTACGCTACTGACATGACCTAAGCTATAATTTGTATAATGTTACGTTGTTTTTAAAAGACACACGAGTGCACCACCTGCTCAAGAACGAAAGTCGGCTACTTACAAAGTCACGATTCTAGAGTGAGATCCCAGTTCAAGTAGTATAAAATAAATATGCTTTACTGCACCTCCAAAAGTGAGAAATGATCTGTCCTGCAATAAACACAATACAACAATTGTGTTGTATTTATTAAGAATGAAGTCAAAAAATCCAGTATATTTGAATAATTCGCAAATTCTTCAATTAGTATAAATATTATATAGGTCTGAACATGACAGGAAAAATTATTATTAATGGTGATTTTTTTTTTGTAACCGTATTATACCTAGGCATTAATCGTCCAACAAAATGCTGCAGTATAAATCCACACAACACATCATATTTCATCATTAAGTCAAGTGTTCGTATCGCGAGATAAATTTACCGCAAGTTGATGAAGCTTATCAAAATAAGAACATTATTAAATAGCTATTTTGAATATAGTATCTAAACACGGCATGCACTGCAATACCTATTAGTCAGATGAATTTGCAGGCGCGCGTACTTTAACTCAACAAAGTTTCATTGCTATCCGTGTCACGGTATAAACAAGTTAGATATATACTTAAGTTTGCTAAGAAGCATTTATCTTATATCTATAGATTTTCTGTATAGGTCTACTGGAAGATGATTCGATATATGATGGCGAATTCTTCGCCTCGTTGGTCTAGTGGTTATGATAAGGTCATGGGTTCGAATCCTAGATCGGGCCATAAAGTAATTTTTAGGGTTTTCTAACAAAAAAATCTCAATAGCAGCCCAGAGTCAGAAACTTGGCGTTGTTTCACCATCGAGCTTCGGAAACCACGTAAAGCCGTTGGTCATGCGGTGGTCGAGTATGTTTCAAGTAACTAAATTTCATAATATTAGCGCAAACTTAGCTGTAAAGTCAGTATACATGCATTAGGTCACTGATGATTACGTTTCTAGTAGGGTATTTGGAGTATCAAAAAAGAGGCCGCGTGCCCAGACTCTATGAAATACCTCGCTCTACAACACTACATAATGCAAAATTATTATGTTATAAATACTAGATACACGTGTGGTGTATCTATTTATTTACACACACACATTGGAAATATCTATTTACATATGTATATAAATAACTCATTATACAGTTAAGTTTATCATACACAATCTATAGTATTCATATATATATTTTATTTACTATGTACGGCATACTTATTTATTATCACTTATATTAGTATTTTATATTATCAAGTCCCGTACGTGGAAGGCACTCTTGTAGAACCGGTTCCCCAGTCGGTCGACCGGCCGCGGTGCATAGTTTAAGAGAAGACTCGCCAGTTAGCAACGAGACCCTTATAAACGTAAGCGCATGCCGCTCCTTGCTCCGTCGCTTGATTGTTATCACACAAATTTAATCCGTAATATAAGTTGTGAAAGACTGTTATCCCATAAGTTAATTTTATTATTGAGCTATTAATATTCTAATATTTTATCAATTTACTATCATTCTTTTCTCCTTCTTATCTTAATAATTGTGTGTGTATCTATTGTAATAAACTGAATTATTCGGAATTTGTGGACATTATTTAAATTGCCTAGTCGTTACACGAACATTACATCTCACTATACTACACTGGTGACCCCGAAGGAACACTAAAATGAGTGATAGCAGTGATTCGGTAAAAACCGCGGGATCAACGGCAAAGTCAGAAAAAGTGACCATGCGGCGCGCTCAACGTGTGCGCGTCCCTACAGAAGACGAACGTGATAAAATGGCGGACGCACGTAAAATTAACATAAAGGTGCCTCCATTTTCTCCAGACGACCCGGAGATTTGGTTTGCACTACTAGAAAGCCAATTTGAGAACTCAAATATAAGTGACAACGCTACAAAATTTACCAATGTAATAATAAATTTAGATATTATATACGCTAAAGCGGTGAAAGATATCATCATAAATCCTCCGGCGTATAACCGTTACAACAAGATAAAGACGGAGCTAATCAGGCGTCTATCCGCGTCTCACGAGAAGAAGGTAAAGCAGTTACTTACGCACGAAGAGCTCGGGGATCGGAAACCTTCACAGTTTCTTCGGCATCTGATGGACCTAGCGGGACCTTCCGTGCCCGAAGAATTTATAAGAACTATATGGAGTAATCGTCTTCCACACAACATTCAGACGGTACTAGCATCACAACCGACTCATTCCCTGGAGCAATTGGCTGACCTCGCAGACCGCATACAGGAAATCACAGCACCCTGTAACGTAGCCGTCGCGTCTTCCAGCGCTGCAGTGGCTCAACCTGCCAATGAAATCGCTGAGCTGAAGAAGATGGTGGAGCGTCTCGCGTTAAAGCTAGATGAGCACACGAGCTCTAACCGAAGGTGCAGCAACAGATCCAGACCACAACGACGTCGATCGACCTCACGTCAGCGTACACGGTCTAACTCCCACTATCGGAAGTATCCTATATGCTGGTACCACTCAAAACATGGGGCAAATGCTCGATGGTGTATTAAGCCTTGCGACTATCAGCCGGCGGGAAACTACGCGGGCAATCGCTAATGGCGACGGACGACTGCCCAGCTTCGATGAGTCGCCTTTTCGTCAAGGACCACGTGACGAAGACAGAGTTCCTGGTGGACACCGGCAGCGACCTCTGTGTGTTCCCCTACGACGCACTAAAGGAGCGACGACAGAAAGCGAACTACCAGCTTTCAGCAGCGAATGGAAGTATAATTATTACGTATGGTTATATTAATCTAAAACTTAATTTAGGTTTACGTAGAGATTTTCCATGACAGTTTATAGTAGCTGATATCACAAAAGCAATCATAGGTGTTGATTTTCTTTCAAATTATAATCTTGTCGTAGATATGCGCAACAAACGCCTAATAGATAATACTACTTCTTTGTCTGTAAATTCAATTGCTATTGTTGTTTGTAATGCTTATTCTGTCAAGGTGCTGACTGGCGATTCTAAGTACCACGCGATCCTAAATAAATATCCAGAAATCACTAGACCTTCAGGTACACCGCTCACGCCAACACATCACACTAAGCACCACATCCGCACCACACCAGGACCACCTATCTCTTGTTCACCTCGTAGGCTGGCACCCGATAAGTTGCTGATTGCCAAGCGAGAGTTTGACATCATGTTAAGCAATGGCACAGCACGCCCATCGGAAAGTCCGTGGTCGTCACCCCTTGATTTGCTACCTAAAAAGAATAACGGGTGGCGTCCATGCGGTGATTACCGACGACTTAACGCACGGACCATACCGGACAGGTATCCCATCCGCCATATCCATGACTTTGCTCACGCTATTTCTGGTTGCAAGATCTTTTCAACTATTGACCTTGTAAAAGCCTACAATCAGATTCCCGTTTTTGAGGAGGACGTTGCAAAAACAGCAATTACTACACCCTTTGGCCTGTATGAGTTCCCATTCATGGGCTTCGGTTTGCGTAACTCTGGGCAAACTTTCCAAAGGTTTGTTGATGAGATGACCAGAGGCCTCGATTTCTGCTACTGTTTTCTCGACGATTTCCTTGTCTTCTCGAAAACAGAAGCAGAACATCGAGACCACCTTCACCAACTGTTTAACCGAATGAAGGAATACGATATCCTCATAAACTCGTCAAAATGTGTCTTCGGAGCTAGCGAGGTGTCATTCTTAGGACACCATATCTCAGAAGCCGGTTCTAAGCCTTTGAACTCAAAAGTCGAGGCCATACAAAATTTTCCACCTCTGAAAACCATATGCCAGCTAAGGAGATTCCTGGGCATGGTAAATTTTTACATGCGCTTTCTACCAAATGCGGCTAGAATTCAGCTGCCGCTGAATGCTTTACTTTCCGGTTTGGTCAAGGCGTCTCAACCGATCGATCTCACCGGGGAAGCATTAGCTTCCTTCAATGAGTGCAAGAACAGCCTTTCCCAAGCTGCTCTACTCGCACACCCTGACTGCAACGCCAAACTTGCTCTGGTAACAGATGCATCAGATTTGGCTATGGGTGCAGTTTTGCAGCAGTTTAAGGATGGTTTTTGGCAACCTCTTGCTTTCTTTTCTCGAAAGCTAAGTCCTTCCCAAATGAAGTACTCACCATATGACCATGAGCTTTTGGCGATATATGAAAGCATAAAATATTTTCGGCACATGCTAGAGGCCAGGCACTTTGTAGCATATACTGACCATAAGCCGCTCAGTTACGCTTTTCATGATAGGAAAGTCAACTGTTCGCCTCGTCAGTACCGCTACCTCGATTACATCTCGCAGTTTACGACCGACATCCGCCACATTTCGGGCAAGGATAATGTCGTGGCTGACACCTTGTCTCGAATCGAGGAACTGCAAATGCCAATCGATCTAGATCTACTTGCAAAATCCCAAGCCTCTGATGCGGAACTGACTGATATCTTGAGCAGTGAATCATCACTTTCACTGCGTATAGAACAGTTCAAGCTTCCGAACAGTAGCTCGGAACTATATTGCGACGTGAGCACACCGTCACCTAGACCATTTGTGACAAAGCCCTTCCGTAAAAAACTCTTCGATAGTCTTCATAACCTCAGCCACCCAGGCGTCAGAGCGTCAACCAAACTTGTAGCGGAGCGATTCGTTTGGCCTGGGATGCGTAAAGACTGTCGAGAGTGGTTACGGAACTGTCTGGCGTGTCAACGTGCAAAGGTGCATCGCCACGTGTCATCTCCCTTCGGCACGTTCGATCTACCCAAGGCACGTTTTTCTTTTATACATGTGGACATAATAGGCCCACTGCCCCCATCACAGGGAAATCGATATTGCCTCACCATCGTGGACCGTTTCACACGCTGGCCCGAAGTCTCGCCAATGGTCGATATGACAGCTGAGACCGTTGGAAAGGCTCTGATATCATGGATATCCAGATTTGGATGTCCAACTGATATCGTAACGGATCGCGGACGACAGTTTGAATCCACCCTTTTTCATTATTTAGGAAAAATGATTGGATTCAAACATCGAAAAGCTACCGTGTATCACCCAGCGTGTAACGGTATGGTGGAACGGTTTCACCGGCAACTAAAGGCAGCAATAATGTGTCACGCAGACAGCAACTGGGTAGACACATTGCCTTTAGTACTGTTGGGTATTAGGTCCTCTTATAAAGAAGAGCTTAAAGCTTCGTCGGCAGAGTTGGTATACGGAGAGCCCTTACGTCTTCCAGGGCAATTTTTCCAACCAGTTGCTCTTGATAACACCGATTTATCAGAATTTACCACTCGCCTTTGACAACTCACCCAGAAGCTATCACCGACACCTGCCACACGTCACAGTAAAAACAACATCTTTGTACATAAAGATTTAAAAGTTTCAACGCACGTATTTTTGCGAGACGATGCCTTAAGAGGTGCATTGCAACCTCCATATTCTGGCCCTTACGAAGTGGTCGAACACGGCGATAAAACATTTAAAATATGGGTAAAAGGGAAAGCTGTAACAGTATCGATAGACCGTCTTAAGCCAGCCTATATACTGACAGACCCCTCACCAAATTCCATCCCTACTTTTTATCCTCAACCTGTCCCTAAACCGTCAGAATCCACCGATACAGCAGCAACTCCTGTCAAGGAAAACGTTAAACGTACGCGCTTGGGGCGCGTTGTACGTTTCCCTGATTTTTATCGCCCGTAGTGACGGTCTCCGGGGGGGAGTGATGTGGTGTATCTATTTATTTACACACACACATTGGAAATATCTATTTACATATGTATATAAATAACTCATTATACAGTTAAGTTTATCATACACAATCTATAGTATTCATATATATATTTTATTTACTATGTACGGCATACTTATTTATTATCACTTATATTAGTATTTTATATTATCAAGTCCCGTACGTGGAAGGCACTCTTGTAGAACCGGTTCCCCAGTCGGTCGACCGGCCGCGGTGCATAGTTTAAGAGAAGACTCGCCAGTTAGCAACGAGACCCTTATAAACGTAAGCGCATGCCGCTCCTTGCTCCGTCGCTTGATTGTTATCACACAAATTTAATCCGTAATATAAGTTGTGAAAGACTGTTATCCCATAAGTTAATTTTATTATTGAGCTATTAATATTCTAATATTTTATCAATTTACTATCATTCTTTTCTCCTTCTTATCTTAATAATTGTGTGTGTATCTATTGTAATAAACTGAATTATTCGGAATTTGTGGACATTATTTAAATTGCCTAGTCGTTACACGAACATTACATCTCACTATACTACACACGTGTTCATTCTCCCCGAAGCGTTGAAAACATTAAATAACATTTTCTCTCACTGTTATCTGAATGTAAATGTTCAAGCCACTCTGTTTATTTAATCTTGTGAGCGAGTAATTGATGGAAATGTTGCTTTCCGTAACGGGAAATGTATAGCAATCACTCTTTTACGTCATATTCGGGAAGTAATCTTTAATTTAATATATTATATTGGATCTGAGAACGTGTGTTTTCTTAATTGATACATATATACATATATACATACATATATATATACATATATATATATATATATATATATATATATATATATATATATATATATATATATATATATATGGTGTATAAAGTGAGCCGTGAGTGTTTATGTTTTATGTACGTATGCTTTATATTTGCCATAATTACCTACCGATTGTCCATTATTTGAGTTATATTATCGGTCTATTACCACTTCAGCCTCATTTTTTTGTAGAAGAGGGGGCAAACGAGCATGTGGCTTACCTGATTTTTTTTTATAGAAGAGGGGGCAAACGAGCATGTGGCTCACCTGATGTTCTGTTTTTATAGAAGCAGGGGCAAACGAGCATGCGGCTCACCTGATGGTAAGTGACTACCGCCGCCCATGAACAACCGCAACACCAGGGGAATTGCAGAGGCGTTGCTGGCCTTCTAGAGAGATGTAAGCTCTTTTCTTGAAGGTCCCTAAGTCGTGTCGGTTCGGAAAAATCGCCGGTGGTAAACGATTTCACAGAGAAGTTGTATGAGGAAGAACACTCCTAGTAGAACTCAAAGTCGTGTCCCTCCACGCATCCAGATGGTGAGGATGGTATCGTGAATTTTGACGCGATGTGCGTTCGTGAAATTTGGCGGCCGGAATTAATCCTAACAATTCCTCAGAGCACTTCCCGTGGTAGATTTGACAGAAAATACTACTCTACCTTTGTTGTTTTGTTGTACTTAGGTTAGGTTCTATTTTTTTATTTTTTTTGTTATTGTCGCTTCACGACATTTGGCGCCCAACGTGGGGCCTAAAAGTCGAAGCGACACACGTTGCGTTTGTAGAAGTAGGTTTCTTAGCAGCGACGGCACGCAGCACCTGAAGCCAGCACACGCCGTTTGCGCTTGTAGAAGTAGGTTTCTTAGCAGCGACGGCGCGCAGCGCCTGAAGCCAGCACACGCAGCGTCCGGAGCCGGCGCACGTAGCGCCTGGAGAAGGGGCGCGCAACGCTTAGAGCCAGCAGTTGCAGCGCCCAAAGGTAGCGCCGGCGGCAGGTGCACTCGGCGCCTGGAGTAAGTAGTAGTAGTGCCCGGAGTAGTGTGGCCCCCGCGCTTGTAGTAGACTCGAAGCGACTTCTGAGGTAGATGGAGGCTTGTAGGATTCCGGAGTGGCGCGGCCCAAGTTTGAAGAAGGCTTCGCCGAAGACTTCACGTGTAAATGGAGGCTTGCAGGATCCCGGGGCAGTGCGGCCCCGGGATAAGGCCTTTAGGAGATACTTCTAATTCGCGAACTGAAGCGAGACTGCCTTTCTTCACCGATTGTTCGGCTTTTATACCTTTCTAGAGAGAACGGAAAAATTATTTAAATTATACGCAAATTTTTTGTAAATGGTCAAGAGAAAAGAGGATTTATGTGGAATTTATCGAAATAGGAATAACAGATCGGTAGCAAATTTGAATATAATTACCATGGAAACGATATAAATAAGAAAGACAAAATATGTCAAATTTTTGTTTTTGGTTTATAATAAGAAAACGGTAAGATTTAAGTGGAAAATGAGATATTATTGATATAGGAAAAAAGGTAGCGCAACTGCCCACACAAAGCTCGAGATTGTAGAATTACGGAAAACTAGCTAAAAGATCGAAAAAAGGTAGACTCCATTGACACCAATTTAAAAGTGCTGATAATGTGAAAATACGAAGTAGAAATGATTTGTTATTGTGTTCTTATGGTTTAAAATCGTTACAGGATCCTATGGAAATAAAGGTGATGTAAAATATCCAGTTTTGAGGTGAATGCAGAAAATCGAAACAGAATGGAAAAATGAATTTAAAACAATGTAAAATGATACGTAAGTAGTATAACACTACACCGGTCAGAAAGATTCGAAACGCTGGAACGAGATGGCACGGGGGTGCCCCGGCCCACAGATGAGAACAGTATTTCATGTGAGGCCGAACTTGCGCTTTGTAAAGCTGCAAGCGATGTGTCATCATTAAATACTGTTTCGCTCTGCTGAGCACGCCAAGCTTTTTAGAGGCTAATTTGGCCTACTCTTTCAAGTGACCACGAAACTGCACATTATTCGATATGGCGACGCCGTGGATTCCTATGCTAGCGAGGGCAGCAAGGAGTGCCTTGAAACTGAGGAAATACGACAAAAGGGTACTTTTAAAAAGTATACCTGTGTATTCTGGTGATTGAACTGGACTAGATTTAGTCGCCCCCAATCGGATACTTTGTTAAGCAAAGACTCGACTTCAGACACAAGTTTGTCCCGTTGCTCGGCGAAGAATTTCCGAGAAATATTGCCACGGTCCGCAAAGTAATGAATGTTACCACTTTGCTACATATAATTGATATGCAGAAGAAACAGCGGTGGTGATAGCACGCAGTCTTGTGGAACTGCAGCATTAGTAGGCTTGTAATCAGAGCATGCACCGTCTACTAAGACCTTGATTCTCCGATCAGCAAGGAAACTGATGATCCAATTGCACAATTTCTCGAAAAACCCATAGAAAAGGTGCTTCGTAAGTAGCGCTTTGTGCTAAAACCGATTGAAAATAAATCTTATACAGTTATAGTGAAGTCGTTTCAGATTGTTCAAAAGATCCCGGGATAGATCTGGGTAACATACATCTGCATAATCTATTATGGGTTGTTATAAGCAATTGGACAAGCATGATCTTAGACTTTTTGGGAAGAAAATGTATTAAATGATACAGATAACGTAACGTGGCAATGACTTTATGACTAACTTCTAAAATCTGAGTTCTTTAATTCAGCGTGCTTTCAAGGTTTATGATGGAGGCCTTTGTTCAGCAGTGGAATTGTGAAGGGGTGCATTTTACTTTAATTATCTAGTAAAACCTCTTATTCCATTACTTTTTTTCCTTTCTTACGTGGTAGAACCATGCTGCTGCTATATAATGGCTGCAGCACATATGGGTCGGCTCGGCCGGGATGGGAACATGGTCTCACTGAATACCAAAGTGCTTGCAGCGTTAATGCTGCTGTGTTTTGTATGGTGAGTGTAGAGAACCGGAGACTCTTTTTATTGATAAAAAACCATTCCATCTTAGTACTCGTGGGCAATACATGATAGAGAGGTCGATGCGACGCAGCATCTACTTATCATCAGGTCACTTGTCACCCTTATTCTATGTAAAACATCCACTGCGAAATATTATATATCACACAATGACTCCTTATACTATTGTTGAATATTCGACGAACTTAAAAGCCCCTTCCGTATTTTATTCCTATTCTATACTGAACTAGAGAATCGGATGGAAATTGACACAACGGTTTACAGCCCTATCAAATCTCGGTAAAATCGGAGCGTTATTATCGCTTCAGTGACATTTGATTTGTGAAATATCAACCGTTAATGGTTTAGAAACTTCGATTGCGACGAGTTGAGGATGAGAATGGTTTTGTGCCTTAAACATTGTACCGGAATAATAAAACTAATCTTAATTATCTTTTAAAGACTTTTGTGTGTGTTGTTAGGTAACTTAATAATATTTTTATTATATAGAAACTACAAGTGAATCTACCGTGCAAGGACTGCTGCATGCGGACAGATATAAAAAAGAGGGCTTTTCCGATCTAGTTGAATGATTTTTTACTATTTCTAAGTAAGCATTGGACTACTATCCCACGTGATGTGGGATAGTAGTTAAGAGAGGGAATTCAGAGGCGAAAACGAGTCCTATGACCCATGAATATGTAATAATAACTTTTTAATGTAATTTCAGTTTTAATAACTTTATTATATTGTGAATTTCAGTGTGCTCGATCTTTACTTCATCATTTTATGGTAAAGCTATAAAAAAGAAACAAAGAAGGATAATGAGAATGGCGGGCAAATATTTAAATACATATATGCATAATGTGTGCCGTGTAGTGGCGGTCAAGAATATCCACTACCCCATATCCTCACGTGGGTGTCGTAAAAGGCGACAAAGGGAAACAGGCAGGAGATGGGCAGCAGCATCTTCCTGATAAAAGCCAAAATTACAATAAAAAAACTGCCGTTGCCAATCCGCTCGCCAAGCGTGGCAACTATGGCAAATACCCCTCTATGAATGTAACAAAGAGACGGCCCCCAGTCCCCGGCGACCCCGCTATTCCTGGCTACGGTGGCGACCATGGTAACGGCCGGGCAGGGGGTGCTAAGAATCTCCGGTGGAGGTTTGGTTGCCACCTTAGACGACTAGACCTGGCAACGTACAACGCACGCACCCTGAGGACTGACGAGAAGATCGTGGAGCTGGAAGAAGAGATAGACAAGTTGCGCTGGCATATTATAGGATTATCCGAAGTCCGAAGAGAGGGGGAGGACACGGTAATCCTCGAATCCGGCAACTTGCTCTATCACCGGGAGGGCGACCATCTGTCCCAAGGAGGTATCGGATTTATCGTCCACAAGTCTCTCGTTAACAACGTTGTAAAGATCGGGAGTGTGTCGACGAGGGTTGCGTACCTTATACTCAGAATCACCAAACGGTATTCGCTGAAGGTCATACAGGTTTACGCACCAACCTCGGCACACCCCCGATGAGGAGGTGGAGGAAATGTATGAGGATATCTCTAGAGCCATGCATTCATCCAAAACCCAATATACGGTGTTAATGGGAGACTTCAATGCAAAACTAGGCACAAGAGAGAACGGTGAGCTGAAAATAGGGAAATTTGGAATAGGGCAACGGAACCCAAGGGGCCAGCAGCTGGCCGACTTCATGGAGAAAGAGGGACTCTTAATGATGAACTCTTTCTTCCAGAAGCGGCCCCACAGGAAGTGGACCTGGTCGAGCCCCGACGGTTCGACAAAAAATAAGATTGACTTCATTATGACGACCAGACGACAACTGTTCAGTGATGTCTCCGTGATCGCGAGGGTGAAAACTGGTAGCGATCACCGAATGGTTAGAGGCACACTGAACCTAAACGTTAAAATGGAGAGGTCTCGTCTAATGAAGTCAACGCTCCGTCCCCCTCGTGCTCTGTTACATAGTCCCGAAACCTTTCAGCTCGAGTTACAAAACCGTTTTCAGTGCCTAGAAGACTGCAATGAAGTGGACGATATGAATGACAAGCTCGTGGAAACTGTCCATGCGGTCAGAGCTAAGTTCTGCAAGACCCACCGCATAAGAACACAAAAACTCTCCGATCACACTCATAATCTCATGGCTGTTAGACGGGAGATGAAGCTACATTCTTCAACAGATTTGACAGCATACAGGCAACTGAACAGACAGATAACCAAATGCATGCGGCGGGACTTAAATACAGCTTGTATTGAAGAAGCGATCGAGCGGAACCAAGGCTCCAAAGCCTTTGCCAGAGATCTGTCTGCCAGAAAGAGCCAACTGTCAAAGCTGAAGACAGAACGTGGTAGCATCGTTTCCGGGACACCTGAGATTTTAAGTTAGATTGAGAGGTTCTATGGGCAGCTGTACACGTCATCGTTGGAACCACACGCAAGTGTGAGTAACGATCCAAGGGCGAGTCTCATCCGACACTATTCCGAAGATATCCTGGACGTCAGTCTGAGCGAGATTAGAATGGCTCTCCAGCACCTTCAAAACGGTAAGGCCCCAGGCGAGGATGGAATTACAGCGGAGCTTCTGAAAGCGGGTGGAAGACCGGTACTTGAAGTCCTTCAGAAGCTCTTTAATTCCGTCCTCCATGGTGGCATTACACCGGAGGCGTGGAGCAGAAGTGCGGTGGTCTTGTTCTTCAAGAAAGGTGACAACGCTCTCTTGAAGAACTACAGACCGATTTCCCTTCTGAGCCGCGTCTACGTGCTGTTTTCGAGAGTCATTACGAATCGTCTCGCGCGCAGACTTGACGACTTCCAGCCTCCCGAACAAGCCGGTTTCCGAAAGGGCTTTAGCACCATAGACCACATACATACCCTTCGGCAAATTGTACAGAAGTCCGAAGAGTACAATTTGCCACTATGTCTGGCGTATGTGGACTATGAGAAAGCCTTTGATTTCGTGGAAATTTGGGCGGTGCTGCAGTCCCTTCAGCGGTGCCAAGTTGACTGTCGGTATATCGAAGTGTTGAAGTGCTTGTACAGTAGGGCTACGATGGCTGTCCGAGTACAGAATCAGAGTACGAAACCTACCTAATTGCAGAGAGGTGTAAGACAGGGTGACGTCATATCCCCGAAACTCTTCACCGCTGCATTGGAAGACGTTTTCAAGCTTCTGGACTGGAAAGGATACGGTATGAACATCAATGGCGAGTACATAACTCACCTTCGATTTGCCGACGATATAGTCCTTATGGCAGAATCGCTGGAGGACCTAAGCACTATGCTCAATGACCTCGATAGTATTTCCCAACGGATAGGTCTTAAGATGAACATGGACAAAACAAAGATCATGTTCAATGTCCATGTCACACCTATGCCGGTAATTGTTGGGAGCACTAAGCTCGAAGTTGTTGACGAGTATGTTTACCTGGGACAAATAGTCCGACTAGGTAAGTCCAACTTCGACCGAGAGGTCAATCGACGGATTCAACTCGGCTCGGCAGCGTTTGGGAAGCTACGACACATCTTCTCGTCAGACATACCTCAAAACCTGAAAACGGAATTGTACAACCAGTGCGTGTTGCCAGTGATGACTTACGGAACTGAAACGTGGTCCTTCACTGCTGGCCGTATGAGGAAGCTCAAGGTCGCTCAGCGAGCTATGGAGAGGGCTATGCTCGGAGTTTCTCTGCGTGATAAACTTAGGAATGAGGATATCCGCAGTAGAACCATAGTAACTGATATAGCCCAACGGATTAGTAAGCTGAAGTGGCAGTGGGCCAGCCTTATAGCTCGAAGAACCGACAACCGATGAGGAAGAAAGGTTCTCGAGTGGCAGCCTCGTACCGGTAGGCGAAGTGTAGGGCGTCCCCCCACGAGATGGAGTGACGACCTGGTAAGACATGCATGAAGTCGATGGATGCAGGTGGCTCAGGACCGTGCTTTGTGGCATTGTTTGGGGGAGGCCTATGTTCAGCAGTGGACTTGTGAAGGGCTGTAATGATGATGATATATGATAATATTTAAGTATTGAGTAATGATCGCGATGCTGCGTTGGAATTTAAATTAAAAATTGTTATTGTTAATATTAAAACTATGCAATAGCAATGTATACGCTACTTACTTTCCGGCATCTTAGAGAGAGTTGAAATGGAAGGAGACGAGGACTGTTTCCTATATCACTTGCATTTTATAACTTACAAGTTAACTACTGTGACAATGTGAGTACACAGGAATAAGGTACTACATACTAACTTACGAATTAACTTAACTACTACTGGGCTGTTTTAACAATTAAACCTTGGGTTTTATGCTATGTTGAGTATTCTAAAGTCTCGTAAGTAAATTGAGTCACGTCTTTGAAGACGTGCTGCTATATCCTTAGCAGGCGGTGCCGTATGGTAGATAACTTCGTGATGGCACTATGTTTAATATTCTTAGGTCACGTAAGTGAATTCAATTGCGCTTTTAAAGACGTGCTGTTATTTGCTTAGTAGGCGGTGCTGTATGGTAGGTATTCCTGATGCCATGCATATGTAGCTCGCTTTTGCTACAAAATCGGGGAAAACGGGTTATCATATTATTAAAGAATGCATTAATAAAAATAACCCCTAGAAATGAGGTGATCAATATAAATAATTGTCCAAAATTATAGTTAAATTATATGTTTCAATAAAACTAATTTTACAGATTTTATTGCGTATATTAACTTATTTTATATTCCCGACGTTTCGAGGACGATCCTGTACGTGTTCACAGACTGCAGACTTCCCGGAGGATCACCCCCATCACTACATTACATTTGATTGACCACAAATCCTCGCTAAAGAACATCGATTACATCCAAGGATGATTCGCGAGGCTATTGAAATCAAAAAACATCCTAATTTCAATAGAAAAGATGGATGGGTGCTGCTATCTGCTTGGGATCCCGTAATTAATAAAATTAAATCCCAAGCCAAGCATACAACTGCAAGACTTCAAGATACTATAAGTTCATACTGCGTAGATCGGAACAAAAATTAATAATTTTCAATCTACATGTAGCCGTGGTTAACTATGACATCGTGACGTCAATCACCTCAGTCCTGCCGTGACCATGGCTGTTGTATAGTGCTATAAAAGTCGGGAATATAAAACAAGTTAATATATTTTTATACGATAGTGTGACAAACGAGCAGTCCACTTGATAGTTGCTGTGACCCATAGACATCTACATTAATCCTCAATAAAGAATCAAAATGCAGATGCGTCTTCACCGGTGAGGACTAAGATGGAATACCTCTTTTCCACTCACCAATACGAAACACAGAAGTATCAAGCTGCCATTTTACGCTGGTATTCTGTGAGAGCGTGGTCCTTCTTCGGTCGAGCCGACCCATTCTTGCTACAACTATACTACTAATACAGTTGCAGCATGGCTCTACCACGTCTAATATATACAATTAAATCCGTAAAATTAGTTTTATTTAAAACTGTAGTATTCGCGTTAATATAAAAAAATCATTTAATTATATGTCTACAAAAATAATCCCTCTGGTATACTTGCTGCTTCTTCTCAGGACAGAGGTATTTTCCAAATCGTTGATAAATTGATGAATAAATCAATAAATTGATTTTCAATTAGTAATAATAATCTATATTGAAAAATACTTATTCTATTCTGATACTAAAGGAAATAAAATAACTTAATATTATGTGAAACGGAACGTGGTATATCCATGCTACAGATACGTTATAGTTGCAGCACAAATGGGTCACTCGACCGGTGAAGAACCACGCTCTCACAGAATATCAGTGTGAAATACTAGCTTAATTTTTAATTATTTCGTATAGTATAAGTAGAGTATTGGAGACCCTTTTTACTGGTAAGGCTTAAATTCTGTCTTAGTCCTTACGTTTGAAAACGCATCCGCATTTTTGTTCTTTATCAAGGAAGTTGTAGGTGTCCATGGGCCACTGCATCCACTTAACAATATGGATAAGGCTATGTCGTGTTAATTACGTACATTTGTAAAAACACATAGACAATGTATTTGTTTTTTTAAAGTAAAATTAAAGAAAAAAGGTACAACCTCTATTCTTCCTACTTTTAGGCCCAGGCCGTCTCTTATTTTTTAGAGACCGCATCCACCGCATTACTTCAGTTCGTATGACATTACCTGTTCTTGAAATATTTTAATTCTTTGACATAAATGATTTTTATAGAATGTACGTGATATGTAGGCCACAGCCACCACATATCATTAGGAGGGCTGTGTGTACTCACACAGCGCTCCTAATGATATGTGGTTGCTGTGGCCCATGGACATCTATATTTATCTTGGATTAAGAATCAAAATGCAGATGCGTTGTCACCCCTGAGGAATAAGATGGAATGCCTCGTTTCCAGTAAAATGTATCTGCGGTTCTCTACACTCACCATACAAAACACAGCAGCATTTAGGTGCTATTTTACGCTTGTATACTGTAAGAGCGTGGTCCCATCCCAGTCGAGCCGAGCCATTCGTGCTAAAACCATAATAATATAGCTGAAGCATGGCTCTATCACGCTACCTCATTTATCTCATTTTAAGCTTCACTGCCGAGTACATGGTTAATCAGCACATTTGATTGCAATTAAATTGCTTTTTGGCGTAAGCATAGTCTGAACTCTGGTTTCCCTGATCTACCACGGGTTAAGATAGGATTTATCTTAATAGGAATAGTCTGCCAGAGGCCTTATACTTTTAATGCTGCTGCCTGTATCCGATTTTGGTATTTATGATTTGGTATAAACGAAATGTGGCAAATGTCGCCTTTATGAGACAATCTATAGGAGATTGCTGTGTTAAAAATTGACCTTAACGGTAAAGGTAACGCTTAACGAGGTGGATTAACTACCGTACATCGATGCCATTGGGTTTTTCCGGCATTTCCTTTAATAAACTCTAACGACACACACCGAATGGGGTGATGATCTTCTTTAGCCACCACGACGCAGCTGATGTGAATAATCGGTTCAAATAAAAATTATGCAAGTTTATAGCTATTATTTTGACACACATACATACACACACACACACACACACACACACACACACACACACACACACACACACACACACACACACACAAACACAAACGCGCACTTGCGTTCGTACACACACACGTATTTAATACCTCCTGACATACAGTTCTCCCAGTTCAGGAGTCAGGACAACACTGATATTTTTACAAAGTTAGCTGTATTTAATAAAGGTCATTATTATTATCATATAAATAAAATAATTACTAACATTTCTGATTTGTTAATGACTCAATTGATTATGCATCATTGATCATAATCACCTTGTCATTCATCCATTCTCTTTTTTCATTGAATCTAGCTTAGAGTTCTTATGAACGCCAAATTCTTCAGCGGTTCGCATAAACAAGACTTTCTTGTGTCTGTTTTAGCATATTAAACTGACAAATGAACTTACCATCCACCTGGTAGTAAGTGGCTACTGCACCCATGGACACCTGGAACCAACATCAATCAAAGAAGGCTACAGATGCAATATCACCTCTGGGCACTAAGATGGAGTGCCTAACAGGCTGTTATTGCACTGTCCTTCTATACCATTCAGACCGAAAAACAGCAGTGAATTCTGTGTTTGTGGCAGAAATAAGTAAAAGAGCGATTTTATCCAGATGGACCTCTAGGCAAAAAAGTAGTACTATCACTCAGTAAATTTATTAAGCTATTTGGAATTCACGTTATAATCTTATTTATAAGTTATACATATCAAATCATATCATCCCGTAGGTTTCGTAAGAGGCGGCAGAGGGAAACTAAAACAGTTAATGTGCAGCGCCATCTTCCTCATAGAAAAAATGAACAGAACAGAACCCGCTTGCAACCGTTACCAGCGTGTCAACTATGGCAAAATACCCCTATAAGGCAATCTATGGGGAGGCCTTAGTTCTGCAGTGGAATTTTGAGACTGTAGTAGATATATTATATACCAAATATGTAGTTTAGTTCACGAATGGCTATCTTCCATAAATCCATGTCTAAGCGCGTATATTGCTTCAAATATTATGTAATATTATAAAACAATGTCAAAGTATATTTCTACTTCACTGCCCTCTATATAGTTTACTTACATTTTCTTAGTCTTTCAGTTATATAAAAGTGTCCAAGGGACTTAGATTAGCAGATTATAGTTATTTTTTTTTCCATGCAGCATACTCCTCAATATAATGATCTATTTTATTGTAGCTTATTTATTCTTTTCCAAAATTTCGACAGATATTTTAAAAATACAATATCTAATTTTTGCGTAAGATTTTGTATTGATTTGTTGTAGATTTGTCCTAAGGAACCAAATGAGTGATCACAGTAGTGAAGAGGCTCGTGAGTGACTTCTAGTCGAAATCCTCTTGAAACTGTCGGGCAAGCACTGCGGGATACACCAAGAAGCCCTTCAGCCAGTAGTGTTCCAGGCCGCCGAGTCCCGGACTTTTCTAGTTCGGGGGCCATCGGAATGCCTCAGCTACATCGTCCGGCGTTATTATAATGGGGTCCATGGGCGTAATATACGCACACTTACTCGCCACAACTTCCGTTCTTCGCTGTGGTTTACGGGCTCTGACCAGAGGCCGCGCTAGAATGCAACAGTGTCGGCCTGATTAAGTGCTGGGCTCGTCCCTCGAGCCATTCATCGCTCCAGTGATTTATAGAACCTCTTCTGATCACTCTGGAAGAGACGATTTTGGTTGAACCGCCTCAACCTCTCGGTGCATCGTCTAATGTAATGGACCAATGTAATTTAAAATCTGGTTCACTTTAATGCAAATTACTAGGTAGGGTCTTGACTTTCACTCTCAATTACAGGGAATAAACTATTCCCTTCCGTTTAATTTAGAATGCTTATTTTACTTTGACAGAGTGTTTATATATAAGGTAAAATCCGGTCAACAATGGGAAATACTAATTTCCAGCAGTGGATCTAAATTTAATGATTTATTTAAATATTGTGGAGTCGGTAGCTATAAGGCTGAGTTTAGCTGTGTTTCGAATCCCGCACTAAGCAATTTTTTATAGAAAACTAAAGTGTGAATAGAATTTATAGTCCAGGTAAGTGGCAACTACAATCCACGGATATTTGCAGGCAACTTTTAACAAAACAGGCGACAAATGCGTGATTAAATCTTAGGACTAAGACCTCCTACACCCTTTAGGTGGAAACACATGTATGACTTAGAAATATATATTTCGAGTCTGGATGTTTTTCCGTCTGTGTACGTAAAATATAAAATGCATGACCTCGGTCCCTCGCTGACATGTGGCTTATAATGCTATCGATGCTTTTCGGGGCCATCTGCTATGCACTTTTCCTTCTACCACTCATCCAGAGTCTCAAATCCTCGCGAAGAAAATACTATCGTGAAATGGTAACCTTAATACACCAAACCACTATTCAAAGAATCGTTTTTGTTAAAAGTTCGTATATCTTCATCTTAATTATAGGATGATTGGATTATAGGAGGAAAAAGAGAATCCACTACACCATGTTAAAGAAACAATACAGGGAAATGACGATGTACAGCAGCATCTTGCTGAAAACAACACAAAATAATAAAATAAAATGCGTTTGCCAACCTGCCTGGCATTACCCGATGGACTTTGTTCGTCAAATAACTTTTCGTGTTTTCTGTTCTGTTACTGCCTGTCAAAAGTCCCCTGCTAGCGGGATATTTGCCGTTGCTATGCTTATCAGGCTGGTTGGCTCGCACAGTTTATTTTTATATCTTAGTTTTTATTGGAAAGACGGTGTTGCTCATCTCTTGATTTATTTCCCTTTGTCACCGCTTACAACTGCAATGGGACGATAAAGAGTAGTGGATATTCTTACCACGCCATTACGTGGTCTTCGACTTGTAATAGACTTTTGGACTATGGACTTTTTCATTAATTTATTCATTCATTACAATCCTTTAGAAGTCCACTGCTGAATATAGGCCTCGCCCAAGGATTGCCACAAAGCACGGTCCTGAGCCCCATTGACTTCCTGCAAGTCTAACCAGCTCGTCACTCTATCTAATATTATTGTATTTAATGTTTTTAAAATAAATAAATGAATATGATATTTCCAAATATTCCAAAGATAAGATATGATTAAACAATGAAAAAAAAAGTTGACAAAAAATTACTTTGTGTACATCCGCTCGATAAAATAAAATGATGTGTCTTTTATATAATGGACTTCCGCAAAGTAACGCCTGATTCTATTAATTATCTAAACAATGAAATTAAATAACGAAACGCGTGTTTTCATTTATACAATTAAAAAACTCTGCCTGTTAATTAATAAGTATTCAATTAATAGGCTGTGTTTCCTTTTATTTTGCTTTGATGTTATTACAATCATTGTCTACAGTCTACATCACGGGGTCGAGGTAGCCGCTCGGCTTTTTTCGCTCAGAACAGAAACGGAAAATTAGATTATGTTTACGTTCACGTAAATTTTTATTTCGTTTATCTCATCAACTTCTAATAGAGAAATAAAAACATTTATGCTATAAAAATTAAATTTAAAAAAGTAAAAAACGACTTGAACAACTAAAAACAATAAAATAATTTCACATTCCTATAATTTTACACTCCAAATTAAGAATGTAAAATAATTTTATTCCTTTTAGTTGTTTCATGTAGGGATTTACTTTTAGGTTTCTGTACCCGAAGAGTAACCAAACCTATTACTAAGCCTCAGCTGTGCGTCCGTCCGTCCGTACGTCCGCCTGTCGGTCAGCGGGTTGTATCTATTGATCCATAATAGCTAGATAGTAGAAATTTTCACAACAAACAAATAAAGATGTAAAGATGTTAATTCTAATTTATTACGCAAATGCCTGCTCTCTATTATGATGGCCTGCAATTTCGTGGGATTAACCAATATTCCAAATAATGCAGACCATTTACTGATGTGGCTCAAATCCATGGCTTCAAGTGCATTATTTGTATCACACACCGGAAAATGACATAACAGCTGTAAATCGTACACGTAATAATGGAAATTAGATATAATAACTCTCGTAATAGAGTTAATAAATGTAGAAAATAAAAGAGGAATAAAAACGCCACCCTGAGGTGTGCCCGTAGTGATAGACCAATCAGAAAGAGTATCATTAAGACGGAATCAGTGCGAGAAATTTCGAAGATACAAAAAATCAAACCACGCAGTGGCAGATAGGGAAATATTTAAAGATTCCAGGATCCTGAGAAGAATATCGAAGTCTACTGAGATAAAGCACTGCTAAAGTCAAGCAGTGTAAGAGATTTGTTGTCTATGGCCTAACTAATATTATCGGTTACTTTAAGAAAAGCAGTGACAGTGCTGTGACCAGGGCGAAATCCCGACTGATATCTAGAAAACAAAGAATTAGATGATAACAAGAGAGAGAGTTGCCTATGGATAATGTGTTCCAGGACTTTGGAAATAAAGGGTAAAATTGATAAGGGACGAAAGTGAGATAGAGAAGAAGGATTAGAAAACTTAGGTAAAGGAGTTATATATGCTTGTTTCCAAACTAAAGGAAAAGATGAGGATGATATGGAGAAACTAAATATGTAAGTAAGAATTGGAAGAAGTGGAGGTAGAACTGGCATAATCATCCTCGAGCATAGACAGTCATTAAGAACAGCACTTGAAGGGACGGTTTGGGTGGATTTTTTGGCATCTTCTTCCGTCACAGTAAAGAGTTTTATTAAGATTTTATTATTTTAAAGTTTTGAGTGAACATATCAGTTTATACAATCCAAGTTCCATAAAAATTTTAATTATTAAAAACTTAGAGGTATAATTTTTTCTCGAATCGGTTAAACTTTAGGAGTGATTTCAACTCCTAAAGTTTAACCGATTTAAGAGAAAAAACTTAATCATTGAAATCAGTTCACAATTGAAAAATATATCGCTTTTTGAAGACATTTAAAAATGGAGCATCTGATGCCAGTGCTAATTTCATTAGAGCCAACTTCTTTAGAAATAACACAGTTCATATAATGTACAACAAAAAAAAAACGACATCTGCATGGCTCCACTGTCGTCGCGGATGTCTTGCAATATTTGTTTAAAAATATATTTGTGCCTTTAGGCAATAAAAGTTAATTTATAAACACTCCATTTTCGGATATAAATATCTTTATTTTTATTTTATTATAATGTTAGTCTGACTGTTACTGTTACAGTTTACTAAATGTCCACTAATGAACATAGGTACCATAGATTACCTTAAAGAGATGATATTTGCCAAAGTAGCCATGCTTAGCGGGCGGTTTGGCGACCACAGTATTTTAGTTTTAGTTTTTATGAAGAAGACGCTATTGGTCATCTCCTGGTATGTTTCATTCTCAGGTAAGACTGCATTTAGGGTAAATTTTAAACAGCTCATTTTGGAAATATGTTACATCAAATATTTTTTAATAGGATAAGGGTGACAAACGAGCATACAGTCCATCTGATGGTAAGTGGTTGCTGTAGTCCATAGACACCTACAGCTATCCTCGATTACAAATCCAAATGCAGATGCGTCGTCACCCGTGAGGACTAAAATGGAATGCCTCGGTTCCAGTAAAAAGGACCTCCGATTCTCTACGAAACACAGCAGCGTTAAGCCGCTATTTTACGCAGGCATTCTTTGAAACCGTGTTCCTTACCTGGTCGAGCCGACCCATTTGTGCTACAACTGTACTACTAATATAGCTGCAGCATGGTTCTACCACGTCTGGTATCGATGGTATACCAAGTTCAGTTGCTCTTTATTATCTTTTAAAATGTTTGAATACACATATGGCATTTATTATCATAAAATTGTAGCATTATACTGCTCTGTGACTACCAGACTAGACTAGAATGTGATGACTAATGGCATATTGTATTTGTGACCCACAATCTTTGAAAAAGGATTTGTGTGTAGAAGCAGCGTTAGAGAACCTACTACCACTAATCATTCCGTGCGTATCGTAAGAGGCGACAGGGAGAAGTGAAACAGAAGATGCTGGTTATCTGCTGGCATCTTCATGATAAATCATCGATAAAAAATTGCGTTTAATAACTTGCTTGCTAACTGTGGTAAATACGGAAAATTTTCCCCCAATGTGGCAATCTATGGGGAAAGTGCACAGATTTTTGAATTAATAAAAAAATGAAATCCCTGGCTTCAGAATCTATTGTCTGAAAATTATTTTATAATTTTTAGTTCTATTGCATGCCTTACGGCAAAGCGCGCAGCTATGTTCTTCTAGGGCCTAAAAATTAAGATTCCAACGTTTTTTCACTTGAAATCGTATCTAGCAATCATATTATACATATAAATTATATAAAAAGTACATTGTTAGAAAGATAAATGATTGTTGAAATTATAATTTTTTTTTAAATCGATTAATTGCAATTTAACATAAAATAGGGGTTTTAGTGGCTTATGGTGTGGATTTATCAAGTCCGCAAGGCTTGTAAACACGATAACTTTTGAAAATATCAATTGTTTAACTCAATATATTTCTTAATCTCTTCACCTATCATGTGGAAATCCATGATATGTAAATGGCAGTTCAATTTTGTTTTGTTTAGGTATAATTAATTTTTTTCGGCCGTAAAATGGCGAAATTTTCATTGGTTTGATAGCCTTGTATTAATTATTTATATTTTTCTAAATAGGCTCAAATGCCGTCGTGAGTGGTTGTTTGTTTGATTAATTCTAATAGAAAATACTATATTTCGTTTTATTGATAATATATTAAGACTAACGGGCTCCTTGGTTTAATGGTTGTAAATGCGACTGCTGATCTTAAGGTCCCGGGTACGAATCCCGGGTCATGCGAAAAAATCAGTTTTTGAGTTTATCCGTAAAGAAAATTTCAGTAGCTTCCCGGATTCAGACAGTTGGCGTAAAGTTCCATTTTTTATAGAAAAGGCGGCAAACGAGAATAAGTCTCATATGATGGTAAGCGACTACCGCCGCCCATGTACAACTGCAACAAAAAACGCTCGCTGTAAACTTCAGATTACGAGACATTACGGGTTTGATTCCCGCCGATATCAATAAAATTGTTGATTGAAAATTTAAGTGCAGCGGTGAAAGAAAAGTCGTTATGAAACCCGTATAGCTGAGAAATAATAATAATTTAATAATAATAATTTTTTATTGGCAAATAAAGCCTTAAACTTAATACAATGTAACAACAACAATGTACAATATTTTGAAGATAAGAGCAGCCGACCTACTCCATAACCCTATAAAAAATTAAAGGAGACTTGTGCCCAGAAGTGGGACGTATATAGGCTGCAATGTAGAGGAATATTGCACTTATAACTTATAACTTCCACGGGTACCTTCTTGTACCACCACGATCATTATGTTGTTTTGTGAAGAGGTTAGCATTTTTGGTCATTATTAAAATTTCATATTTATATATAGTGAAGGTAATGTAAGAATTTTTAACTTTTTAAAAAGAGGCCGACACCGCAAATAGATCCTATACATCTCTTCTGTAGTATAAAGACACGAGAAATGTGTGTCGCATTTCCCCACAGAATCGGTCCATACCTCAGTATAGAGCCAACGTACAATCACACATACAACAATAAGAGCTGTCTTAAGGTTAGCTAATTTTGACATGCGATACAGAGCGAACATAAACCTGTTAATCATCTGGCATACTGTGTCAACGTGATTCTGCCATGTGTGTTCGAAATCAATTCCAATACCGAGAAAGGTCGCTGATGCGACAATGGGATCGTTACCATGGTGTACCGATAGTTGTAGGGGATTACCCTTTTTTTTAAAGGACAATGTTAAAACTCGCCTAACAACCAACATATATTTGACTATTACCAAAATTCTTATCCTTAATTATGCATTAGATAATAATCATTAGATAGTAACGGACACTTCTGACTTGTGAAATCAAAATAAAAAGGACTTTTTAGATTTTGAACTTTGTACCTATTTTTTAATACTATTGTGCTTCGTGTGTGGCCTCCTGTGATTTGGCCAATCGCACAATACCTTCATTCACATATTTCAAAAGTTGTCATAAACTCAAATATATTATGAAAACGTTTATATTTTAAAATATATCTCAGATTAATATATGCCACAAGGAAATGGGGTACAGTGAAATCATCTATTTTCATTTAAAATAACAATACTTTTGTCATCTCATTGGCAAATCAGCAATGTGCCACGCAAAAAAAAAAGTCAAAAACGTTGACAGATGACAACAAGTCAAAATAGATAGACGTCAGACGTGCTATTGTTTTGGTTTCGTTTGAAAAAATACATTTCTGTAAATGTTTTAGGAATCTAAGTGCACTCTGTAGTTGTTTTGTATGCGATAAGTTTATATAAATTACGAACAACGGCTTGAACAACGGATACGATGTTTCATAAACATAAAACATAACCTCAAAATCTCTATGATAACTGCAAATATCTAAGTTTTCAGAAGTGTCCGTCAGGAGTTATTGTTCTTACATACAATTATGTGTAATTTCGGACTTAAAAAGGTATTTTTTTTCACTGTTGGTTCTTAGGCGAACATTGTATGGACGCAAAACATTGTCTTTTGTATATACCGATAGTTGTAGGGGTTTACCCTTTTTTTTTTTAATTTGTATATACTTTGTTTCACTTATATTAATTTTCAAATCATTATATTTTAGCCAATTTGTTATTTTTATTATTTCATTATTTATTTCACCATTATATATGATGTCCTAATCGATATACAAAAACACAATCTTAAATTCTTAAATCACTTTACAATACAAAGGAACACGAAAAAGGAGGTAAACTAATTCCGCATACATTAAAAAGCAAACCCAAATTAAAAGCAACGCTAAGTTCAAAAACACTCTACATCAAATTTCTCCTAAAACTATAAGATAAGAAAAATATAACTTAGGTAAACGTTATCCTATACTACTTGGAGAGTCTTCTTGAATGAAGGTCTTGTCGAAGAGAGCACTCAAGAAAGAAAAACATCGAGCCATATTTATGATTGGCAAAGGAACAATTATATAATAAAAGAATTTTGATTTCAAAAATCGACTAATTTTAATTTTTACTAGCACTAGCACGAATGAACGCATTCAAACCAAATGGTTTGCTTCGTCGTTCATAAGCGTACAGCAGTTACAGCCTATATACGTGTGTTTGCTGTGCATAGTCCCCCTCTCAATTCTGAGAGGCTTAGGGCAAGGAATTGTCCGCCGCACTGCCTCAATGCGTATTGGCGAACTTCACATATCGTCGAAATAATTTTTTTCTTATTTCTCGGATATGAAGGTTTCCCCACGATTATTTTCCATCGCCGCTGAGCACGTAGTAAACCGGCACTTAAAATTGTAATTGACAATTTTATTTATAGCAGCGAGGATCGAACCCGGGTTGCTTGTGTACTGTGAAAATTACAGTAATCACTTAGCCACCGAGCTTTCACGGCTCTGCGTACAGCAGAGGTGTAGAATAATATGCCAGTGTCTGTCTTTCCGTCTTCTAGACTTGTAATGAGACGTAAACAACGTAACAATAAATTTTTTGATTTCTTATCTTCTATGGATGATTTTTTAGAGGCGAAGTCAGTTTAAAATTCCTGGTAATTTTGAATATCTATTGCTCTTTTCCACTAAACTAAAGTGAGCGGCCAACCGTATGGCACTCGAACCCTGAAAAAAATTTAAATATTGCGGTTACATTACTATTTGACTGTTAATTCAAATTCACTAAAATTAATTTCACTAAAAGAGATTGCATAAAATTTATTTCATTACGCTATGCGTCCTAGTAGCTCAGAGGACAAACGCTAGCTTCAAATTACACAGAACGCAATATGGTTCTCAGCGGTAAAAGAAAACAACATTCAGGTTTATGTCTGAGAAATAAATTTGTTTGAGGACTTGAATACGCTGCCAACACGCACTGGTTTATTTCATGAAATGAGATGAGGCACCCGACAAAGCTATCAACTTCTCTTTCAAATTTTTTTTAAATATAGAAGTTAAAAAAAATAAGTTACAATATACAAAATGGTAAGTGGCTACTGCAGTCCATGTACACTTGCCGGCAACTTCAAACAAAGAAAGCTATAGTTGCATTGTCACTTCTGAGGACAAAAATGGAATGACTGATAACCTAGCATTCTGAGATCACCACAGTCACTGCTATTTGGCATCAATAAAAATTGTTAATAGGGTGTAATTACTCGAACGGACTTCTAAGTAAAAAAGGAGTAGTACAAACTAAAAAGAAACTTACATATTACGGGTTATGAATTTCTTTGCAAAATGGTTTTAATATAATAATTATTATGAGCCCAGAGGTATAGTAGAGATTTCGTACAAATCTACTCACATTTTTGATAATTCTATTTCGTCGGCAATCGAGATTGCCGAGAGTGTGGAGGGCTTCCACTCGTATCGCCCGTATGCAGTGCTACCGTAACATTTGAGATTGTATTTTCACAATTGATGGCACAGTCCAAATTCTCAAATCCTTTGTCGCCTGCAATACCTTTTTTTTGCTTTCGATCCTGGAATAAGGTGACAATGTTGTTTAAGTGACAAGCGCGCTGGGGGTAGTAAGTACTAAGTACTGTCCCCGGGTCCTGCTTAGTTTTCAATGCTATGGAGTTTAACGGAGATCCCGAGACGCCGGTGATAACGTTAAACACTTCGTTAAATTTACCCTCGTTAAATTAAGCGTTCAAGTAATATACAGTAGTTTAATCGTTAAATATCCATAGGAATTTTAAATGAGAATAACACAGAATTCACTTATTTCGCTCATACAGTCAACCTGAAACATTTTACAAGTCAATTTTACATAAATTGCTGAAATTTACGAACATTTAAATTTCCACTTATTCAAACTTTGATTCTATAAATTAGCGTGCTGTTGTTATCTGCAACTAGATGAACAACTAACTTTTACCCCACACCCCGTGGTCGGTAAAACAGATGGCAATTTTAGCCTATTTCTCTGTGGTCCATTACCACAAGATGAGTAACTGATTCCTATACGACCCCTATTGTCGGTAAGGTGGCTTCCAATAAGAATCTCTTATCAGATATCAAAGTTGTTATCAGTCACCGTGTTATCAGACAAAACAAAGGAAACATTTCATAAACCAAACTTACAAAATAAACATTTTACTTTCGTACAAAACGTATCAAACTTATGTAAGATAATGCTTATGCAATTATTTTACATTAATTCCACTTATTCACAAAGTGATCATTTCGACCGGGGAACAAATCCTGGTCTCTAACTTTAATTTAATATTTCTTTAAATTATCAATATTATTGGAAAGGTGGTCTCAACCCAGGGGACTGAACCCGGAGACATAACTTATATCTTAAAAATTCCCTTTATGAATTTATTAAGAAAATATTACTAAGAAAACGACGAACTAGTCCGGCCTGGGAGTCAAACCCAAGACTTTCAAATTATTAATTCGACATTTCTTTAAGATTCAACTAAGCGTTTTCTTATTAGAATATTATGACTTGAAATTTTCGCTTTTAGAAGTTATTCGTAACCGGTTAGCTAATAAATTGAAATGTTTTTATAGCCGTGTCGCCAACAACGTTAAAGATGGGTGTCCTAAGAAACAATAGAGGGAAATGAGGATGCACAGCAGCATCTTGCTGAAAACAACTCAAAATAATAAAAAAACTGCGTTTGCCAACCTGCCTGGCATTACCCGATGGCCTTTGTTCGTCAAATAACTTTTCGTGTGTTTTGTTCTGTTACTGCCTATCAAAATACCTCTGCTAGGGGGATATTTGCCGTTGCTATGCTTATCAGGCTGGTTGGCTCGCACAGTTTATTTTTATATCTTAGTTTTTATTCGATAGACGGTGTTGCTCATCTCCTGATTTGTTTCCCTTTGTCACCGCTTACACTATCCTCGTCACCACTAATCCCAGCACCACTACTCCCAACACCACTAGAAAAGACACACCACTGACGACAATACGACACGTGTTTCGCCTCTACACGAGGCATCCTCAGGTGAGGCATCCTCAGGTGATATAGACTCTACGGTACTAACCGCTAAGACCAGAGGTTCTTCAAACTAGGTAAGACACATCATTTTATTTTATCGAGCGGATGTACGCAAAGTAATTTTTTGTCAACTTTAATATAATGGACTTCCGCAAAGTAACGCCAGATTCTATTAATTATCTAAACAATGAAATTAAATAACGAAACGCGTGTTTTCATTAATACAATTAAAAAAACTCTGGCTGTTAATTAATAAGTATTCAATTAATATGCTGTGTTTCCTTTTATTTTCCTTTGATGTTATTACAATCATTGTCTACAGTCTACACCACGGGGTCGAGGTAGCCGCTCGGCTTTTTTCGCTCAGAACAGAAACGGAAAACTAGATTATTTTTACGTTTACGTATATTATTATTTCGTTATTCTTGTCAACTTCTAATAGAAAAATAAAAACATTTATGCTATAAAAATTAAATTTAAAAAAGTAAAAAGCGACTTGAACAACTAAAAACAATAAAATAATTTCACATTCCTATAATTTTACACACCAAATTAAGAATGTAAAATAATTTTATTCCCTTTAGTTGTTTCATGTAGGGATTTAATTTTAGGGTTCTGTACCCGAAGAGTAACCAAACCTATTACTAAGCCTCAGCTGTGCGTCCGTCCGACCGTACGTCCGCCTGTCGGTCAGCGGAATGTATCTAATGATCCATAATAGCTAGACAGTAGAAATTTTCACAACAAACAATCAAAGATGTAAAGATGTAAATTCTAATTTATTACGCAAATGCCTGCTGTCTATTATGATGGCCTGCAATTTCGTGGGATTAACTAATATTCCAAATAATGCAGACCATTTACAGATGTGGCTCAGAGCCGCATTCATGGCTTTAAGTGCATTATTTGTATCACACACCGAAAAATGACGTAACAACTGTAAGTCGTACACGTAATGATGGAAATTAGATGTAATAAGTCTCGTAATAGAGGTAATAAATGTAGAAATAAAAGAGGAGAAAAAACGCCACCATGAGGTATGCCAAGACCAATCAGAAAGAGTATCATTAACACGGACTCAGTGCGAGAAATTTCGAAGATAGAAATCAAACCACGCAATGGCAGATAGGGAAATATTTAAAGATTCCAGGATCCTGAGAAGAATATCGAAGTCTACTGAGATAAAAGCACTGCTAAAGTCAAGCAGTGTAAGAGATTTGTTGTCTATGGCCTAACTAATATTATCGGTTACTTTAAGAAAAGCAGTGACAGTGCTGTGACCAGGGCGAAAGCCCGACTAATATCTAGAAAATAAAGAATTAGACGATAACAAGAGAGAGAGTTGCCTATGGATAATGTGTTTCAGGACTTTGGAAATACAGGGTAAAATAGATATGGGACGAAAGTAAGATAGAAAAGAAGGATTAGAAACCTTAGGTAAAGGAGTTATATATGCTTGTTTCCAAACTAAAGGAAAAGATGAGGATGATATGGAGAAACTAAATATGTAAGTAAGAATTGGAAGAAGTGGAAGTAGAACTGGCATAATCATCCTCGAGCATAGACAGTGATTACCAACAGCAGTTGAAGAGACGGTTTGGATGGATTTTTCGGCATCTTCTTCCGTCACAGTAAAGAGTTTTATTATTTTAACGTTTTGAGTGAACATATCACAATATCGAATCCAAGTTCCATAAAAATTTTAATTATTAAAAACTTAGAGGTATAATTTTTTCTGGAATTGAAATCACTCCTAAAGTTTAACCGATTTAAGAGAAAAAACTTAATCATTGAAATCAGTTCACAATTGAAGAAGATATCGCTTTTAGAAGACATTTAAAAATGGAGCATCTGATGCCAGTGTTAATTTCATTAGATCCAACTTCTTTAGAAATAACACAGTTCATATAATCTACAACAAAAAAAAAACGACTTCTGCATGGCTCCACTGTCGTCGCGGATGTCTTGCAATATTTGTTTTAAAATTTATTTGTGCCTTTAGGCAATAAAAGTTAATTTATAAACACTCCATTTTCAGATATAAATTTCTTCATTTTTATTTTATTATAATGTTAGTCTGACTGTTACTGTTACAGTTTACTAAATGTCCACTAATGAACGTAGGTAACATAGATTACCTTATAGAGATGATATTTGCCAAAGTAGCCACGCTTAGCGGGCGGGTTGGCGACCACAGTATTTTAGTTTTAGTTTTTATGAGGAAGACGCTGTTGGTCATCTCCTGGTATGTTTCATTCTCAGGTAAGACTGCATTTAGGGTAAATTTTAAACAGCTCATTTTGGAAATCTGTTACATCAATTATTTTTTTTATAGGATAAGGGTGACAAACGAGCATACAGTCCATCTGATTGTAATTGGTTGCTGTAGCCCGTAGACACCTACAGCTATCCTCGATTACAAATCAAAATGCAGATGCGTTGTCACCCGTGAGGACTAAAATGGAATGCCTCGGATCCAGTAAAAAGGGTCTCCGGTTCTCTACAATACACAGTAGCGTTAAGCCGCTATTTTACGCAGGTATTCTGTGAAAGCGTGTTCCTTACCTGATCGAGCCGACCCATTCGTGCTACAACTGTACTACAAATATAGCTGCAGCATGGTTCTACCACGTTTGGTATCGATGGTATACCAAGTTCAGTTGCTCTTTATTATCTTTTAAAATGTTTAAATATACATATGGCATTTATTACGAGGGCTGCACTAAAGTATCGGGAATGGAATATTTCCACTGTTTTTTTATTTTTTGTTTATTTATTTAAAAAAAGATTCTCGGTCTTGTCACAAGGTTTTGTCAAACTTGTTTAGTCGTTGAGAAAATGGAATTGACTCGAGAAAGTTCAAGAGCGATGATTTATTATGACTTTCCAAGTGGTTTAACACAAAAACAGTATGTTGAAAGTGCACAGATTTTTGAATTAATAAAAAAATGAAATCCCTGGCTTCAGAATCTATTGTCTGAAAATTATTTTATAATTTTTAGTTCTATTGCATGCCGTAAGCGCAAAGCACGCAGGTATGTTCTTCTAGGGCCTAAAAATTAAGATTTCAACGTTTTTTCACTTGAAATCGTATCTGGCAATCATATTATACATATAAATAGTAATAGTGCCGAGTTTGGGCTCGTTTTGTTAGTTATGATGAGACATTACCCCCGAACTTGATAAAGTGACTTGAAAGTATATTTTGAAGACTGCCACTGGAGCTCCTCGACGAGGAGCACTAGATGTACCGAGTTTGGCCTCGTGTTGTTAGTTATAATGAGACCTTACCTCTGGACTTGATAGAGTGACTTGAAATTGTACTTTGATGACTACTACAGGAACTCCTTGACGAGGAGAACCAGAAGGGCCGAGTTTGGGCTCGTTTTGTAAGTTATGATGAGACCTTACCCCCGGACTTGATAAAGTGACTTGAAAGTTTACTTTGAAGACTGCCACTGGAACTCCTCGACGAGGAAAACTAGATGTGCCGAGTTTGGCTTCGTTTTGTTAGTTATGATGAGACCTTACCTCTGGACTTGATAGAGTGACTTGAAAGTATAATTCGGTAACTGCTACTGGAACTATTTGACGAATAGAACTACAAATTACATATTTTTTAATTTTTTTACGATCATATGAGCATGATGAGTCCTGCATTTTTGAATATTCCCAGCCTTTTTTTTGAATTAAAATTTGACGTAAAATGATCGGAAAATTTGTAAGTATAGTAATAATAATAATGTTTTTAGTTAAAACTTGTGTGTAATTAAACTACTTTAAAAATTGCGTATAATCATGTTATACGTAATTTTTTAATACTCTTAAGGCATGAACTATTGGATTTACCAATACTTAGTTCTAGCTTCTATTTCTAGTTGGCACCAGTTCGAACGCTTATTTTCCGGTACTCCTAGTCCCTAGGCATTGTCTGGAATTCATGGAAGACAGCTTTCGTGCACTGATACCTAAAAAGGGTAACTGCTCTGATCCGTTTAACTACAGGCCCATCGCCATCACATACTTATTCTAGAAAATAATGGAGGCTACTATTTAGTGGCAGCTCATGCTGTACCTTAAGGAGCACCAGCTGATTAGTGACCACCAGTACGGTTTCCGTCGGGTTCGCTCAGCTGATGATCTTCTTGTTTACCTAACACAAGGATGGACGCAAGCGATCACGTCCAGGAGGGGACTTTGGCGGATAGTTTGAACATAGTGTAGACCTTCGATAGGGCTTAGCACAAAGCGCTTCTTTCAAAGCTCCTTCCTATGGGATTCCTGGGAAATTGTGGTATTGGATCACCAGTTTTCTGGCATCGGATTGGAGCATCAAGGTCGTAGTAGGCAGTGCATGCTCCGATTACAACTTAACTTAAATTAACATTCATTGCTACGCGAACTACAGGAAAATGTCCCCGAGTACCGGAATAAACTTGTGTCTGACGTCGAGACTTTGTTCAAAAAAGGAAGTTCAACAGATTGGGGGCGACTAAACCTAGTCCAGTTCAATCCACAGGAGACACAAGTTTAAGCGTTTGCCGTTAAAAAAATCCTTTGTCCTGTCTACTTGCTTTAAGGGGACTCCCTTTATTGCATCAGCCAGTTTCGAATCCTCGGCAACGACATATCGTATGACGTGCAGTTTGTGGCCATTTTTAAGAGAAGGCCAAATTGGTCTCTAAAAAACTTGGCGTGTTCATCAGAGCAGGTCAGTATTTTATGCCAGCACACCGCTTGCAAATTTACAAGGCGCAATGTAATACTGTTCCCACTCTAGGCCAGGGCTCCCCAGTGCCGGTTGCTTCCATTTGATCGCATCCAATACAGAGCGTTTCGAAACGTCAAGAAAGTCACTATCGGAGTTGCACAATTAATTTGACAGAAATTAATAAGTCCTAAAGAACAATACGTGTTCTCGCAGACGCAACGATTCAAGCGGGTTTATACTTTCGTAACAAAAATAGGCGCTAATCACTAAGACGTCAGTATAGATCGCAAAAAACTTTACAATGCTTCTCGAGAAGTCCGGCCGATATCGCCGTGGAATGCGACCGGGAGGGGGGCGGGTGACCTTGCTATCGATGCTACGCTACGTACGCACGTTCAAAAAATTCACGTTTCAAATGTTTAATATTTTTGCCTAAACAAACCCCCGCCCCGGACATAAGGAATTATGTCCGCGAGTAAATTGGCAAACGGGACAAGGTCGCGACGGCACGTTGCAAGACCGAATCTCCCACCAAATAGCTCGGCCACTCTAGGCACCCCATCCGCTCCATACGACAACTTAACAATGCGCCCACGGTGCCAATACAAAGGTAGAGCGTTGGGTTCTTTACCAACACGAGGTCTCCCACCCGAGGGCGTTCCGTCTTGTCAGACCACTTAATGCGCTGCTGCAAAAGATGTAGGTACTCCAGAGACCATCGGTGCCAAAAGCTCTGAGTCATCTGTTGCAGCAGGTCAAACCTGCTCAGCCGCGAAGCTTTCGTTTCCCTGAAGGGGTACTCGGGCAGAGCGTTAAGCGGCTGGCCAATCATGAAGTATCCCGGGGTTAGAACCTCCAAATAATTCGGGTCGGATGAGAGGGGACAGAGGGGTCGAGAGTTGAGTACAGCCTCAATTTTACAGAAAACAGTGGCGAGCTCCTCAAATGTCAAAATAGTTTCACCAATATAGCGACGGAGATGCGTTTTTGCCACTTAGACCACCGCTTCGAAAATACCGCCCCAGTGGGGACACGCCGGAGGGTCGAATTTCCACTGGATACCCCGTTTTGACATAGCATTGCCTAAATAAGTCCGGTGGCTAAACAGAAATTCGACGACCTCTTTTAGATACCTATCCGTGCCATTATAATTCGTTCCGTAATCAGATCGGATCAAGTCCGGCAACCTGCGCCGCGATACGAATCGGCCAAGCGTGGCCAAGAAGGCTTCCGTGCTGAGGGCGCTTCCAAGTTCCAAGGTAACGGCCTTAGTGGAGAGGCACACGAAGACGCAAAGATAGGCTTTATGCGAACGCGCGTTACGAAGGTTAGAGGACTTGACGAGGAAGGGGCCAGCAAAGTCGGTTCCGACTCCAGCGAATGGTCAGATGGCCCTGACGCGGTCGGGCGGCAAGTCACCCATGAGAGGCTTCAATATGGTGGCCTTCAGTTTACAACAGGATATGCACTTAAAGATGACGCTCCGAATGGTGCGTCGGCTAGCCAAAATCCAAAACTCCCGCTGCAAAATAGCCGAAAGAGCGTTACACCCAGCGTGGGCATTCTTAACATGGTGGTGAGCTACCAGTAACCGGACAAGGACGCCGTCCTTAGGGAGCAGCAACGGGTGTCGAGCCCCGTACGGCAGTTGAGAATTTTTCAAACGTCCGCCAACGCGTAGCATCCCAACATCGACCATGCGTAGACGCCCGTAATGTCGATTACAGGCTTCAAGGACGAGTGAACGTGGTTGAGGAGTCGCGTGAGAAGAGCGGCACCGGACAGTTCCAATTTAGGGATAGTTAAGAGGGACCTAATGGGAGCAACCTTGCTTTTAGCGAGTACGAGATGGACGGCAGTATGACCAGAGGCCCTTCTCAGAGGCGTCGCAAAACCCATGTAGGGTAGCCCTGCATTTCCCGGGGGGAGGAAGCACCTTGGCATGGAAACCCGGTTGATTTCCGGTAGAGAGCCACTCTCGCAAGAGGACTCCGCTAATAGGCTCGTCCCAACCCAAACCGGACATCCAGAGCTTTTGAAGAAAGCACTTAGCCAAAAAGATGACCGGGGTGATCCATCCATTAGGGTCGAAGGTGCGGGCTACGGTAGACAGCACGGAGCGTTTGGCCCATGCTTTGGGCAGTGGGTCAAGTTTTACTTTTACGTGAAGGTGCCCTAAACAGGCTGATATTGAATGCCCAGCACAGTCAACAAATTAGGATTCTCAGGGTGCTCGAACAGATGAGAGTCTTGTTGAGCCTCTCCTGGGAGGTCCTTCAAAATATGAGGGGATTTCGACAACCACTTGCGCAACTCATAGCCTCTGTACTTCAGGATGGCAATTAATTCGTCTCGCAAGACAAGAGCCTCCTCGACGGTGGAAGCGCCCGTACAAATGTCGTCCATGTAGACCGAAGTCTCCAAAATAGAAGCTCCCCGAGCGTATCTCAGGTGCTCTCTCGCAGAGAGTTCAAGGAGGGTTCGGATGACGATATACGGGCTGTACCGGAGTCCGTATGTGGTGGTGTTCAACTCAAACACCTGTATAGGATCGCTGGGCTTCTCGCGCTACAATATCAGCTGATATCGACGGTCATCACGATGGACCACTGATTAGCGAAACATCATCCGAATGTCCGCTACAAAAACTACTTGGTGTCGACGGAATTGGGTCAAGATGTCGGATATGTCCTTGATCAGTTTAGGACCCGAGTGAAGACACTGTTTCAGAGACACACCATTTGATGTGGGGGCGGAACCGTCTAAAACTACCCGAATCTTACTCTCGGGGGTCCTCAAGACCGCATGGTGAGGGAGGAAGTAGTGCTCCTGTGAACGCCATTCGAAGTTGGACGGTGACATGTGACCCAGCTCTTGATACTCGCGCATGAACTCGACATATTTGGCGCGAAAGGCTGGGTCGCGCCGCATGCGGCGCTCCATGGAAAGCAAGCTCTTCTCGGCTAGTGCACGAGATTGGCCCAAAGAAGAACGTGAGTCCAGAAAGGGTAAGCGAGTGACGAAACGACCGTCGACCCGACGGCCGGTATTGTTCTAGAAGAACAACTCGCACTCACGGTCCAGAGGGTTGATTCGCGCCGCATGTGGTGGTTCGTCAATTTCCCAGAACCGCTGGACGGCGTCCGAAAGAGACACGCCCACAACGGAGATCGGGTCGGCCGTCGGAGGGGGAGGAGACCACATAATCGGTCCAAAGAAGCTGTGCCCAAATATCGTGGACATGGCTGACAGGCCATCGGGCTGTAGAGCTCGTATCTCACCTAACAAGATGACCCCCAGCGTGTCGGCCCCCAGTAACAAATCTATAGGCCCAGGTTGGGCCCAGCGAGGGTGTGCCGGTCTCAAAGCCGACGCACAGCGAACCACACTGTCATTTATACGAACTTTAGGGAGAAACCCTACAATGTCATCGAGGACATTTACCTTGACTAAAAGGCGAAGGTGTTTGCTGGCAGGGCTGAACACCAACTCCGCTTGTCCCCTAGGAGCAGGAGGCTCGGTACCTCCGATACCTATCATCGGACGTGATTCAGAGCTCCAGAGGAGCCCCAGTCTTCCCACCAACCAAGTGGAGGCCACACTACGTTGGGAACCCGAATCCAATAGAGCTCGAACCGTAAAGCGGTCGTCGCTTGGGTTGTACACCTTCACTGAGGCCGTCGGCAATAGAACAGTTTGACAGATGGACTGCTGACGGCTCAAAGGCTCATTGAAGGTGGCCATGGCGGGAGCTAGGGCGGCAGCCTCCTATCTGGAGCTGCCTCTGTCGGACCGGCACCCGAACCGGGGGCCCCGAGAGCGGCACTCCGACGGCGTCCCGATGACCCTCGACTGGAATTCCCAGAACGGGCCGACCTGGGGAAATTCGGGGATCCTCGGCTTCGAGGCCCGGGGCCGATACGCGGTCTCCGGAACCCGGTAATACCGGCACCGACCAAAGGGGGGCGGACGGCGTTCCAGTCGCGGCCACACAGCCAACGGGGGTAAGAACGGTCTAACTGACCGCTGAGTGGCTGCGAATCCACTCTCAACCGGCTGAGGGGGGTGAAGACCCCCCCGCTCCTGGGGGAACGACTCACCGACCGGTCGGGGGAGGGAATCCCCTCAGAAAGAGGAGAGCTGTCGTCAACCGGCTAGCACCGAGCGTCGCTCGACAGGGGGCGTGGCTGAGCGCTCCCGCCCGTGGAAGTAGGGGGTTGGCAGGGCCCGGAGAGGACGCGCCGCACGCACCCATGCACAACATGATGTGGTGGTTTCCCTGGCAGTGCGTGCAGGGACGCTGGTGCGGGCAGTCTCGTTGTAAATGCCTCTCCAGGCACGAGTAGCACCAGCGGCACTCCCTGGCGATGGTTCGGCTTGCCAGAGCAGGCTTGCGCAACAACTTAGGGCACGACGCCGCCCGGTGGTCGGATGCTCGACAATAGGAGCAGGGAGGCGCCTCCCGGGCTGCTAGGCCACTATAGGAGGGTAGGGGGGGCGCCCTCTCGCGGGGTCTCCGCTCGGCCTCCTTGTGGGCGACGCCTTGGCCGTCTGATACCGCCTCTCCCTGGGCACCGCTCGGGCGGCGGCCTCGACGGCGCCTGCTGCGTTCTCTAACTGCCTACACTGCTCCTCCAGGAACCGCAGCCGGTCCCTAAAGGGGGGAATGTACGAGGTGCCATCCCCTCCGTACCTTTTTTCAAAATGGAGCCGAAGGTCGAGGGTCAGGCGGGACAGCACGATATGGAGTAACAAAAAAGACCACTCGTCCACCGGTAAATCCAGCCGCCGCAACGAGTTGCACGCTACGACGACTGGATTCACGATGTCCTCACGTAGTCTGGTCCGGTCCTTCAGCAGCGGGAGGTTCAGCAGCCTCCGAACATGCTCATCAGCAATCCGCCGGACGTTGGCGTACCTTCCAGCGAGGAGGTCCCTGGCGTTTTGGTAGGCATCGTCCGACAACTTAAGGTGGCCGACGACTCCCAGTGCCTCCCCCTCCAGTGATGCCAGGAGGTACCCCATTTTTTGGCTGGGGGTCAAGTCCCTCCGGGCGTCCACCAGGCTGTCAAACATACCGACGAAGGTCAGCCATTCCGAGAGGACCCCGGAGAACCTTGGCAGGTCCAGCGTGGAGAGTTTTCCTAACAGCTCTGGCTGAGTGGGCGGCTTCCGAGGGGACTCGAGCAGGCCACTCAGCCGAGCTTCGCGCTCCTTCTCCGCGTCCTTGACCCCCGCCTCGATCAAGTCGTCCGTGAGCGCGAGGAACTGCTCGTGGTCCGCGCGGCAGGAGTCCAGGACTCCCTTTTCCACCTCCGAGTCCTCGAGCTCAACGTAAGCCTCCTCCACGGCAGCCCTTCGAGCATCGACCTGGTTGAGCCTCTTTCTCATTTTATAAACCCTATCCGGTCGGCCTATCAAAGCGTGTGCGCTGGTAGCCCAGCGCAGCTCAGTCCGCAAGCAACGAATTAGTAGCTTATGTGACGGCATCCCTACTAAATACAATTACTACGCTGCTCAAATATAATCAATTAGCAAATAACAAATACAGTTCCTATCAATCAAGTTAAATAGAAATTACACAATTATTAAATTAAATACAAGTTAACACGAAAAAACACAAATCAAATTAGCAAGTAACAACCCTAGTACGATCAACAAATTATCCGATTACGTGACAACCTTATCTACCTAATCAAAGTACTTCGCCTCAACAAAATTCCAGCTTGTTGCCCACACCCACTACAAACAAACAAAAAACGAGCAACAAAGCAACAAAAGAAAAGAGTTATTATTTATATTAATTATACTATATTAATTTTACGTATTACGGCCGGGCGTGATTGTAGACACAATCAACCACGCTCTGCTACCAAAATGTTACGGCGTGCAGCTGCCTATCTAATAGTAGAATTTTCCCGGCACATGGTAGGAAGAACCTACAGGCAGATGCAGGTCGGGCCTTTTAGGCCCGACCTGCGTGTAAGGTCTCTAATTAAGATAAACAATAAGGGGAAAAGATCTCTGGCTCTGCCCGGCTGATGGAAGTGTAGTGAATGTATGTGTGCTTTGTATGAATCTGTGCGTAAAAGGCCTGGGCTAGACGACACAATACTGTCCCGGAGAAGGTATCCGCTGGTAGCCCCGGAACTATTCCCCTCTTGAGGCACTCTTTCCGTTTTGTCACATAATGGTACAGCCAAACGAAGAACTTCAAAGGAAAATCACTATCGGAGTTGCACAAATAATTTGACAGAAATTAATAAGTCCTAAAGAACAATACGTGTTCTCGTAGACGCAACGATTTAAGCGGGTTTATACTTTCGTAACAAAAATAGGCGCTAATCACTAAGACGTCAGTATAGATCGCAAAAAACTTTACAATGCTTCTCGAGAAGTCCGGCCAATATCGCCGTGGAATGCGACCGGGAGGGGGGCGGGTGACCTTGCTATCGATGCTAAGCTACGAACGCACGTTTGAAAAATTCATGTTTCAAATGTTTAATATTTTTGCCTAAACATTTTGATTTGTTATTGTGTGCGTTAACTAGTGATGTATATTTTTACTTACAAGGACTATCGTAAAATGATTGTTAAAGAAGCGGTAAAAAGATTTAATAAAATAGTTTAGTGCACGAAATTGAATAATTTCAAAAATTAACTGAATTTTTACCATGATAGTTCTAAAATAATTTAAAATATTTATATAACATGATCCTGGGAATAAGCTGAAACTACCTACCTTTCGTTGGATTTAAATTCAAATATACGAGTAAAAAGTTCCAGATGACTACCAATAATCTTAAGAAAAGTTACATTTTCGAGTAATGATCTTTGGAGAAAAATATTTACTGCCATGGATAGTTTCCCTGGAATTTCTTTTTAACATATTGTTAATATAAATAGGTAGATATACAACTAAGTATATGTACCTATTTATATTTTATAAAATGTTTCGATGGGGAAATAAAAAACAAGGACACGGAGTACATAATAGCTGCTTCATTTTTCATATAAGTATTACTTTTTATATACAAACATTTAGTAATTAAACATTAAATACATAATAGAAGTTTATTTTAACATTCGACTTAAATATGAATATAAACTTAAAAATTTAAGTAAGGAAACTTGTAGCAATCAGTTAAATAAGATTGCTCTGTTTAACGGCCAATATGCTTATGAGGCTATGTCTTGCTTCCTGTTTATATTCTTTCATCTGTCCCTGAAATGTAGAAAGTAATAATAAACTTATTATCATTTTTGCTGCATAAATTTAAGAAATAATAATGATCTTAACAAAGTAAAGTGCACCAAGTGTTTGAGGGTGCACTCTCTATTCTCTCAATCTCGATATTTTAAGAAAATGGTCACTCATTCATGGACTGACCGCGGCAAGTGCAACTTAACCTCCCAGACCTATTGATCCGCGCAGCTATTACTTAACCACGAGTTCCTCTTCTCTAGTACAAACGCTGTAGGCGATGAAACACGCTATTTAAGCCCTTGGCACAATGTCGTCAGCCATCAAGCATTAATCGGGTATCGAGCGTTGTGAGTATCAAATACTATGGAATTTATACTATCCTGGCACAATAAACCGCGTGTCTCATGCGCGGGCGTCTATTGGCGCTTCAAGGCGCATTACTAAATATTTTATATCTAACTACGCTAAAAGTTTTATCATTGTGACTTGTAAATATAATTCGAAGCGCCGCTAAACCCCTTTTTTGGTTGATATATACTAGAAATAGATGAAATAGATACATAGTTGGCTTCATAATGGCTAAAATAGGTTAATCTCCAATGTATTAGTTTTATAATGTTTTATAATGTACAAACATCTGTCTCTATGTTTATCTAAAGTTTGAAAGTTAAATTTTTGAAGTCTTATTATAACAATATTATGGTTATGTACTGGTACATATAATGTAGAAATGATTCCTTTTAATAAAATTGTTTTTATTCTACTTTTTTTTTCATACTTTTCAAAAAAATGTTTGCTGCAAATTGTTGAGTTTTTCTTTGGATTCCAACCAACCCGACCAATTAACCTTAATCATTTTTTCTAATTACAGCATCCGGAGGGAATCTGTTTGACAAACGACAAAATAAAATTACATTTATAGAACGCAAACCGAGGATTTATTTTCTTGCTGTATGGGCAAGTCTATCGATTCAATATAAATATTCAAGATAAATATCGACAATAATTTTGATATAGTTGCTTCAATCCCTAGCGTACATGTAAAATATTTTGTATTAAAATGTATTTACCAAATTCATGCAAATTATTAACGACGTGACTTTTTTCTTTGCAAAATATCAAAATTAACGAAAAAATTCAAAAGAGTATTTGAAACAGTATATAACATAAATTTAACCAAAAATAAATGCGTCATAACATTGATAACGTCTTGAGAATTTATCTGTGACATATGCAATTATCAGGATAATTTCTATTATTAACACCACAGTCACTCACAGAATAAGTAACTATATTGGAAAAAGTAAATTAATAAAAATAACCAACATAACACTACAAAATATCTAGGAGCTTATTTCTTGCGTGCCGACTTGTGGAATTTTCTTCTACTTTGCACACTATGTGGGTCTATACGCCAGTGTATTCTAAGTCTTTAAAGTCTCTATGAACACATCATTTTTATCCATTAGCAGTCATTATTTTACTCTTTTCTCACTTGATAACAAGTAGATTTATACATGGTAGAGCCATGCTCATGATTGTAGCACTAATGGGTCGGCTCGACCGGGGAAGCACCACGCTCTCATTGAAAACCGACGTGAAATAACAGCGTCATGCTGCTGTTTTTGTATGGTGAGTGTAGATTATCGGCAATCCTTTTTACTGAAAACGAGGCATACCATCTTAGTCCTAAGACTAACAACACATCTGAATTTTGATTCTTAATTACGGACTTAGATACGGACGCTACTGTGGTAAAAAGTATTATAATGTTACTGAAAAAATTTATTATTACATTATGAAAATTTAGACAAATTCTAGTACCACCATTAACTCATATTTTTCAAATTTGCTTCTCTGAAGGAATTTTGCCAGATTGTTTAAAAAAAAAGCCATTGTAGTTCCAGTATATAAATGGAGGGACAAAAAAACGTTTCCAATTATCGGCCTATCTCAATACTTTCATCTACGTCTAAAATTAATTAAGAATAGATTTGTGAATTATTTACAAAGTAAATCCATATTATCGAATATGCAATATGGTTTTAGACCATAACTGTCCATTTCTGATGCTGTGCAGGTAATGACTGATTACGTCTCTCGAGAATTAGATAAAGGCACCCAATCCATTGGCATTTTCCTTGACCTTGCAAAAGCTTTTGATACAGTTTCTATTCCTATCCTACTAAATAAGCTAGAGAGCAAAGATATTCGAGGTAAACAGCTTCAACTTTTTGCGAACTATTTAGAAAATTGATATCAGTGTATAAAAATTGAATAGGTTATTAGCTCAGAACAAAAAATACTCATTTTGGCGTGCCACAAGGAATTGTATTAGGGCCAAACCTATTTTTGATATATATATATATATATATATGCCATGTAGTTGCGGTTAAGACTATCCACTACCCCATATCTTCCCGTGGGTGGCGTAAAAGGCGACAAAGGGAAACAGGCACGAGATGGGCAGCAGCATCTTCCTGATAACAACAAAATTACAATAAAAAAAACTGTGGTTGCCAACCCGTTTGCCAAGCGTGGCAACTATGGCAAACCCCCCCCCCCCCTCCAACGATGAGAGTAACAAAGAGACGGCCCCCAGTCCCCGGGGGCCCCGCTATTCCTGGATACGGTGGCGACCATGGTAACGGCGGGGCGGGGGTGCTAAGAATCTCCGGTGGAGGTTCGGTTACCACCTACGACGACTCGACCTGGCAACTCATAACGCACGCACCCTGAGGACTGACGAGAAGATCTTGGAGCTGGAAGAAGAGATAGACAAGTTGCGCTGGAATATCATAGGATTATCCGAGGTCCGAAGAGAGGGGAAGGACACGGTAATCCTCGAATCCGGCAACTTGTTCTATCACTGGGAGGGCGACCATCTGTCCCAAGGAGGTGTCGGATTTATCGTCCACAAGTCTCTCGTTAACAACGTTGTAAAGATTGTGAGTGTGTCGACGAGGGTTGCGTACCTTATACTCAGAATCATCAAACGGTATTCGCTGAAGGTCCTACAGGTTTACGCACCAACCTCGGCACACCCTAATGAGGAGGTGGAGGAAATATATGAGGATATCTCTAGAGCCATGCATTCCTCCAAAACCCACTATACGGTGCAAATGCGAGACTTCAACGCAAAACTAGGCACAAGAGAGAATGGTGAGCTGAAAGTAGGGAAATTTGGAATAGGGCAACGGAACCCCTCTATCTCCATGAAACGGGCCAGCAGCTGGCCGATTTCATGGAGATAGAGGGACTCTTTATGATGAACTCTTTCTTCCAGAAGCGGCTCTACAGTAAGTGGACCTAGTCGAGCCCAGACGGTTAGACAAAAAATGAGATTGACTTCATTATGACGACCAGACGTCAACTGTTCAGTAATGTCTCAGTGATCGTGAGGGTGAAAACCGGCAGCGATCACCGAATGGTGAGAGGCACACTAAACGTTAAGTTGGAGAGGTCGCGTCTAATGAAGTCAACGCTCCGTCCCCCTCGTGGTCTAATCCAAAGTCCCGAAACCTTTCAGCTCGAGCTACGAAACCGATTTCAGTGACCAGAAGATTGCAATGCAGTGGAAGATATGAATGATAAGCTCGTGGAACTGTGCATGCGGTCGGAGCTGTTTTTTTTTTTTTTTATAGGATAAGGGTGACAAACGGGCACACAGTCCACCTGATTGTAAGTGGTTGCTGCGGCCCATAGACATCTACATCTATCCTCTATTACATATCAAAATGTAGATGCGTTGTCACCCGTCAGGACTAAGATGGAATGCCTCATTTCCAGTTAATAAGGCCTCCGGCCACCAGCACTCACCAAGCGAAACGCAGAGGTAAACCTTAATTACATGGCTGTTAGACAGGATATGAAGCTGCAGTCTACAGTAGATTTGACAGGATACAGGCAACTGAACAGACAGATCTCCAAATGCATGCGGTGGGACTTACGCAACTTTAATACCGCTCGTATTGAAGAAGCGATCGAACGGAACCAGGACTCCAAAGTCTTTGCTAGAGATCTGTCTGACAGCAAGAGCCAACTGTCGAAGCTAAAGACCGAGCGTGGCAGCGTCATTTGCGGGACACCTGAGATTTTGAGTGAGATTGAGAGGTTCTATGGGCAGTTGTACACGTCATCGTTGGAGCCACACGCAAGTGTGAGTAACGATCCAAGAGCGAGTCTTATCCGACATTATTCCGATTATATCCCGGACGTCAATCTGAGCGAGATTAGAATGGCTCTCCAGCACCTTAAATACAGCAAGGCCCCAGGCGAGGATGGAATTACAGCGGAGCTTCTGAAATTGGGTGGAAAACCGGTATTTTAATTCCTTCAGAAGCTCCTTAATTCCGTCCTCTATAGTGGCATTACACCGGAGGCGGGGAGCAGAAGTGCGGTGGTCTTGTTCTTCAAGAAAGGCGACAACGCTCTCTTGAAGAGCTACAGACCGATTTCCCTTCTGTGCCGCGTCTACGTGCTGTTTTCGAGAGTCATTACGAATCGTCTCGCGCGCAGACTTGACGACTTCCAGCCTCCCGAACAAGCCGGTTTCCGAAAAGGCTTTAGCACCATAGACCACATACATACCCTTCGGCAAATTGTACAGAAGTCCGAGGAGTACAATTTGCCACTATATCTGGCGTATGTGGACTATGAGAAAGCCTTTGATTTCGTCGATATTTGTGCGGTGCTGCAGTCCCTTCAGCGGTGCCAAGTTGACTGTCGGTATATCGAAGTATTGAAGTGCTTGTACAGTAGGGCTACGATGGGTATCTGAGTACAGAAACAGAGTACGAAACCTATCCAATTGCAGAGAGGTGTAAGACAGTGTGACGTCATATCCCCGAAACTCTTCACCGCTGCATTGGAAGATGATTTTAAGCTTCTGAACTGTAAAGGATACGGTATCAACATCAATGGCGAGTACATCACCCAACTTAGATTTGCCGACGATATAGTCCTTATGGCAGAATCACTGGAGGACCTAAGCACGATGCTCAATGACCTCAATAGTGTTTCCCAACAGATAGGTCATAAGATGAACACGCACAAAACAAAGATCATGTTTAATGTCCATGTCACACCTATGCCGGTAGTTGTTGGGAGAGTTGATTGGAGAGGGCTCGGTAACGTCGACCGCGGAGGTTGCGTACACTGTCTTAAAGATGTATTTAATTCGTTTTACTCGATTAAAGTCAATTATTAGGTGATAAATATACACCAAACTATCAATACAAGTGTTTTCAATAGATTGTTACATAAGTGTCTTCTATAACTCTTAAAAATCAGGAAATTAAATCAACTAATTCTTACAACGGACAAAGTAAGTGTTAATTGCTACTGCTTTATGAATCATCTCAGCACGTCTTATGACATCACTCCTACCTACAACGACGGAGTATTGCTTCGGCCTACAACCAATAGCGAGCGTTCTCGCACAACACGTCGGACGCATTTACCATTGAGATATAGCTGTATCGCTTGCTTAAACACAACCGTAATATTTTTAAATAGGCCCAGCGCGGTCACCCACTGTCGCCGAAGTGAACTAAATATTTTCTTGTGCGACTTTGCTGATATTGCTTATCTCACGCTTGCGCTTTTTTTATTATAATTAGAAGTATTATAATGGCGAGTGTAAACTGCTGCGCTTGTTTAGCTAATATGGATACCACATCTTTGTTTATGAAATGTTACAGATGTGAAACAGGTTGTCATATATTGTGTGTATTGTATCGGCTCAGGAGTACAACTCTTATTCTGATAAATATTTAAGGAGCTGGCTTTGCCCTAACTGTCTATGTAAGGAGCCAAAACTTGGCAATTCAAACACTCCAATTTGTGCATCCCCAACGGATTTTTCTAATAACGTCACACCTCGCCCAACAAAACGGAAGGCCACATTATTACCAAATGTTGAGATTAACCAGGCCCCCACAGTAACTTCTGTTAATAATAACCTTGTTTCGCTTACCTCGGAAATAAGATTTTTGCGAGAGGAATTTAATAGTATTAAGGGAATTATGGAAAATCTATCGGCCTGCCTTCTCAAGTGTACTACAAAACTGGAATCATTTGAAACTCACATGGTAAGTGCTGAAAAAACTATTCAAGAGGTTAAAAAATATGGATTAAAAGTGGCCGAGCTTACTGCGACTATATCCTCTCTCCAGGAACAGATCAATTCTCAGGCTCAATCCGCTATTCGAAATGAGTTAGAGATTATAGGACTCAATGAAAATCAAAATGAATGTGTTGAGCATGTAATGCTAGTTATCGCCAGCAAAATCGTGGTGAGTTTGGTATCGGAGGATATCGATTGTAGTGTCCGAGCAGAATTAAACAGCAGAAGCTTCTGACGTCAGAAGTTAAGCCCCCGCGCCCACTAATTATACGTTTCCTACGCAAAAACAAACGAGACGAATTCCTTAGAGCCTCTAGGACCAGGCGTGACCTCACCACTTCTGACATCGAAGTACAGGGCCCCACCAGAAAACTATATTTTAATGAACATCTAACGAAACATAACCGGTGGTTATTTCGAGAGACAAGAACACGAGCTAAAGAGGCCGGTTACAAGTTTGTTGGGTTAAGCAGGGTTACATCCACATTCGTAGGCGGGAAGGAAGTCCTTCCATTACGATACGGAACGCCTCTGACTTGGAGCGTCATCTCGGTCCTGAGGAATCGGCTGCCACAGCTCAAGTCGGTAGCACCAATCAACAAATGCTGCATTAGCTTTCTTAATATTATTTTTTATTTCTCATTTTGTTATGAAGTTTGTATATTTTTAACTTTAGTCTTAAGATCTATATTCCAATTTTATAAGTTGTACAAAATTAACTTTCTATGGTATTTACCACGTATTTGTATATTAATTAGCGTACCTTTTAACATACATATATACGAAAACACAATACATACACTCATATTAGACAATAACGTTCATAAACTACTACATCAAATTAAATATGTAACTATATTCTATATTACACTTCTAATACTTTGTTACAAAAAAACTAAAGAAAACAAACAAACACAAAAAATGTTACACGATAAACAAGCTCTTCTTTCTCAGGCTATCCTAACTGTTGACAGATATTACTGTTTACTCATATCTTTTATCATGAGTGGCTTTATACGTGGAAGTAATAATATTTATATTTCCCCTTTTTACAATTTATGGCCCAAGCGGCCACCATAGACGTAGAAGAGGATATTAGTAAAACATTCTCTATAAAATGTCACTCAGTTCCTGATTTGGAACTCTGTGCAAACAAATTACAGTCTTACTCTAACTTCACATTACTAGGCTGTAACATAAGAAGTATACGTTACAATTTTGCTGACTTCCTAGTGGTTCTCTCGAGAATTAATGTACAATTTGACGCTATTATTTTGTCTGAGTGTTTTTTGAATGAAGGGACAGTCATACCACAAATTCCAGACTACAAATCGTTTCGTACTAATAAATTTATAAATAAAAATGGCGGTGTCGTTGCGTACATAAAAGATGCATATAATATTTTAGTATCGGAACCTACATTAGATGACGCAAATTGTCTGCAAATAACAATAGAAAATACGCTTAAACTTCTTGGGATTTATCGATCTCCTTCTTTCAATAATCCGGACCGTTTCATACAATCACTTGATTCTACGATTCATTCAAACACTAAATTTCTTATTATTATAGCCGGTGACATTAATATAAACCTGCTATCTGACGAATTAAACTCTCATCTAGAGAGATGTCCATGGCAAGCCATTAAACACAGATAATCAGATGATTATCTGTGTTTAATGGCTTGCCATGGACTTATGCCAGCTATAACCATACCCACGAGAAACAACGCTTATTTGGATCACATCTTTACCAATTCTACAAAACCACAAATTGCTAAAGTCTGTGATTCTGCATTAACTGATCACTAATTGACAATGATAGGTTTAGGGTTGCCGAACAGAAAACCGATTCAGATTAGCAGAGTGAGATCTATAATTGATTTTGCTGGGGTTCTTACGGATTTGAAAAACAAAGACTGGTCATTAATTACTGGCGCAAGCGATGTTAACGAAGCGGTGCTTAACATTCATAATCTGATTAAAACGTCAGTACGCGTACACACTCGTCGGGTAAGGATTAGTCGCTCAAAATTCAATCTCAGGCCTTGGATTAGTCCTGCCCTAATGAGGTGCATGCGTCATCGTGACAGGCTACATAGTCGAGTAAAAAAGAACCTCAATGATCTCGTTTTAGAACTAACGTACAAACGGTATCGTAATTTCTACAATGATTTATTACATAGAGTCAAAGCGAACTATGAAAATTCAGAACTACATAAACATAATAAGAACCCTAAAAAACTCTGGCAATGTATAAAAACATTTGTGAGATACGCAAAGGTAATAGCAATGCCATTGAACTCACAAAAATTATGGGAGTCGCGCGAGACTCATTGAACGCATGTAATCTACACTTTTCCACAGTAGGTAAAAAATTAGCTGATAAAATTCTAAACGGCTTACATATTACAGAGGAAACGTTGGCCTCTGAATTTAATAATCAACTTTGACATCAGAGTTCAATGTATTTCTTTCCAACGGATACAAACGAAGTCTCCACAGTGATTGAGTCACTTAAGAACGATAGTGCTCTCGGTTATGATAGTAGTACTCCTTTATAAATAAAAACTATTAAAAATGTTATTCTAGAACTTATGACGCATATTAATAATTTAAGTTTAGCAAGTGGGAACTTTCCTGAAAAATGAAAATTAGCTATTGTCATATTCACAAAACTGGTCCAAAAGACAATCCGGATAACTTTAGATCAATATCTCTTTTGTGTATTTTCTCAAAAATACTAGAAAAAGTAGTTAACAAACGTCTTGTTAACTACATTGAAAAACACAACATTCTTTCTCAAAGACAGTTCGGATTTAGGCGAGGTAAATCTACGGAGTATGCGGTAGTTTTGCTAACAGAGCTGATCACGGATTATTTAGATAAGGGTGAAGCATGTATCGGCGTCTTCTTGGATCTCATCAAAGCCTTTGATACCGTGTCTGTGCCTATCCTATTGAAAAAATTAGAGGTCATGGGGAGCAGAGGTACGGTCTGGAATTGGTTCCATAGTTACTTAGCGAACAGGAAACAATGTGTTCAAGTACAAAATTTCAGAAGTGACGATCTTCCTGTTCCGTATGGAGTCCCACAGGGAAGTATTTTGGCTATCTATATGAATGATATCCTAAATTTAAATATTAATAATTCGGAACTGATTTGTTACGCAGATGACACAGTGGTGCTTTTTCATGATCACAGATGGAAAGAGTATTTAAATTGGCTGGACAAGAACCTCCTCACCTTGAATACCGCTACGTCCAAATACATAGCGTTTCATAAGACTCGGGCTTCTAGACCTTCTTCTTTAGTCAATTTAAAAGTTCACAGATGCACAACACCAAATTCTCCTTATGGTGTCCTATCCTATACATTCCCAACGTGCAATTGCCAAACGATAGGTGCTGTGGAAACAATAAAATATTTAGGGGTAGTGGTTGACAATAACCTATCGTTCAGTCCCCATATCACCCATTTGGCTGCTCAAGTTCGAAAACTAATTAACGTTTTATAACTTATACGTTACAGTGCCAACATAAATATTCTCAAAATGTTATACTATGCAATGTGCTAGTCCATATTGCAATACTGTATTACAGCATGGGGAGGTGCTGCAAAGATTCATATGCTAAAAATAGAAAGATCGCAACGAGTTTTGCTTAAGGTCATGCTTAAAAAAGCAGTACGATTCTCCACCAGAGAGGTCTTTAATTTGTCTCGTGTGCTATCTGTTCGCCAATTGTTCATCCTAAACGTAATAAGGAGATGTCATAAAAATGCTCCAAACCTGCCTAACTACCGACATCTTTTAAAAAAAGGGAATTTTACCCGTCCCTAACATTAAAACGTCTTTTCCTAGTCACTTACCACGTTTTCTATATCCACACACTTATAATAAAATATCTCGATACCATAACATCAGAAACCTCAACACCTCACAGGTCTGTCACCATATTAGAAATTGGCTAATGACGTTAACATATGAGGAAACTGAAGATCTAGTCAACGCCACTAGAAGCGCACACATAAACACACACGCAAACACACACACAAACACACACACACACACACACACACACACAAACACACATAGTAAAATCATACTGCACTATTATATTTACACTAGGAAAATATGCTATTCTGTTTCATTAGATTGTGTAAAATTCTTTAGATAACTTGCGTTCCCGGACCCCAAGATACAGGATTATCCTAGTTTGGGTTCCAATGGAAAATGAAAAAAAAAGAAAAAATTGAAATCGGTTGATACAAGTAAATGCAAAGAAAAATACAAAGATAGGGCGGAAATAAATCAACGCAATAAACGAAATTTATCAGCACTAAGCTCGAAGTTGTTGACGAGTCTCTTTACCTGGGGCAAATAGTCCGACTAGGTAAGTCCAACTTCGACCGAGAGATCAATCGACGGATTCAACTCCGTTGGGCAGCGTTCGGGAAATTACGGCACATCTTCTCATCAGGTATACCTCAAAACTTGAAAACGAGACTGTACAAACAGTGCGTGTTGCCAGTGATGACATATGGAACTGAGACATGGTCCTTCACTGCTGGCCGGATAAGGAATCTCAAGGTCGCTCAGCGAGCTATGGAGAGGGCAATGGTCGAAGTTTCTCTGCTTGATAAACTTAGAAATGAGGATATCCGCAGTAGAACCAGAGTGACCGACATAGCCCAACGGATTAGTAAGCTGAATTGGCAATGGGCCGGCCATATAGCTCAAAGAACCGACAACCGATGGGGAAAAAAGGTTCTCGAGTGGCAGCCTCGTACCGGCAGGCGAAGTGTAGGGCCCAACTAGATGGAGTGACGACCTGGTACGATATGCAGGAAGTCGATGGATGCAGGTGGCTCAGGACCGTGCCTTGTGGCATTCCTTGGGGGAGGCCTATGTTCTGCAGTGGACTTGTGAAGGGCTGTAGTGATGATAATATAAATATATATAGATATATATATATATATATATATATATATATATATATATTATCATATATATATATACATATATATATACATATATATATATATATATATATATATATATATATATATATATATATATTATCATATATATATACATGACGTACATACGATACCGTTTGTACGTTAGTTCTAAAACGAGATCATTGAGGTTCTTTTTTACTCGACTATGTAGCCTGTCACGATGACGCATGCACCTCATTAGGGCAGGACTAATCCAAGGCCTGAGATTGAATTTTGAGCGACTAATCCTTACCCGACGAGTGTGTACGCGTACTGACGTTTTAATCAGATTATGAATGTTAAGCACCGCTTCGTTAACATCGCTTGCGCCAGTAATTAATGACCAGTCTTTGTTTTTCAAATCCGTAAGAACCCCAGCAAAATCAATTATAGATCTCACTCTGCTAATCTGAATCGGTTTTCTGTTCGGCAACCCTAAACCTATCATTGTCAATTAGTGATCAGTTAATGCAGAATCACAGACTTTAGCAATTTGTGGTTTTGTAGAATTGGTAAAGATGTGATCCAAATAAGCGTTGTTTCTCGTGGGTATGGTTATAGCTGGCATAAGTCCATGGCAAGCCATTAAACACAGATAATCATCTGATTATCTGTGTTTAATGGCTTGCCATGGACATCTCTCTAGATGAGAGTTTAATTCGTCAGATAGCAGGTTTATATTAATGTCACCGGCTATAATAATAAGAAATTTAGTGTTTGAATGAATCGTAGAATCAAGTGATTGTATGAAACGGTCCGGATTATTGAAAGAAGGAGATCGATAAATCCCAAGAAGTTTAAGCGTATTTTCTATTGTTATTTGCAGACAATTTGCGTCATCTAATGTAGGTTCCGATACTAAAATAGAATTCAGTGTTAATAAAACATATTAACACTGAATACGTACAAAACCAAATATATTCATTTTTCTATGCGCTGCTCAACACAGCATATAACTATTCCAAAAATGTATGCACATAAATGTTGCTTAGTCGCAGAGTCTAATTGTAACTGTCCAGTTATATTTAATACAAAAACTATTAAATACCTTGGAATAATTATAAATTCTAGGCTTACATTTAAATATCACATAGACCACCTCTGCAGTAGAGTCCGTAAACTAATGTTTGTTTTTAAAAAAGATTCGTTCTTTCTTTTTTGATATTAAGGTAGTAAAGCAAGTATATTTCACATTATGTCAATAAATTCTCACCTATTGTATAACCTCATGGGGAGGTGCAGCTAAAACTACACTGCTACCACTGGAACTGGATTAAAAGTAGCAACATTCCGCCCTATCCTATTCTCGTCCCATCTCTTATATAAATCCTATAATGTCCTCTCAGTGCGCCAGTTATTCATTACTAGCTGTGCCCCGCGGTTTTACCCACGTCATCACGTGTCCGAGGTGCGCGACATGACCTAGTTTAAGCATTTTATAACGGCTTGGTTTTAAGCGTCGTTCGCGCGCCCAGCCAAGTATTGAATTATTTTAATTTTACATTATCTCTTAAACTATGCGTCCAAATAACATGGTATAAGGAACAAAGTTTATCTTCATAAAATTGTCTTGATGACGAAGTAATTTTCGTTCGTAAGGATAAATAGGCCATGCCTAATAATAACGCTCATAAATCACTTTTAAATTTTCAATATTTTTTTGTCACAAAATACCAAATTATGGCTTATGTATTAAGAAATAGACATATGGTATCGCGGACTTTTTTTTAGACGGAGTAAAGGTCTATATTTTTCTAGAACATTGTATTTACGTTTCCCTAACGATAACACCAGCGTACGCGGATAAAACATTTCGGGAGTGCTTTTTCTTCTGACTTGCTTAACAAATATCCATATTTAAGGCTAACTGAGTGATATAGCTTAATGCTAGATAGCCTATACTATTTCACATGAATCTGGCTATAATATACAAAAAGAGTTCGATTCGAGAAATCGGATTAGTAGTTCCAGAGATTAACGCGCTTAAACAAACAAAAAAACAAAAAAGCTCTTCCGCTTTATTATATTAGTATAGATGAGTTCGTTACTAAAACAGCACTTAAAATTGCCCTACAGAAGAGAGGTCGCTGATAAAAGACGCAAAGATAAAGTCATTGAAACTAACATTATAATAAGGCATTCTTTCATGCATATATTTTTTACATTCCTTGGCCTTTTTTTGTATAATCAGGTCAATGCCCTTTTTGTAGGTGTATCTATTAAAAATAGCAGATTAATAAGTTAGGTAGTTAGATATAATAAGTTAATTAAACGCGATAAAATCCCTAAAAATAGTTTTATTCAATGTGTAGTGTTCGCGTAAATATAAGAAATCATTAAATAGCAGATTGTAAAAATGTAATTCGGACATGTTTACAAAATTTGTCATACGATGATACGGAAAAGTTGCTGATGGTTTTAAGCTAATTAAAATCATAAGTAAATTAATAATAATATATTATACCGATATAACCCTAATTAGTTGGTCATATTTCTAAATGTATCTATTAGCACATACACCTGAGATAAAGGTTTAGTCTTGTTCAGGTACCTGTTATTGTAGACTATTTTAAATTAAGACATTATTTTAATTAATTGTACAGTTTCTTGAAATAAATTATTATAATTAAAATAAAATTAGGATAGATAAAAATGTATATAGGCCACAGCATACACACATAAAAATTGGCACTGTAGCCGAATATAGAAAAGTACATTGATGTAGCTTAATAAAGGCCTGGTTTGTTTCCCTCTGTCGCCTCTTGCGGAACCTTGGGATGATATGGGTTATTGGGTGTAGAAGATATTCTTACACCGCCTTGACGAATTCTATATATACCTATTATGATATTTGAATATCTTAATACTAATTATCTACCTTCATTAACCTCTCAAGACGCGTTATTAATAGATCAAACGGATCATCAATATTATTAGAAATATTATAACGATGTTAATTTGATTTCTATCTAGCACCGACAACCTTCAGATAAATATAACTTCGTATATTTATAGCATTAGCAGTACCTACACACGCGTTTCACATAAAATTAAATAGTTCATCTATCCCGGGATTTATAGGTAAGGTAAGCACCGAACTTTTGTTTTCACGAAAAGATAAGTCGGATTGAAGGACAAAATTAACTATACTATGGAAAAAAATGTTCTCTCATGTATAAGTCTACATCATGGTGGATGCTTCAACTGTAAAATATATAATTTTTATTAGATATTACTACAAGTTTCCTTTACTTGTGCTGATGCGTGCCAAATTTCATGATTTGAGGTCAAGGAGATTTTAATAAGTGTGTTTGCGAGCATCAAAACATAAGACATGTATAAATGTCCATATCTTTTGGTTGCGTTTACTAGGCTTGATTTTTTCTTAGTATTAGATATAAATTTCAACTTTATCTCATTCAACTTAATTTTTAGACTCTATAAAACAATGTTTGTATAAAAAGGGCTATTAATATATTATGGGAATGGGAATAAGGAGTGGTTATAATTTATTTTGTGCTGTTAATAGTGTAACAGATTGTATATTGTTCTTTTTTCAAAAAAAAATATTCCACTGTACTTCTGGCTGGTTCTTCCCAAGACAAGGCTATTTAACGTACAAGTGGTCAGTGGTCAATCAAAAGTAAGAGTGACATTCAATAGATAATATTATTTGTATGCTTTATTGAAGAAAAAAAAAATGTATATTTCTATTTTTTGATATCTCTACCCGTTTCTGAGAAAAGGGACTTTGATTGACGGACAGATGGACAAACAACAAAGTGATCCTTTAATCATAATTTTTTTTCCTTTTACCATTTTTTCCTTTTATAGTAGCGAACACAAAAATGATAAACATTCATTATGTGACATAGGATAGTGACAGATACTTGCAAATTGTTTTTAACGTCACGTGACAAAATAAGCAATACATAGCACACATTGTATCATGTTAAGATTAAAATTTTAAATTAATTCAATATACTATACTATAATATAATTGAAATTTGAAATATTTGTATATTATGTAAGTTCATCAGTTATTGTTAAATACGATACTAATGTAGACTGGACAGAAGATAAATGATTGGAATTCCGTAATATACTATATATTTAATATCACTGTCCTCACCCTCCTCGTTTTGGAGGAAAACGCCACCCTCAAAAGGATCGTTAAGAAACTACGTTAAGAAAAGTCCAGGTTTAAGTAGGTAATAAACTAAATTATGAAAATTAAAAAGTTCTACCAACGCGAAATTATTAATGAAAATTAATAATTCTCGTACAAGACCAATTTTAATGTGAAATATATTTCAAAGGGGAATAACGCACTCGAGAGCCATAGTAACTCAGGGACTAAACAACAACAAGACAAACAATTTCACAGTAGGCGGTAAAATCTACGGTGGCACCAAGGAAATAGCAACTTTAGGTATAGCGAGAAACCCTGGTTCGTTCCTCAGCGACACCAATATTGAAGATTGCAACAGAAGTGCTGATTGTACAACGTGTAAGCCGATGAAAGAAAACATCTTGAGGAACCCACATGAGAAATTTAAAGAATATTTCGATTACATGAGAATTACGCCAACACGCATCTCAGAAAGTAAAGAAGACCTGTGCCCAGCCATTGGACGTATAAAGGCTGTAACTTCACCTTATCTTTTTACCCATGAAAGGCACGGAGCACGTTTATACTGCTGACTCTAGCGCAAGTAAAAACAAGGAAAGATAAACATACCAATCAAACGACTTCTTACAAAGTGAACATAAACGCAAAAAGTATTGATTAAGGAGAAGTAAAAGAAAATGTTAAAAAAATGTTTGTACGATAAAGAAATCTATACCAATTATAGCAAAATGGGACGAAGCAATCTTATGTGATCCTATTTCATTTATTACCAGCTGGCTCTGCAGACTTCTGTTCTTTCGAGTAAATGGCGCGAGTTTTATTCCGTAGCTTCTGCGGGATTTTATAGTGTTAATAATATAAAATTTAAATAAAACTAAAGGATTTTATCGCGTTTTATTTTATTCAATGTGTTGTGTTCTCGTACACAGAGATAATGGATTCACTTACATTATCATCACACATCACTCTCATGCTTAACGGAATAACGCAGTAGAGTGGAGGTCAAGTACTACAAATGTTGGTGGATGAATATCTACTACCACATATCGTCTCGTGTGTGTATAGCAAAACAAACCAGGAGAGACATGTATTTTTAATAACACCTTTAAAGAAACTGCGGTTGCTGTCCCGCTTGCCAAGCGTTTCAACACCTGACAACGTGGACTAAGGTATGGCCTTAAAGACTAAATTTACTATATTCCCAAGAGATTGGGACTCAGGTTAATTGAATTATTCACATTATAACAACAGGAAAGGGCTTTATATTATGATAAAGATGTATTTGGTAAATTTTAAATTGAATGAAGACTTACAAACTTTTAACAGGAGTATTTATAGTAATTGGATAACATATCTTCCCGATTGACTATGACAAACATAGTTCATTAACGGTGGTAGAGCCACGCAGCAGTTTTTGCTGTTGGATGTATGGGCCGGCTGGAGCCGGGTTGGTACCACGACCTCACAGAATACCGGCGTGAAGTAGAAGCTCTGCTTCTGCGTTTCGTCTGGTGAGTGCAGGTGGCCGGAGGCCCAATTCCCCCCCCCCCCCCCATCAACATGGTAGCGGAATTACACGAAGAACTACCCCAGGAGGGTACCAGCACCCCTGGAGAATCCCTCGCTGAGCATCCACGACCATGTTATTCCGATCCTGAGCGTGGGTGCTCAGGCTGCCCCGCGTATTCTGGGGGGGGGGGGGGGCAAAATTCCGCTCAAAAGCATTACTGCTAGGGGCAAACTGAGCAAGAACACCAAGGCGACCCCTGCCACGCTATCCGTGAATTTCTCCAACATCAGGGGACTTCACTCTAACCTAAACGCCATCCACTACCATCTCGAGACGGCGAAGCCGGCCTTGCTCTTTCTGACCGAGACGCAGGTTTCCTCTTCGGCTGATATTTCGTATCTCTCCTACTCGGGGTACAAATTGGAGCATTCCTTTGTGCCTCGGGCTGGAGTTTGCGTGTATGTCAGAGAGGACATCTGTTCTCGACGCCTCGGCAGTCTTGAAGGTTCGGACCTGTCCATCCTTTGGCTACGCGTAGACAGCGACGACCATCCGCGCGTCTACGGGTGCCTCTATAGGTCCCATAGCGGTAATGCCGAAACAGACCGACTCATCGACCACGTCCAAATGGCTACAGATTTCTTGCTACAACAGGTCCCATCCGCAGAGATCGTGATCCTTGGCGATTTTAACGCCCACCATGCCGAAAGGCTCGGTTCACGTCTAACCGATCATGCGGGGAGATCTGTTTATGACTTTGCCTTGGCATATGGTCTGACACAACTGGTTACTTCGCCTACGCGGATTCCAGATGTGGAGGATCATACACCTTCCCTGTTGGACCTTCTGCTGACCTCTCATCCGGACGGATATCAGGTTTCCGTCGATGCCCCTCTCGGCTCTTCGGACCATTGTCTGATCCGGAGTGTGGTGCCACTCACGCTCCCTTCGCGGTTGCGTTCTGCAGGTTGCCGCCGTGTTTGGCATTACAGGTCGGCGGATTGGGACGGAATGCGGTCCTTCTTTGTATCCTACCCATGGGGGCGGGTTTGCTTCTCGCCGGATGATCCCAGCGCTGTTGCTGACTCTGTCACTGATGTGGTGCTACAGGGAATGGAACTATTTATTCCATCATCTGTGGTACCCATCGGAGGCAGATCTCAGCCTTGGTTTGGTCGCTCCTGTAAGACTGCATTACGCAGTAAGCAGGAGTGTTATCAAGCCTGGGCTGCGGCTTCGGCGACTCGGGATGTAAATACCAGCACACTTAAAAAGAAGTATAACTTCGCCTCCAGGTCCTTCAAAAGAGTTATTGCCAAGGCAAAGTCAGAGCAAATAGGCAGTATTGGCGAGAAACTAGTTCGCCTTCCTTCGGGAACCCGTGCATTCTGGTCTCTCGCCAAGGCTGTCCAAGGGAATTTCTGTAAGCCATCACTACCATCTCTGCACAGGGAGGATGACTCACTGGCCCATGACGCAAAAGACAAAGCCGACCTTTTAGGCTCCCTTTTTGCGTCCAACTCGACTCTTGATGACGGGGGGAAAACACCGCCGACCATTCCGCGGTGTGAGTGCTCCATGCCGGATTTGCTGTTCTTACAGCGCTCGGTTCGCAAAGCACTGCTCTCCCTGGACATCCAGAAGTCGAGTGGGCTTGACGGAATCCCCCCAATTGTGCTGAGAACGTGTGCTCCGGAGTTGGCACCGGTCCTAACGCGTCTTTTCCGGTACTCCTACTCCCAAGGCGTAGTCCCGAATTCATGGAAGACAGCTTTTGTCCACCCGATCCCTAAAAAAGGCGACCGCTCAGACCCATCCAACTATAGGCCTATCGCGATCACCTCCTTGTTCTCCAAAATAATGGAATCCATTATTAACTGCCAGCTCATCCGGTACCTTGAGGATCACCAGCTGATTAGTGACCGCCAATACGGTTTTCGTCGGGGTCGATCAGCTGGTGATCTTCTGGTCTACCTGACCCATAGATGGGCCAAGGCAGTAGAGTCCAAGGGGGAGGCGTTGGCCGTTAGTCTGGACATTGCGAAGGCCTTCGATCGGGTTTGGCACAAAGCGCTTCTTTCGAAGCTCCCTTCCTATGGGCTTCCCGAGAAATTGTGCAATTGGATCACCAGCTTCCTTGTAGATCGGAGCATCAAGGTCGTTGTAGACGGTGCATGCTCTGACTACAAGCCTATTAACGCTGGTGTTCCACAAGGCTGTGTGCTATCACCAACGCTGTTTCTTCTGCATATCAATGATATGTTGCTAACTGGTAACATTCATTGCTATGCGGATGACAGCACTGGTGATGCTCTATACACCGGCCGTGCCAATATTTCTCGGGAAAACGTCGCTGAGTACCGGAACAAACTTGTGTCTGAAGTCGAGTCTTTGCTGAACAAAGTCTCGGATTGGGGGCGACTAAATCTAGTCCAATTTAATCCTCAGAAGACACAAGTTTGCGCGTTTACCGCTAAAAAGAACCCCTTTTTTGTATCTTCTTAGTTTCAAGGCACTCCCCTTCTTGCCTCAGCCAGTATCGGTATCCTCGGAGTCGACATATCGAGTGACGTGCAGTTTCGTGGTCACTTGGAAGGGAAGGCCAAATTGGCCTCTAAAAAGCTTGGCGTGCTCAGCAGAGCGGGACAGTATTTCATGCCGGCACACCGCCTGCTACTTTACAAGGTGCAAGTTCGGCCTCACATGGAATACTGTTCCCATCTCTGGGCAGGGGCTCCCCAGTGCCAGCTCCTTCCACTTGACCGCATCCAACGCAGAGCGGATCGAATTGTCGACGACCGAGCCCTTTCCGATCGGCTCGATTCATTGGCACTGCGAAGAGATGTTGCATCCCTTTGCATTTTCTTTCGCATCTACCATGGGGAGTGCTCTGAGGAATTGTTCGGATTAATCCCAGCCGCCAAATTTCACGAACGCACATCGCGGCAGAACTCCCGATACCATCCACACCATCTGGATGATTGGCGGTCCACCACTGTGCGATTTAGAAGCTGTTTTCTTCCTCGCACGACCTCCTTGTGGAATCGATTACCATCAGCGATTTTTCCGGACCGATACGAGTTAGGGACCTTCAAGAAAAGAGCGTACTCCTTTTTAAAAGGCCGGCAACGCATCTGCGATTCCCCTGGTGTTGCAGTTGTTCATGGGCGGCGGTAGTCACTTACCATCAGGTGAGCCGCATGCTCGTTTGCCCCCTCTCCTATAAAAAAAAATTAAATTTATTATATTATTTTGTTAGTAGTTATTTTCATGATATTACTTATCTTAATATATTAATATCCTCCATACCGAATGTCTGTCACGGTGGAACAAGCTTTCAGTAGAGACTAGCCATCAGCGTAGGACAGGATTATAGTGCCCAAATATATGGACAAGAACAGGTGCACTCTCTATTCACTCACTAGCGGAATTAAATGTGATACTACCCCAGGAGGGTACCATCAACCCTGGTGATAAGAATCCCTTGCTAAGTATACACACCTGAGCGTGGGTACTCAGGCTGCCTCGCATATTATGGGGGCGGAGGGGGGCTAAAATTCTGCTCAAGACAATAACTGCTCTAAACACCAAGGCGACCAGTGTCACGCTTTCCGTGATTTTCTACAACATAATGGAACCTAAATCGAACCTATCATCTGGAGATGGCGAAGAAGGCCTTCGTCTTTCTAACCGAGACGCAGCTCCGACTAATACTTCGTATCACTATTAGCCGGGGTACAATTTGGAAAATTCCTTTATGCCTCGGGCTGGAGTTTGCGTAAAAGTAAGAGAGGACATCTGTTTTCGACGCATCGGTAGTATTGAAGGTTCGGGCCTGTCCATTCTTTGGCCACGCGTAGGCAGCGACGATCATCCGCGTGTCTTTCGGGTGGATCTATAGGTCGCATAGCGGTAATGCCGAAACTGACCGATTCATTGACAACGTCCAAATGGCTACAGATTCCTTGCTGGAGCATATTTCATCCGCAAAGATCGTGATCCTATGTGATTTTAACGCCCACCATGAAGAATTGCTCGGTTCACGTTTAACCGATCATGCAGGGAGATCTGTTTATGACTTTGCCTAGGCATAATGATTCCTTGTTAGACCTTCTGCTCAACTCTCATCTTGATGGATATCAGGTCTCCGTTAACGTCCTTCTTGGCTCCTCGGACCATTGTCTAGTCCGGAGTGTGATGCCACTCATGCTAACATAGCGGTTGCATCCTGCAGGATGCCGCCGTATATGGTACTAGGTCGGCCGATTGGGATAGGGTGCGGTCTTTTGTTTCCTACCCTTCAGGGTGAATTTGCTTCGCGCCGGACACTCCCAACGTTACTGCTAATTCTGTCGCTGATGTGATGATACCCCAACCATGGTTTGGTCGCTCCTGTAAAACAGCATCACGCTATAAGAAGAAGTGCTACCGGGCATGGGTTGACGCATTAACGTCCCGGGATGTAAACACCAGTGTCCCTTAAAAGAAGTATAATTCCGCCTCCAGGTGCTTTCAAAAGAGTCATTACCGGGGCAAAGTCAGAGCACATCGGCAGATTTGGCGAGAAACTAGTACGCCTTCCTTCGGGAACCCGTGCATTCTGGTCTCTCGCCAAGTTTGTTCAAGGAAACGACTCAGTGGTCCATGCCGCAAAAGAGAAAACCTATTTGCTAGGCTCTTTCTTTTGCGGGATGGTTCATGGCGGATGCGCGGTTTACACAGCGCTCGGTTCGCAAAGCGCTCCTATCTCTGGACATCCACAAGTCGAGTGTGCCTGACGAAATCCCCCATTGGGCTGAGGACGTGTGCGCCAGAGCTAGCAACGGTTCTAACGCATCTCTTCTGATACTCCTACTCCCTAGGTGTAGCCCCGAATTCATGGAAGACAGCTTTGGTCAACTCGATTCACAAAAAAGGCGAACACACTTGAAACGAGCTTCTATTAGAACATTCTTCAAGCCGCCGAAGAAGATTAATCAGTTCTTACCATCCGTCAAGTGCAATATTCCTCTACAAGATGCAGGAGCTTGTACAGCTTGATTGTGAGTGTGGTTTCTCATATATAGGGCAAACAAAACGCTCTATAAAAACCCTCTGTAAAAGAACACATAGCTGACGTGAAGCACCAACGTTCCGGGAAGTCTGCAGTTCGTGATCATATCCTAGACGGCCCCCGCCATTACATTAGATTTGATAAACCACGAATTCTCGCGAAAGAACATCGATTCCTGCCAAGGATGATACGTGAGGCTATTGAAATTAAAAAACATCCTAATTTCAATAGAGAGGGAGGCTGGGTACTACCACCTGCTTGGGATCCTGTAATTCATAAAATTAAAACTAAACCCAAGCATACCACTGCAAGACTTTAAGACACAGTTAGTTCATAGATCGGACCAAAATTATTGATTAAAAAAGCTGAAGGTACTCCGGTTTAACACTGACATCGGGACGTCAATCACCTCAGTCCCCCGTGACCACGGTTACTGGAAAGCAACCGAAACGTCAGGAATATAAAATAAGTTAATTAAACGCGATAAAATCCGTAAAAATAGTTTAATTCAATGTGTAGTGTTCCCGTAAATATAAGAGAACATAAACGTGTTAATCATCTGGCATACTGTGTCAACGTGATTCTGCCATGTGTGTTCGAAATTAATTCCAATACCGAGAAAGGTCGCTGATGCGACAATGGGGTCGTTACCATGGTGTACCGATAGATATAGGAGTTTACCCTTTTTTTTTAAATTTGTATATACTTTGTTTCACTTATATTAATTTTCAAATCATTATATTTTAGCCAAATTGTTGTTTTTATTATTTCATTATTTATTTCACCATTATATATGATATCCTAATCGATATAGAAAAACATAATTTTAAATTCTTACATCACTTTACAAAGTAACACGAAAAAGAAGGTAAACTAATTCCGCATATATTAAAAAGCAAACCCAAATTAAAAGCAACGCTAAGTTCAAAAACACTCTACATCAAATTGCTCCTAAAACTATAAGATAAGAAAAATATAACTTAGGTAAACGTTATCCTATACTACTTGGAGAGTCTTCTTGAATGAAGGTCTTATCGAAGAGAGCACTCAAGAAAGAAAAACATCGAGCCACATTTATGATTGGCAAAGGAACAATTATATAATAAACCAAATTTGATTTCAAAAATCGACAAATTTTAATTTTTACTAGCACTAGCACGAATGAATGCCTTCCTCTTCCTTCATTGTCGACATAACACGCATTCAAACCAAATGGTTTGCTTCGTCGTTCCTAAGCGTACAGCAGTTACAGCCTATATACGTCTCTCTGCTGTGCATTGTCCTCCTCTCATTTATGAGAGGGTTAGGGCAAGGAATTGTCCGCCGCACTGCCTCAATGCGTGTTGGCGAACTTCACATATCGTCGAAATATTTTTTTTCTTATTTCTCAGACATGAAGGTATCCCCACGATTATTTTCCATCACCGCTGAGCACGTAGTAAACCGGCACTTAAAATTGTAATTGACAATTTTATTTATACCGGCGAGGATCGAACCCGGGTTGCTTGTGTACTGTAAAATTTACAGCAATCACTTAGCCACCGAGCTTCCACGGCTCTGCGTATAGCAGAGGTGTGGAATAATATGCCAGTGTCTGTCTTTCCGTCTTCTAGACTTGTCATGAGACGTAAACAACGTAACAATAAATTTTATGATTTCTTATCTTCTATGAATGATTTTTTTAAATTCCTGGTAATTTTGAATATCTATAACTCTTTTCCACTAAACTAAAGTGAGCGGCCAACCGTATGGCACTCGAACCCTGAAAAAAATTTAAATATTGCGGTTACATTACTATTTGACTGTTAATTCAAATTCACTAAAATTAATTTCACTAAAAGAGATTGCATAAAATTTATTTCATTACGCTATGAGTCCTAGTAGCTCAGAGGACAAACGCTAGCTTCAAATTACACAGAACGCAACATGGTTTTCAGCGGTAAAAGAAAACAACATTCAGGTTTATGTCTGAGAAATAAATTTGTTTGAGAACTTGAATACGCTGCCAACACGCACTGGTTTATTTCATGAAATGAGATGAGGCACCCAAAAAAGTAATCAACTTCTCTTCCAAGTTTCTTTTAAATATAGAAGTAAAAAAAAAATAAGTTGCAATATACAAAATGGTAAGTGGCTACTGCAGTCCATGCACACTTGCCGGCTACTTCAAACAAAGAAAGCTACAGTTGCATTGTCACTTCTGAGGACTAAAATGGAATGACTGAGAACCTGACATTCTGAGATCACCACAGGCACTGCTATTTGACATCAAAAATTGTTAATAGGGTGTAATTACTCATACGGACTTCTAAGTAAAAAAGGAGTAGGTACTACTAACTAAAAAGAAACTTACATATTACGGTTTATGAATTTCTTTGCACAATGGGTTTAATATAATAATTATTATGAGCACAGAGCTATAGTAGAGATTTCGTACAAATCTACTCACATTTTTGATAATTCTATTTCGTCGGCAATCGAGATTGCCGAGAGTGTGGAGAGCTTCCACTCGTATCGCTCATATGCAGTGCTACCGTAACATTTGAGATTGTATTTTCACAATTGATGGCACAGTCCAAGTTCTCAAATCCTTTGTCGCCTGCAATAGCTTTTTTTTTGCTATCGATCCTGAAATAAGGTGACAATGTTGTTCAAGTGACCAGCGCGCTGGGGGTAGTAAGTACTAAGTACTGTCCCCGGGTCGTGCTTAGTTTTCAATGCTATGGAGTTTAACGGAGATCCCGAGACGCCGGTGATAACGTTAAACACTTCGTTAAATTTACCCTCGTTAAATTAAGCGTTCAAGTAATTTAATAGTAGTTTAATAGTTAAAAATAATTTAATATGTTCATTAGTGAGAAACGGCAACAAAACTCCCGAAGGTAATAAAAACTAGTTACAGAGTTGAGCGAAAAGACTTTGCAAAGGAAGCCCTTGGGTATTAAATAGAAGATATTGTACTCGTGATAAAGTTGACGACTATACATTTCTTTTTTGTAAAATTTATCCAAAAAAATCGTTGGAAATCAATGTTATAGTTACCGCTGTGTGGTTTCTATAACATTTGTGCTCTGTAAACGCAAAGGCACGTATGGCAATTCATAATGCTGTGTTAGTCCCTACTTTAATGTATGGTAGTGAAAGTTGGGTATGGCAGAAGAAGCATGAGAGTAGAATAAAGGCTGTAGAAATGCGGTCATTAAGGAGTATCCTAGGGCTGAAACTGAATGACAGGGTGAGAAATAGTGTGATAAGAGAAAATTGTGGTTTGCAAGATGACGTTGTGACTAGGATTAAAAAAGGAATAATTCGGTGGTTTGGTCACGTAGAAAGAATGAACGAGGAAAGAGTGGCAAAGCAGATTTATGTTTCAGAGGTGAATGGAAAAGTCGGGAAGGGACGCCTTAGACGAAGATTTATGGACCAAATCAGCGATACATTGAAAATGGGCCAGATTAGGAGTACCCTTAACAGACGAGCGTGTAATATATGGATGTAAAGGAGGCGAGAGAGGTGTGTCAGGATCGCGCAAATGGAAGTCCGTAGTCTCTGCCTACTCTGGGTGACAGGCGTGAGTGTTTGTATATTTGTTGTATATGTTGAATATCATACTTTTATTTTTTACAGTTAAGACAAAAAACATTCAACTTTGTCAATTGACTACCGAAATGTCTACAAATGTTATTATTATTTTTTATCAATTGGTTACATGTACATTTTTTTATAGAATTTTTTTTATAAATTTTATAGAAAAAACGAGCACACTGTCCACCTGATGGTAAGTGGTTGCTGTGGCCCATAGACATCTACATTTATCCTCGTTTGCGAATCAAAATGCAGATGCGTTGCCACCCGTGAGGACTAAGATGGAATGCCTCGTTTGCAGTAAAAAGGGTCTCCGGTTCTTTACACTCACCATACGAAACACAGCAGTGTTGAGCTGCTATTTGACGCTGGTATTCTGTGAGAGCATGGTCTTTCCCCGGTCGAGCCGACTATACTACTAATATAGCTGCAGCATGGTTCTACCACGTATGAAATTTTTATATTTTACGCGAAAGTAAGCTTCTACTGCAGGTTATGTCATTTTCATACAATCAGCTGTTATTCTCCATCATAATACACTGAAACAGAACTCTAATACCCGTCCAAAGCATATCGATGGTTACCACCACCTACGTTTACCTACCACGTTACCACCGTCTACCACCGTACGTTTCACCAGAAATTTCATATCACGCACGCGAGCAGATTTTACAATTTTTGACGAATCGGTCCTTAAAGAAAAGAACCTACTCCTTCCTAAAAGGCTGGAATAACACCTTCAATTCCATAACATTCGACACCAGAGCGTTCGTGGGATTTCAAAAAACAGTATAAAATAATTTTAAATTCTGAAGTCGACTATGACATTGTGTTTAGAAGAATTAAAGCCCAGACTTCAATAAGGGAAATTATTTTATTTTATTATTTATATAAATATAATATATTTTACATTATACTTACAAAAACTTGACGGCTCAGTGGCGTAGTGGCTTAGCAATGAGTTGCAACGCTTGGGGCCGCGGGTTCGAATCCCGCACGGAACAAGTATTTGTATGGCCTACAAATAATTGTTCCGGGTCTGGATGTTTTTCCTTGTGCAATATATATTTGTAAACTGCCTCCACGATATAGGAGAAAATCCTAGTGTGGGGGTAACGTTTTTAAGACAAAAAAAGGAAAGGTTATATATACCGAGACTTAAACTCCTATCTCTGGATTCAGAATCCAGAGGGCTAACCATTACATCATGGAACCGTTCGTTCCTTTTAGGCTAAAATAAAGTGGTTGGATTTAGTATCAAGTTGCCTGAATTTGAGAAGTCTAGCACTGTGCAGGGGTCAAGGGAGCTTATCTCAAGCGCCATGCAATTTTTTTTAGTTCACCAAACTAGGATTTTCTCCTGAATCACAGGGGCAGTTTACATACATGAATTTCACAAGGACAAACATCCAGACCCATAGCAGTTATTTGTAGGCTTGTTAAAACTTGTTCCGTGTGGGATTCTAACCCGCGGCCCTTGGTGCCGCAACTTATTGCTAAGCCACTGCGACAAGGAGCCGTCAGCTGCCGCTAAATTTTGCTGCCGGAGCTGCGTAGAAATATTTAAAATCATTTTGTAAAACTATTCGTAAATCAATAATTAATACCTGAAATGGAACTTAAATTACACTAAATTCTTACGTTTATTAAGTTTCATCTGTAAAAATGCGTAAAATGAAGTGCTAGGCCGCCATTTTGTTGACACTGACAGTGGCAGTGACAGCTGTACTCGACTTCGCGTCACACCGTTCCATTGCCTCTGAGTTTACGTGATTGTGCTCCTTATCGTTATTATCTGCCTCCTGTTTTTCGACAACTTCGCTACCCCTCTGGACACCGATTGCTTGCTATTTTACGACGACTTTGCTACACATTTGGACACCGATTGGATTGTTTCTCTGGACGACCTTGGATTACTCAGTGGTCATTGATTATAATTATTACCAAGCAATGGCGGCAACTGAACGAGTTTCGGAATCCAGGCCATCCACGAGTTCAGGGTTTGGTGGTGGAAGGAAACGGCACACCCCCTATTAAGACGACTTGATTCTAACTCATTACCAAAATATGGTATCCATTTGTGTCAGACCGATGAAGCTGCCAAACCTTCCTGGCAAATAACACGAACCTAAAAAAACCTAAAAATAAATAGTTTAATGAAGTTGCCACAGAAAATATCATTGAAGAGGACATTTTTTTTAAATAGTTCGTTTCACAGTGGCGTAATAAGGATATGGATTTCGGTTGCAGATTTTAGGGGCGCCTTAACCTTTGAAACAATAAAGGCATAGAAATAATAAACACAATATACTGTTTCTTTCTACATTTTGTGAATAAAGGTACGTTGGAGTAAGACCGGTGATGGGGCAAGGCCGTAGGATTCAAATTCCCGACGAATTATGCTATATTTTGAAAAGCTAACAATATGCTACACGACGCCATTTCATCCTGCCCCGACCCTCAGTTCGCGCCAGTCACTCCGGCAAGTGGGACCTGTGCTGCGTGGCATTTTATAAAACAATGTAATTTTTGTATTATTTTTGTCCATCCGATCTTTCCCTATCACTTTTATTTACGATTTTTAGCGAGAATATGGCTTCTTTTGTTATTATTTTGTGTGGATACTAATTTTTATGAAGTTATAGCTAAATAAAGCTGGTCCATACAGGGGTTAGATCGCTGTAGGCCGAGATCCGATGTTTCCCCTCGTGAGTGAAGATCGGATGAATATTATCTGATCTTTGCCTGTTACAAATATGGCAGTGGTTGTTAAACTTTCATTGGTCGTGTATATTTTTTCGTTGATTACTCAAGTGACTATGGGACTCAGTCTCGTTAGCAAATCTGTATATTTAAAAGTAATAAAACTAACGTTTTATTACTTTTAAGTACACATAAAAATAATTTTTTTTTATAGGATAAGGGTGACAAAGGAGCACACAGTCCACCTGATATTAAGTGATTGCTGCGGCCCATAGACATCTATATCTATCCTCTATTACAAATCAAAATGTAATTTATAATAATTATTTAAAAATTATTTATAATAATAAATGCCGCTTTGTTAAAATATTTATATCTTCCATAACTCCTGCATTATCCCAGGGCATTTCGCCAGTCCTTAATGTTATTTTTTTCCCCATTTAAAATCAAATGCATCCGATCTTTCTCTTATATTGAGTAATTCCATCTTGTCATAACAAAGTTTGAGAAACATAAAATTATAATTTCTTTATATCAGGGATAAGATCGGATGGCAAGAAACAAAAAAAGAGAAAATCGTTTGGAACATTTATGTTTCTAGTAATTTATAGATCATATTGAAATATGTTTTTGAGCGTTAAAGATAGGACAAATCTCTTTTATAAACTTTTTTCTCTAAGCAGTAGAAGTGGTTTTAAATTTAAGTCCGGTCTTACCCCTTAATGGCCAATTTTTCATTATACATATAAAAAAGTATGTCTAGTTTTCGCACACCTTTAAAGCAGAAACCGTTGAGTTTACACAAGCAAAAGATTCTCAGAGCTAAATTACGTTTAACGATTAACTGTTTGCTCCATGTTCCATAAATCTGACGTATACGTATGTCGAGAAATTAAAGTTTTTGGCAGACTCTTCCAACTATTCGAAAATCCGTCCGGTATTACCCCAACGTACCTAATATTACAAATGCTGTGGTATGCATTTACTGATTTTATATTTTTAAGAATTTTGTGACAATGAAGTGGTGGGGTAAGGGGAGGGGGGGTATTTTTGGCTCTAGCGTCTTTGGTCAGCAGCAACCCATTGTACGCAACTGACATGACCCAAGCTATAATTTGTATAATGTTATAATTATAATAATAATAATAATGTCGTCCAGACCGAATATCGGCCACGGCGGCCAGCCTCAACGGAGACTAGCCATCGGCGCAGGATAGGATTATAGTGCCCAAGTGTATGGGCAATCACAGGTGCACTCTCTATTCCCTCACTCCCCAATACCGATGGGACGGTAAACCGACACGACCGGAGAGATATCAGGCGCAGGACCAACGGCTTACGCGCTTTCCGAGGCACACCGCCAACTTCCTGATTCTGGGCAGCTACTGAGAATTTCTTGATTGAAAAACTCAATAACTGATTTTTTTGGCCCGACCTAGGATTCGAACACGGGACCTCATGATCAGAAGTCGTACTACCACAACCACTAGACTAACGAAGCAGTAATGTTACATTGTTTTTAAAAGACACAAGAGTGCACCACCTGCTCAATAACGCCAGTCGGCTACTTACAAAGTTACGATTCCAGAGTGAGATTCCAGTTCAAGTAGTATAAAATAAATATGCTTTACTGCACCTCCAAACGTGAGAAATGACCTCTCCACCAATAAACACAATACAAAAACTGTGTTGTGTTTATTAAGAATGAAGTCAAATAACCTTGTATATTTGAATAATTTGCAAATTGTGCAATTAGTATAAATGTTATGTAGGTCGGAAAATTACAGGGTAAATTATTATTAATGGCGATTTTTCTCTCGTAACCGTTTTATACATAGACATTAATCGTCCAACAAAATGCTGCAGTATAAAGCCACACAACACATCATATTTCAACAATAAGTCAAGTAGTCGTATCGCGAGATAAATTTACCGCAAGTTGATGAAGCTCATGAAAATAAGAACATTATTAAATAGCTATTTTGAATATAGTATCTAAACACGGCATGCACTGCAATACCTATTAGTCAGATGAATTTGCAGGCGCGCGTACTTTAACTCAACAAAGTTTCACTGCTATCCGTTTCATGGTATAAACAAGTTAGATATATACTTAAGTTTGCTAAGTAGCATTTATCCTTATATCTATAGATTTTCTGTATAGGTCTACTGGAAAATGATTCGATAAATTATGGCGAATTCTTCGCCTCGTTGGTCTAGTGGTCATGATAAGGTCATGTGTTCGAATCCTAGATCGGGCCGTAAAGTAGTTTTTAGGGTTTTCTAACAAAAAAATCTCAATAGCAGCCAAGAGTCCGTAACTTGGCGTTGTTTCACCATCGAGCTTCGAAAAGCACGTAAAGCCGTTGGTCATGCGGTGGTCGAGTATGTTTCAAGTATCTAAATTTCATAATATTAGAGCAAACTTAGCTGTAACATATATATATATATATATATATATATGTACATGCATTAGAGCACTGCTGATTACGTTTCTAGTAGGGTATTTGGAGTATCAAAAAAGAGGCCGCGTGCCCAGACTCTATGAAATACCTCGCTCTACATCACTACATAATGCAAAATTATTATGTTATAAATACTAGATACACGTGTTCATTTTCCCCGAAGCGTTGAAAACATTAAATAACATTTTCTCTCACTGTTATCTGAATGTAAATGTTCAAGCCACTCTGTTTATTTAACCTTGGGAGCGAGTAATTGATGGAAATGTTGCTTTCCGTAACGGGAAATGTATAGGAACCACTGTTTTACATCATATTCGGGAAGTAATCTTTGATTTAATATATTATATTGGATCTGAGAACGTGTGTTTTCTTAATTGAAGCCGTAGATAGGAACATATATATATATATATATATATATATATATATATATATATATATATATTGTGCGATTTAGAAGATCTTTTCTTCCTTCCTCCTTGTGGAATCGATTACCATCAGCGATTTTTCCGGACCGAAACGACTTAGGGACCTTCAAGAAAAGAGCGTACTCCTTTTTAAAAGGACGGCAACGCATCTGCAATTCCCACCCTGGTGTTGCAGCTGTTCATGGGCGGCGGGAGTCACTTACCATCAGGTGAGCCGCATGCTCGTTTGCCCCCTCTCCTATAATATATATATATATATATATATATATATATATATATATATATATATATATATATATATATATATATGTAATATCATTGCTTCTTAGCTAGATGAAATCCATCTGGATATAGGTGAATTTGACTTTTTTATACGATAAGGGTGACAAGCGAGAACATAGTCCACCTCATGGTAAGTAGTTGCTGTGGCCCATAAACATCTACATCTATCCTCGTATGTAAATCAAAATGCAGATGCGCCGTCAAAGAAGGATTAAGATGGAATGACTCGTTTCCAGTAAAAGGGGTCTCCGGTTCTCTACACTCACCATACGAAACACAGTAGTGTTAAGCCGCTATTTTACGCTGGTATTCTGTGAGAACGTTGTCTTTCCCCGGTCGAGCCGACACATTTACGCTACTACTATACAATTAATATAGCTGCAGCATGGCTCTACCACATAAAATTATCGCCATCGATTGACGCTAATATTAATATAGTATATTTGCCTTTATAAATGTATAAAAATGGGATATTTTATGGGATAGTAGATTTGAAAATGGGCCAGTTAAGAGTAACCTTAATCCGACAAGCATCTATGCGTAGGTATATTGATGTAAAGGAGGCGAAAGAGATTTATCAGGATCGTGCCAAATGGAAGTTCGTAGACTCTGCCTACCCGTCTGGGTGACAGCCGTGAGTGTTTATGTTTTATGTACGTATGTTTTATATTTGCCATACTTACCTACCGATTGTCCATTCTTTGAGTTATATTATCGGTCTATTATCACTTCAGCCTCATTTTTTTGTAGAAGAGGGGGCAAACGAGCGTGTGGCTCACCTGATGTTCTTTTATTATAGAAGGGGGGCAAACGAGCATGTGGCTCACCTGATGTTCTTTTATTATAGAAGCGGGGGCAAACGAGCATGTGGCTCACCTGATGTTCTTTTATTATAGAAGCGGGGGCAAACGAGCTTGCGGCTCACCTGATGGTATCAACCGCAACACCAGGGGAATTGCAGAGGCGTTGCCGGCCTTCTAGAAAGGTGTAAGCTCTTTTATTGAGGGTCCCTAAGTTGTGTCGGTTCGGAAAAATCGCCGGTGGTAAACGATTCCACAGAGAAGTTGTACGAGGAAGAAAACTCCTTGTAAAACGCAAAGTCGTGGACCGCCAAGCATCCAGATGGTGAGGATGGTATCGTGAATTTTGACGCGATGTGCATTCGTGAAATTTGGCGGCTGGAATTAATCCGAACAATTCCTCAGAGCACTCCCCGTGGTAGTTTTGATTTGCAAAGGGACCGGTCAGAAAGATTCGAAACGCTGGAACGAGATGGCACGGGGGTGCCCCGGCCCACAGATGAGAACAGTATTTCATGTGAGGCCGAACTTGCGCTTTCTAAAGTTGCAAGCGATGTGCCATAATAGAAGGCCAAATTAGAGGCTAATTTGGCCTTCTCTTTCAAGTGTCCACGAAATTGCACATTATTCGATATGGCGACGCCGAGGATTCCGATGCTAGCTAGGGCAGCAAGGAGTGCCTTGAAACTGAGGAAATACGACAAAAGGGTACTTTTAAAATGTATACTTGTGTCTTCTGGTGATTGAACTGGACTATATATAGTCGCCCTCAATCGGATACTTTGTTAAGCAAAGACTCGACTTCAGACACAAGTTTGTCCCGGTGCTCGGCGAAGTATTTCCGAGAAATATTGCCACGGTCTGCATAGTAATGAATGTTACCACTTTGCTGCATATAATTGATATGCAGAAGAAACAGCGGTGGTGATAGCACGCAGTCTTGTGGCGCTACAGCATTAGTAGGCTTGTAATCAGAGCATGCACCGTCTACTAAGACCTTGATTCTCCTATCAGCAAGGAAACTGATGATCCAATTGCACAATTTCTCGGAAAGTCCATAGAAAAGGTGCTTCGAAAGTAGCGCTTTGTGCCAAAACCGATTGAAAATAAATCTTATACAGTTATAGTGAAGGCGTTTCAGATTGTTCAAAAGATCCCGGGACAGATCTGGGTAACATACATCTGCATAATCTATTATGGGTTGTTATAAGCGATTGGACAAGCTTGGTCTTAGACTTTTTGGGAAGAAAATGTTTTAAATGATACAGATAACGTAACGTGGCAATGACTTTATGACGAACTTCTAAAACCTGAGTTCTTTAATTCAGCGTGCTTTCAAGGTTTATGATGGAGGCCTTTGTTCATCAGTGGAATTGTGAAGGGGTGCATTTTACTTTAATCCTCAAGTAACACCTCTTACTCTATAACTTTTTCTCCTTTCTTACGTTGTAGAACCATGCTGCTGCTAAATAATGGCTGCATCACATATGGGTCAGCTCGGCCGGGATGGGAACATGGTCTCACTGAAAACCACAGTGCTTGCAGCGTTAATGCTGCTGTGTTTTTTATGGTGAGTGTAGAGAACCGGAGACTCTTTTTATTGATAAAAAACCATTCTATCTTAGTCCTCGTGGGCAATATATGATAGAGAGGTCTATGCGACGCAGCATCTACTTATCATCAGGACACTTGTCACCCTTATTCTATGTAAAAAATCCACTGCTAAATATTATATATCACACAATGACTCTTTATACTATTGTTCAATATTCGACGAACTTAAAAGCCCCTTCCGTATTTTATTCCTATTCTATACTGAACTAGAGAATCGAACGGAAATCGAAACAACGATTTACAGCCCTATCAAAGCTCGGTAAAAGAGGAGCGTTATTATCGCTTCAGTGACATTTGATTTGTGAAACATCAACCGTTAATAGTTTAGAAACTTCGATTGCGACGAGTTGAGCATTAGAAGGGTTTTGTGCCTTAAACATTGTACCGGAATAATAAAACTAATCTTAATTATCTTTTAAAGACTTTTGTGTGTGTTGTTAGGTAACTTAATAATATTTTTATTATATAGAAACTACAAGTGAATCTACCGTGCAAGCACTGCTGCATGCGGACAGATATAAAAAAGAGGGCTTTTCCGATCTAGTTGAATAATTTTTTACTATTTCTAAGTAAGCATTGGACTACTATCCCACATGATGTGGGATAGTAATTAAGAGAGGGTATTCAGAGGCGAAAACGAGTCCTATGACTCATGAATATGTAATAATAACTTTTTAATGTAATTTCAGTTTTAATAACTTTATTATATTGTGAATTCTGCATTATCAGTGCAGTATCATCATTCATCATTTTATGGTAAAGCTATAAAAAAGAAACAAAAAAGGATAATGAGAATGGAGGGCAAATATTTAAATACATATATACATAATATTTAAGTATTGAGTAATGATCGCCATGTTGCGTTGGAATTTAAATTAAAAATTGTTATTGTTAATATTAAAACTATGCAATAGCAATGTATACGCTACTGACTTTACGGCAGCTTACAGAGGGTTGAAGTGGAAGGAGACGAGGACCGTTTCCTATATTACTTGCATTTTATAACTTACAAGTTAACCACTGTGGCAATGTGAGTACACAGGAATAATGGACTACATACTAACTTACGAATTAACTTAACTACTACTGGGCTGCTTTAACAATTAAACCTTGGGTTTTATGCTATGTTGAGTATTCTTAAGTCTCGTAAGTAAATTGAGTCACCTCTTTGAAGACGTGCTACTATATCCTTAGCAGGCGGTCCCGTATGGTAGATAACTTCGTGATGGCACTATGTTTAATATTCTTAGGTCACGTAAGTGAATTCAATTGCGCTTTTAAAGACGTGCTGTTATTTGCTTAGTAGGCGGTACTGTATGGTAGGTATTCCTGATGGTATGCATATGTAGTTTGCTTTTGCTACAAAATCCCAAAAAAATTTAAAATATTGTCAATTATCGAGCTAATAAATGTTATTAAAGAAAACGGGTTATCATATTATTAAAGAATGCATTAATAAAAATAACCACTAGGAATGAGGTGATCAATAAAAATAATTGTACAAAATTATAGTTAAATTATATTTTTGAGTAAAACTAATTTTACAGATTTTATTGCGTATTTTAACTTATTTTATATTCCCGACGTTTCGAGCACGATCCTGTACGTGTTCACAGACTGCAAACTTACCGGAGGATCGCCCCCATCAATACATTACATTTGATGGACCACAAATCCTCGCTAAAGAACACCGATTACTTCCAAGGATGATTCGCGAGGCTATTGAAATCAAAAAACATCCTTATTTCAATAGAGAAGATGGATGGGTACTGCCATCTGCTTGGGATCTCATAATTAATAAAATTAAATCCCAAGCCAAGCATACAACTGCAAGACTTCAAGATACTATAAATTCATACTGCGTAGATCGGAACTAAAATTAATAATTTTAAATCTAGAGGTGGTCGTAGTTAACTATGACATCAGGACGTCAATCATCTCAGTCCCCCCGTGACCATGGGTGTTGTAAAGTGCTAGAAATGTCGGGAATATAAAATAAGTTAATATTTTTTTTATAGGATAGTATGACAAACGAGCACACAGTCCACCTGATGGTAAGTGGTTACTGTGACCCATAGACATCTACATCAATCCTCAGTAAAGAATCAAAATGCAGATGCGTCGTTACAGGTGAGGACTAAGATGGAATGCCTCTTTTCCAGTGAAATAGGTCTCCAGTTTTCTACACTCACCAATACGAAACACAGCAGTATCAAGCTGCCATTTTACGCTGGTATTCTGTGAGAGCTTGGTCCTTCCCCGGTCGAGCCGACCCATTCTTGCTACAACTATACTACTAATACAGTTGCAGCATGGCTCTACCATGTCTAATATACGCGATTAAATCCGTAAAATTAGTTTTATTTAAATGTGTAATATTCGCGTTAATATAAAAAATCATTAAATTATATGTCTAAAAAATAATCCCTCTGGTTTACTTGCTGCTTCTTCTCAGGACAGAGGTATTTTTTATTAATTAGTAATAATAATCTATGCTGAATAATACTTATTCTATTCTGATACAAAAAAAAATATTATGTGAAACGGAACGGCCTTGCTACAGCTATGATATAGTTGCAGCACAAAGAGGTCACTCGATCGGTGAAGAACCACGCTCTCACTGAATACCGGCATGAAATAGCAGCTTAATTTTTAATTGTTTCGTATGGTACGAGTATAAGTAGAGTATTGGAGACCCTTTTCACTGGTAAGGCTTAAATTCTGTCTTAGTCCGTACGTTTGAAAACGCATCCGCATTTTGGTTCTTTATCAAGGGAGTTGTAGCTGTCCATGGGCCACTGCATCCACTTAACAATACAGATAAGGCTATGTCGTGTTCATTACGTACATTTGTAAAAACACATACACAATGTATTTGTTTTTTTAAAGTAAAAGTAAAGAAAAAGGTACAACCTATATTCTTCCTACTTCTAGGCCCAGGCCGTCTCTTATTTTTGAGAGACCGCATCCACCGCATTGCTTCAGTTCGTATGACATTACCTGTTTTTGAATTATTTTAATTCTTTGACATAAATGATTTTTTTATAGAATGTACGTGAAATGTAGGCCACAGTAACCTCATATCATTAGAAGGGATGTGTGTACTCACACAGCGCTCCTAATGATATGTGGTTGCTGTGGCCCATAGACATCTATATTTATCCTGGATTAAGAATCAAAATGCAGTTGCGTTGTCACCCCTGAGGAATAAGATGAAATGCCTCGTTTCCAGTAAAATGTGTCTGCGGTTCTCTACACTCACCATACAAAACACAGCAGCATTTAGCTGCTATTTTACGCTTGTATTCTGTAAGAGCGTGGTCCCATCCCAGTCTAGCCGAACCATTCTTGCTACAACCATAATAATATAGCTGAAACATGGCTCTATCACGCTACCTGATTTATCTCATTTTAAGCTTCACTGCCGAGTACATGGTAAATCAGCACATTTGATTGCAATTAAATTGCTTTTTGGCGCAAGCATAGTCTGAACTCTGGTTTCCCTGATCTACCACGGGTTTAGAAAGGATTTATCTTAATAGGAGTAGTCTGCCAGAGGCCTCATACTTTTAATGCTGCTGCCAGTAGCCGATTTTGGTATTTATGATTTGGTATAAACGAAATGTGGCAAATATCACCTTTATGAGACAATCTATAGGAGAGTTCTGTGTTAAAAAATGACTTTTGATAGGCTTTAACGGTAAGGGGACGCTTAACGAGGTAGATTAACTACCGTACATCGAAGCCATTGGGTTTATCCGGCATTTCCTTTAATAAACTCTAACGACACCCAATGGGGTGATGATCTTCTTTAGCCACCACGATGCAGCTGATTTGAATAGTCGGTTCAAATAAAAAATATGCAAGTTTATAGCTTTGACACACACACACATACACACACACACACACACACACACACACACACACACACACACACACACACACACGCACTTGCGTGCGTACACATACACGTATTTAATGCCTCCTGAACATACAGTTCTCCCAGTTCAGGAGTCAGAACAACACTGATATTTTTACAAAGTTATCTGTATGTAATAAAGATCATTATTATTATCATATAAATAAAATAATTAATAACATTTCTGATTTGTTAATGACTCAATTGATTATGCATCATTGATCATAATCACCTTGTCATTCATCCATTCTCTTTTTTCATTGAATCTAGCTTAGAGTTCTTATGAACGCCAAATGCTTCAGCGGTTCGCATAAACAAGACTTTCTTGTGTCTGTTTTAGCATATTAAACTGACAAACAAACTTACCATTACCTGGTACTAAGTGGCTACTGCACCCATGAATACCTGGAACCAACATCAATCAAAAAAGGCTATAGATGCATTATCACATCTGATGACTAAGATGGAGTGTATAAAGCTGTGTGTTTACCGATGTTTCAAATCCCGCACTAAGCCATTTTTTTATAGAAAACTAAAGTGTGAATTGAACTTATAGTCCAGGTAAGTGGCAAATACAATCCACGGATATTTGTAGTCAACTTTTAACAAAAATGGCTACAGGTGCGTGATTACATCTTAGGACTAAGACTGAGCCTCGTAGTCTCTAATTTTACTGACTTCCAACAGCCTTTAAGCGGAAACACATGTATGACTTAGACATATTTATTCCAAGTCTGGATGTTTTTCCGCCTGTGTACGTGAAATATAAAATGCATGACCTCAGTCCCTCGCTGACATGTGGCTTACAATGCTATCGATGCTTTTCGGGGCCACCTGCTATGCACTTTTCCTTAATCACGCTACCACTCATCCAGAGTCTTAAATCCTCGCGAAGAAAATACTATCGTGAAAAGGTAACCTTAATACACCAAACCACAATTCAAAGAATCGTTTTTGTTAAAAGTTCGTATATCTTCATCTTAATTATAGGATGATTGGATTATAGGAGGAAAAAGAGAATCCACTACACCATGTAAAAGATGGGTGTCCTAAGAAACAATAGAGGGAAATGAGGATGTGCAGCAGCATCTTGCTGAAAACAACTCAAAATACTAAAAGAAAATGCGTTTGCCAACCTGCCTGGCATTACCCGATGACCTTTGTTCGTCAAATAACTTTTCGTGTGTTCTGTTCTGTTACTGCCTGTCAAAAGTCCCCTGTTAGCGGGATATTTGCCGTTACTATGCTTATCAGGCTGGTTGGCTTGCACAGTTTATTTTTATATCTTAGTTTTTATTGGAAAGACGGTGCTGCTCATCTCCTGATTTGTTTCCCTTTTTCACCGCTTATAACTGCAATGGGACCATAAGGAGTAGTGGATATAATTACACTGCCATTACGCGGTCTTGGACTTGTAATAGACTTTTGGACTATGGACTTTTTCATTCATTTCATTCATTACAATCCTTTAGAAGTCCACTGCTGAACATAGGCCTCACCCAAGGATTGCCATAAAGCACGGTCCTGAGCCCCATTGATTTCCTGCAAGTCTAACCAGCTCGTCACTCTATCTAGTATTATTGTATTTAATGTTTTTAAAATAAATAAATGAATGTGACATTTCTAAATATTCCAAAGATATGATATGACTAAACAATGAAAAAAAAGTTGACAAAAAATTACTTTGCGTACATCCGCTCAATAAAATAAAATGATGTGTCTTACCTAGTTTGAAGAGCACCTCCCGCCCTCCCTCAATTGCGTGCACTATCCCCGTCACCACTAATCCCAGCACCACTACTCCCAACACCACTACACTAGGAAAGACACACCACTGACGACAATACGACACGTGTTTCGCCTCTACACGAGGCCACCTCAGGTGAGGCATCCTCAGGTGATATAGACTCTACGGTGGCTAACCGCTAAGACCAGAGGTTCTTCAAACTAGGTAAGACACATCATTTTATTTTATGGAGCGGATGTACGCTAAGTAATTTTTTGTCAACTGTAATATAATGGACTTCCGCAAATTAACGCCTGATTCTATTAATTATCTAAACAATGAAATTAAATAACGAAACGCGTGTTTTCATTAATACAATTTTAAAAAACTCTGGCTGTTAATTAATTAGTATTCAATTAATAGCCTGTGTTTCCTTTTATTTTCCTTTGATGTTATTACAATTAATGTCTACAGTCTACATCACGGGGTCGAGGTAGCCGCTCGGCTTTTTTCGCTCAGAAGAGAAACGGAAAACTAGATTATGTTCACGTTTACGTAAATTTTTATTTCGTTTATCTCATCAACTTCTAATAGAGAAATAAAAACATTTATGCTATAAAAATTAAATTACTAAAAAGTAAAAAGCGACTTGAACAACTGAAAACAATAAAATAATTTCACATTCCTATAATTTTACACTTCAAATTAAGAATGTAAAATAATTTTATTCCTTTTAATTGTTTCATGTAGGGATTTACTTTTAGGGTTCTGTACGCGTAGAGTAACCAAACCTATTACTAAGCCTCAGCTGTGCGTCCGTCCGTCCGTACGTCCGCCTGTCGGTCAGCGGGCTGTATCTAATGATCGATAATAGCTATACAGTAGAAATTTTCACAACAAACAAGCAAAGATGTAAAGATGTAAATTCTAATTTATTACGCAAATGCCTGCTGTCTATTATGATGGCCTGCGATTTCGTGGGATTAACCAATATTCCAAATATTGCAGACCATTTACTGATGTGGCTCAGATCCGCATTCATGGCTTCAAGTGCATTATTTGTATCACACACCGGAAAATGATGTAACAGCTGTAAATCGTACACGTAATGATGGAAAGTAGATATAATAACTCCCGTAATAGAGTAAATAAATGTAGAAAATAAAATAGGAGAAAAAACGCCACCCTGAGGTATGCCCGTAGTGATATTAGACCAATCAGAAAGAGTATCATTAAGACGGACTCAGTGCGAGAAATCTCGAAGATACAAAAAATCAAACCACGCAGTGGCAGATAGGGAAATAATTAAAGATTCCAGGATCCTGAGAAGAATATCGAAGTCTACTGAGATAAAGCACTGCTAAAGTCAAGCAGTGTAAGAGATTTGTTGTCTATGGCCTAACTAATATTATCAGTTACTTTAAGAAAAGCAGTGACAGTGCTGTGACTAGGGCGGAAGCCCGACTGATATCTAGAAAACAAAGAATTAGACTATAACAAGAGAGAGAGAGAGAGAGTTGCCTATGGATAATTTGTTCCAGAACTTTGGAAATAAAGGGTAAAATAGATATGGGACGAAAGTGAGATAGAGAAGAAGGATTAGAAACCTCAGCTAAAGGAGTTATATATGCTTGTTTCCAAACTAAAGGGAAAGATGAGGATGATACGGAGAAACTAAATATGTGAGTAAGAATTGGAAGAAGTGGAGATAGAACTGGCATAATCATCCTCGAGCATAGACAGTCATTACCAACAGCAGTTGAAGAGACGATTTGGGTGGATTTTTTGGCATCTTCTTCCGTCACAGTAAAGAGTTTTATTAAGATTTTATTATTTTAACGTTTTGAGTGAACATATCAGTTTATCCAATCCAAGTTCCATAAAAATTTTAATTATTTAAAACTTAGAGGTATAATTTTTTCTCGAATTGAAATCACTCCTAAAGTTTAACCGATTTAAGAGAAAAAACTTAATCATTAAAATCAGTTCACAATTGAAGAAGATATCGCTTTTTGAAGACATTTAAAAATGGAGCATCTGATGCCAGTGTTAATTTCATTAGAGCCAATTTCTTTAGAAATAACACAGTTCATATAATGTACAACAAAAAAAAACGACATCTGCATGGCTCCACTGTCGTCGCAGATGTCTTGCAATATTTGTTAAAAATATATTTGTGCCTTTAGGCAATTAAAGTTAATTTATAAACACTCCTTTTTCAGATATAAATATCTTTATTTTTATTTTATTATAATTTTAGTCGCACTGTTACTGTTACAGTTTACTAAATGTCCACTAATGAACATAGGTACCATAGATTACCTTATAGAGATAATATTTGCCAAAGTAGCCATGCTTAGCGGGCGGTTTGGCGACCACAGTATTTTAGTTTTAGTTTTTATGAGGAAGACACTATTGGTCATCTCCTGGTATGTTTCATTCTCAGGTAAGACTGCATTTAGGGTAAATTTTAAACAGCTCATTTTGGAAATATGTTAAATCAAATATTTTTTAATAGGATAAAGGTGACAAACGAGCATACAGTCCATCTGATGGTAAGTGGTTGTTGTAGCCCTTAGACACCTACAGCTATCCTCGATTACAAATAAAAATGCACTTGCGTCGTCACCCGTGAGGACTAAAATGGAATGCCTCGGTTCCAGTAAAAAGGGTCTCCGGTTCTCTATGAAACACAGCAGCGTTAAGCCGCTATTTTACGCAGGTATTCTGTGAAAGCGAGTTCCTTACCTGGTCGAGCCGACCCATTCGTGCGACAACGGTACTACTAATATAGATGCAGCATGGTTTTACCACGTTTGGTATCGATGGTATACCAAGTTCAGTTGCTCTTTATTATCTTTTAAAATGTTTAAATATACATATGGCATTTATTATCATAAAATTGTAGCGTTATACTGCTCTGTGACTACCAGACTAGACTAGAATGTGATGACTACTGGCAAATTGGATTTGTGACCCACAATCTTTGAAAAGGGATTTGTATGTTTGTAGAAGCAGTGTTAGAGAACCCTCTACCAATAATCATTTCGAGCGTATCGTAAGAGGCGACAGGGAGCAGTGAAACAGAATATGATGGTCATCTTCATGATAAAACCTCGATAAAAATTGCGTTTAATAACTTGCTTGCTAACTGTGGTAAATACGGAAAATTTTCCCCCAATGGGGCAATCTATGGGGAAAGTGCACAGATTTTGGAATTAATAAAAAAATGAAATCCCTGGCTTCAGAATCTATTGTCTTAAAATTATTTTATAATTTTTAGTTCTATTGCATGCCGTAAGCGCAAAGCGCGCAGGTATGTTCTTCTAGGGCCTAAAAATTAAGATTCCAACGTTTTTTCACTTGAAATCGTACCTAGCAATCATATTATACATATAAATTATATAAAAAGTACATTGTTATAAAGATAAATGATTGTTGAAATTATAAATATTTTTTTTAAATCGATTAATTGCAATTTTACATAAAATAGGGGTTTTAGTGGCTTATGGTGTAGATTTATCAAGTCCGCAAGGCTTGTAAACACCATAACTTTTGAAAATATCAATTGTTTAACTCAATATATTTCTTAATCTCTTCACCTATCATGTGGAAAGCCATGATATGTAAATAGCAGTTCAATTTTGTTTTGTTTAGATATATTTATTTTTTTTCGGCTGTAAAATGGCGAAATTTTCATTGGTTTCACGGCTCAAATGCCGTCGTGAGTGGTTGTTTGTTACAGCGACTCGTGCTAAAAATTTCGATCGCGGAATACAAAATATTCCAAAAACCAAATTTGATACATACTTGGCCAAGGTACGATATTATTATTACTTTTATAATCACAGATTTTTATTACAGTATTTGGTTTCCCTAAAAGTACGCAGGATTTATATATAAATATACTTAAACGTCTTGGACTTTATAGACCTGAAAATGTACTTCGGAATCTACTACTGGAACTCCTCGACGAAGAGAACTAGATGTGCCGAGTTTGGGCTCGTTTTGTTAGTTACGATGAGACCTTACCCCCGGACTTGATAAAGTGACTTGAAAGTGTATTTTGAAGACTGCCACTGGAACTCCTCGACGAGGAAAACTAGATGTGCCGAGTTTGGCTTCGTTTTGTTAGTTATGATGAGACCTTACCTCAGGACTTGATAGAGTGACTTGAAAGTATAATTCGGTAACTACTACTGGAACTATTTGACGAATAGAACTACAATTTACATATTTTTTAATTTTTTCACGATCACATGAGCATGATGAGTCGTGAATTTTTGAATATTCCCAGCCTTTTTTTAAATTGAAATTTGACGTAAAGTGATCGGAATATTTGTAAGTATAGTAATAATTATAATGTTTTAGTGAAAGCTTGTGTGTAATTAACTACTTTAAAAATTGCGTATAATCATGTTATAAGTAATTTTTTAATACGCTTAAGGCATGAACTATTGGATTTACCAATATTTAGTTCTAGCTTCTATTTCTAGTTGGCACCAGTTCGAATGCTTATTTTCCAGTACTCCTAGTCCCTAGGCATTGTCTCGAATTCATGGAAGACAGCTTTCGTGCACTGATACCTAAAAAGGGTAACTGCTCTGATCGGTTTAACTACAGGCCCATCGCCATCACATACTTATTCTAGAAAATAATGGAGGCTACTATTTACTGGCAGCTCATGCTGTACCTTGAGGAGCACCAGCTGATTAGTGACCACCAGTACGGTTTCCGTCGGGTTCGCTCAGCTGGTGATCTTCTTGTTTACCTAACACACAGATGGGCGCAAGCGATCACGTCCAGGAGGGGACTTTGGCGGATAGTTTGAACATAGTGAAGACCTTCGATAGGGCTTAGCACAAAGCGCTTCTTTCAAAGGTCCTTCCTATGGGCTTCCTGGGAAATTGTGGTATTGGATCACCAGTTTTCTGGCATCGGATCGGAGCATCAAGGTCGTAGTAGGCGGTGCATGCTCCGATTACAACTTAACTTAAATTAACATTCATTGCTACGCGAACTACAGGAAAACGTCCCCAAGTACCGGAATAAACTTGTGTCTGACGTCGACACTTTGTTCAACAAAGGAAGTTCAACAGATTGGGGGCGACTAAACCTAGTCCAGTTCAATCCACAGGAGACGCAAGTTTAAGCGTTTACCGCTAAAAAATCCTTTGTCGTGTCTACTTGCTTTAAGGGGACTCCTTTTATTGCATCAGCCAGTTTCGAAATCCTCGGCATCGACATATCGTATGACGTGCAGTTTTGTGGCCATTTTTAAGAGAAGGCCAAATTGGTCTCTAAAAAACTTGGCGTGTTCAGCAGAGCAGGTCAGTATTTTATGCCAGCACACCGCTTGCTTTTGTATCTACCACTGGGAGTCTTCAGAGTAATCGTTCGGACTGATTCCAGCCACTCAATTTTACCATCGTTCATCGCAACAGAACTCGAAAAACCACCCGTATCATCTGTATTATTGCCGGTCCACTACTGTGTGATTTAGAAGAAGTTTTCTTCCTTGCAGTACTTCCTTACGGAATTGAATACAACTCGATAGCCAGTGTTAGATAGATTTTACTATTTTTCATGAATTTGGCTATAATATAGAAAACTAATTTTTCAACTCGGACAGGTAATGCCAGAAATTAGCGCGTTTAAACAAAAAAAAAAATCTTTTCCGCGACAAATTGGTAGAAAATGCATGTTCTATGATATTATGAAAACATTACAAAGCGACAAGTACAATGTAGAAAATGTATTTTCAAGTCATAAAAATTGGTCGTGAAGAACAAAATTAGCGGGATTAATTATTCCATATAAGTGGATGCCTATCATAATTTCCCAAAGTGCGAAAGAAAAAACAAAAAATATGATTCTTTATAAGATCTCACGCTATATTTTGATCCGCCATCTTTGTTCGTGATTTATCTATTTAAAGAATAATTCGTGGGTACAGATAAATACCATGTCTTACATGACCATTGTCTGTCGGTCTGTATGGGCTAAAGTTTTGGAATGGCTGAACTGATTGTAGTGAAAGTTCACGAACAGACAAATCGATACCTCCTAAGTATACTGAGTCATCTAAAAAATTTAGGTTTTTCATTATTTTTATATAAACTTACATAATAAACCATGATCTTAATGTTAGTGCTAAAAAAAATTAAAAAAGAACGATAATTACGGAGATAATTTCACGTATACTAAATCAATTTCAACATCAGTTAAAATCGTACATTGTATACTGATCCAAATAACATTGTACCAATGTACGCGGGGCGTGAGGGGGTACGCATTGATATAAGTTTATTGTGGCTCAGTATTCGATGAACGGCGGCGAGTGCACACGCAATTTTAGTTAATATTTTTGTTTCGTAAAATTAGTGAATAAAATAAATGTGGATGTATTTGTCTTATATTGTTTTATATTTTAATTAATATAAGAAACATAATGCAGTCAAACAGGGCGCAAAAAATTTTAAATTTACTCAATGACTGAATGATACAATAAACAATAACACAAGAATCGATGATAATATAATGCAAAACAGGGATAGAGATGGTAAGTTATCTTTATGTGTATAAGTGTGATTTTGTTGCTTTTCTTTGATAATTGTTGTTCACGTCGCTTAGTACGCCGTATACTCATACAACTGCTGTTACACCAGTATACGGCGAACAAATTTTATAAAGAAGACACTTGACTCATATGTTTATAATAATATACTTATTCAATTTTTGATATTTTTGTGTTAATTGTGTTATAATATTTTTTTTTAATATGTTATATGTTTTATTAATTGTAATTGGCATGTTTAATACAAAAATATGAATTCTTGTATTTTAATTTTAATTATTATTGTTTTAGAGTCTCCACTGCCACCTGATGCAAATTTTACGGAGGAGGAGCTATCAATACTTGATGATGTTGATTTAAATGATAGCAAGGATGTATTGCAAAATATCCCTTCTAACGCTTCCATATTATTTCCGGATGATATTCCTTGCTCCTCGCCTTGTGTACCGAATAGTGATAGTAGAACTCAAATAGGAGATCGATCGCCGTCAGTCATAGAAAACACTCCAGGGAATTCGCCCATCCAGAATAGCATTATTGAAAATTATTGTAATATTACTCCAGTACCATCGCCTTATAATTCTTTTGCCCCATCACCTGTTAATTTAGAGTTAAATGATAGTCCTGCGGTCGCCTCCCCTGCATCTGATATTAATGATATCACATACTCACCGTCCAATAACGCCAAACGTCGTAAGCGGACTTCCATTGCTAAGAAAGATAAAGGAAGGCTAAGAGAACGTTTTCATAAAAAATGGAAGGATCAGGAGAGAAAATATAATGTTAATAGAGGTTTGGAATATGTCAGTAGAAACGGAAGAGTACATAGTAAGAGAACTATGAAAACTTCTTGCCCCGTAACTTGTCGGAAAAAATGCAGTGAGAAATTAGCAGAAGATATTCGGCAAAGAATTTTTGATATGTTTTGGAGTATTGGAGACCACTCAAGACAATGGGATTTTTTGGCAAGATATGCTGTAAGATCTGACAAAAAAAGATTTACTGTGGATAAAGAAAATTCAAAACGTCTTCACACTATTTCTTATTACCTTCCAAGCAGTCAAGGAGATAATATTGAGTCTACAAAAATATCGGTTTGCAAAACTATGTTCCTAAGAACCCTTTCTATTAGTTTTAATTTTGTTTATACAGCTTTAGAAAAGTCCGATAAAGGAAATGGATTTGTTGAAGCAGATCAGCGTGGAAGGCATATTAATCATCCAAAGATTATTAATGAAGATATGGTTCGCAGTGTTATAGACCACGTTGAAGCATTTTCTCCTGTACAATCACATTACACTCGCCAAAAATCGAGTAGAAAATATCTTGAGAGCTCTTTATCCTTCCCAAAAATGTTTAAGTTATATAATGAATGGTTTGATTCTAATAAATACTCTTCTAAAGCGACTACCGTGAGACAATACCGAGATATCATTAATAAAAATATCAATATAGGTTTTCATAAACCCAAAAAAGATGTTTGTGAACAATGCCACATTTACGAAAATAACAAGCAAGTTACACAGACAGATAAAGAGAAGCATGAAGAGCATTTGAAAGAAAAAGAGAAAGCAAGAAAAATTAAAACAAAAGATAAAGAATTAGCATTACAAAATAATGAAATTCTTACAGCAGCATTTGATCTTCAAAAGTGCCTTAATGTACCCCACGGGAACGTAAGTACTTTTTATTATAAACGGAAACTTTCCTTGTATAATTTCACGATATTCAATCTGGGATCTCACCAAGGTTATTGTTTTTCATGGCATCAACAGACAGCAAAGAGAGGTGCAAATGAAATTTCCAGCTGTGTTTTTAAGTTTATAGAGGATACGGTGGGTGAAGGAGTCAAAGATTACCGGTTCTGGTCAGACAACTGTGGAGGCCAAAATAGAAACAGAATTGTGTTCCTAATGTATATGTTAGCTAGTTCGAAGTTTAGTGTAGATATCAGGCATCGGTTTCTAATAGTGGGTCACACGCAAAATGAAGGCGATAGTATGCACGCTTTAATTGAAAGACAGACGAAAGATAAAATACTTTATACGCCTGATCAATGGTATACAGCTTTTAGATTTGCCAAATCCGATGAAAAGCCATACAAAGTTATCGAAGTGTCTCAGGATTTAATAAAAGACTTCAAATCAAAGCTAAAACTTATAAACAACTGGACAACTACTAATGATGGATCTAAAATGCCTTGGAATAAAGTAACGGAAGTAGTAGTTAAAGCAGAAAATCCATTTAGAGTGTTTTATAAAACGAGTTACCAAGACGATGCTTACAAGTGGATAGATTGTGTAAAGAAACTTAAAGCTACACGAAATCGAAGAGAATTGAATATTGATATAGATAATATTTCTTTAGCTTATCAGACACCCATTCCTATAGACCAAAATAAGCACAAAGATTTGATGGATCTTTGTAAAACGTTGGTAATTCCTAAAGAGTATCATTTATTTTTTAATAATTTGATTTCAACTAATTCTAATGCAGCTGATGACAGCGATTCAGACTGATTTTTTAACCTTTAATATTTTTATTTCTTTTGTTAAACTTTATAGCTATTTTTGAGTATTACAATTGCCTATACTTTATTAGATATTTATGTTATACATTTCTATTCTCTTTATTAATATTGTTTAACGTAAGTTACCATTTTTAGTTGTTAATATCTATACTGACCTACTAGAGAAGTATACCTGTTTTAGTTTTTTTTTATTGATTGTTTGTTGTTTTTTATGAAACTTTAATGATACAACTTTGATAATTTGTTATTGTTGATTTATTCAACTTGTAGCTTTTAGTAAGGCCAAAAATCATGTTCCTACTTAATTATAGTGAAAAATACATTGTGATTATTTAAAATGCGCTGTTTTTGTTTATGATTCTTCTTCTTCTTCCTAGCCTTTATTAATCCCACATTTCGTAAAGTATTAGAAACAAAATGAGTAATTATAAAGCCTCGTTGAAGTATATTAGTCCAGTATACGTCGAAGTTTCAAATGGTAATATAGCTTAGTACTTTCCTAGTATAATGAGTCAAGTGATGTAATTTCAACGTTTTATTATTAAATGAGACAGAATATCCCGAAAAAAAATCAAAAGTAAGTTCGTATTAATAAAATGACAATCATATTTATGATATTTTAGTGTAAGCAATGGATTTTGATGTATGTTGATGTACAACGTACATGAATATAACTGGTAGTTAAACCATAATACTATTGAGACTCGCTGGCGTATACCCAGCTATGTACATAAAATGACATTTAAAAACAAAAATCAGCCAAATCATTTTATACCAAAGGAAGAGCTTGCGATCTTTATTAAAAAAACATTTAATATATTTCGAATTAGTTTGATTTCATTAAAATATAAACGATTTGCCTTCAAATCGCTCTCCTATAAAATTACTATAATGTTAGTTGACTCATTATACTTAGGAGGTATCGAATAACAAACTGGGATATTTTAATGAGTAGTCGAAAAATTGTCTTAAGAAATGCTCTTTATATAATATATTAGCAACCCGCCCCAGCTCCGATTCAAAAGGATATGTTAGTGTAGCGTTATTTAAATTTCAAATTATCAAATACCATTACTTTTATAAATTTTTCGATTTATCAAAAAAAATATCCAAGTTTTCGGATACAATATAGTCTAGGTCACTCCTGGCACAATACTCTCTATTTATTCGAGAAGTTTTGTTACAAGGTTCAATCCTTTCGAAGATAAGCCCAGACAGACAGACAGACTGACAGACAAAAAATTTAAAAATGTTTACTCATATCTTAATGATATTCAAATAACCCTCTCAGCTCAATTAAAGTTATTTCGATATTACAGACAGACACTTAAATTTTATTTATATAGATAGACCATTCGAGGCAGGGGTGGGTCGCTGGTGAGGAATAAAGATAAAGGTAATAATTGTATGGATTTATGTTTCCATTTTATATTCACAAAACAATCGTAACGCAGAAACTTAGCCGATAATGTACTTAATACAGCACTGTTTATAAAGCTCGACGCAAAACTGTTTATTTAGTACTTACTTGAGTATCGACAATATTTGAACATCAATAATGTCTGAGCATTAGCTGTGTACTCAGTTCTTCTGTTACCAATTTCTGCATAGAAACTTAAATAATTTAGTAGTTAAATTATCACATTATTGTATATCGAGCAGTGGTCGCCGTGGTGATAAATAATTATAGCATAATTATAAACCAGTCGGGAGAGCTATCGCCAGGGGATATGTCACACCTGAGGATCTAAATATGAATTCCTTGTAACCACAAAATACATTCTCCGGTCGTGTATAAGAGATATAAAAATACAGTAGTTGGGCTTTTAACCGAACGGTATGTAGTTCGAGCTCATTCGCAGGCATTACTTTTTAGGGTTCTGTACCCAAAAAACGGGACCTTATTACTAAGCCTCTGCTGTCCGTTCGTCTATCTGTCAGCGGGCTGTATCTCATGATTCATAATAGGTAGACAGTAGAAATTTTCACATAATGTGGATTTCTGTCGCCGATATAACAAAAAATAATAAAAATTTAAATAAATTAAAAATTAAAGGGGGCTCTCCTAATAGAAATGTGTTTTAATATGGTACGTAACTCTTTATGCGCTAGTCCGACTCGCAACTTGCCCGGTTATTATATTCAAAACATGTTAATAATAAGTATGTGATGAGAACAGAGACTAAGAATATACTGGCGTACAGACGACCTGAAAGCCCGAAAACGGGTGACTAATTTTGATTTGGTGAACGGCATAGTCGGGAAGGGTCGCCCTAGGCGAAAGTTTATCGACCAAATTGGTGATATATTAAAAATGGGCTAAATCAAGAGTACCTTTAACCGACGAGCGTGTATGCGTAGGTATATGGATGTGGAGGAAGCGAGAGAGGTGTGTCAGGATCGTGCCAAATGGAAGTCCATAATCTCTGCCTACCCCTCTGGGTGACAGGCGTGAGTGTTTTTTTATATAATTTTGATTTGTTATTGTGTGCGTTAACTAGTGATGTAAATTTTACTTACAAGGACTATCGAAAAATGATTGTTAAGGAAGCGCTAAAAAGATTTAAAAAAATAGTTTAGTGCACGAGATTGAACAACTTCAAAAATTCACTGAATTTATACCATGATAGTTCTAAAATAATTAAAAAATATTCATATAACATGTTCCTGGGAATAAGTAGAACCAACCTGCTTTTTGTTGGATTTTAATTCAAATATAAAAAGTTCCAGGTGACTCTACCGATAATCTTTAAAAAAAAACTCCCCACGAATCAGATCGGAAAGTTGTATTTTCGAGTAATGATCTTTGGAGAAAAATACTTACTGCCATGAATAGTTTCCCCGGAATTTCTTTTTTACATATTGGGCACGGCTCGTAAGTCGTCAACGGTGCCCACCGCGTTCTCAATCTGCCGGCACTGTTCCTCCAAAAACCGCAGCAGGTCATTGAAGGGCGGAATATAAGAGGCCCCGTCCCCGCCGTACCTCTCCTCAAAATGTATTCGAAGGTCGAGAGGTAGACGGGACAGCACGATGTGGAGCAACAAAAATAACCATTCGGCCACTGGTAAATCCAGCCGCCTCAACGCATTACAGGCCACCAAGACTGGATTCACCAGGTCCGGACGTAGTCTGGCTCGTTCCCCAAACAGCGGGAGGCTTAGAAGCTGCTTAACATGTTCGTCCGCAATTCACCGAACGTTGGCGTATCTTCTGGCTAGGAGGTCTCGAGCAGTCAGGTGGGCGTCGTCAGACAATCTCAAGTGACCGACAACGCCCAGGGCCTCCCCCTCCAGTGAGGCCAGGAGGTACGCCATCTTCTGGCTCGGGGTCAGGTCCCTCCGGGCGTCCACTAGGCTGTCGAAAAGACCAACGAAGGTCAGCCATTCAGAAAGGACCCCGGAGAACCTTGGCAGGTCCAGAGTTGGGAGTCGTCCTAACAGCTCCGGCTGAGGCTGCTTCCGAGAGTACCCGGGCAGGCCACTCATCCGATTTTCACGCGCCTCCTCAGCATACCTGCCTTCAGCCTCGAGCAGCTCGTCCGTGAGCGAAAAGAACTGCTCGTAGTCCGCGAAGCAAGAGTCCAGGATTCCCTTATCCACATCCGAATCCTCGAGCTCAGCGTAAGCCTCCTCCACTGCGGCCTTTCGAGCATCGACCTGCTCGAACCGCTTCCTCAAGTTATAGACCCTATCCGGTCGACCTATCAAAGCATGCGCGCTGGTAGCCCAGCGCAGCTCAGTCCGCAGGCGACGAATCAGTAGCTTGTGCGATGGCATCACTACTAAATACAATTAATACTCGGCTCAAATATAAATCAAATTAACAAATAACAAATACAGTTCCTATCAAATCAAGTTAAATAGAAATTACACAAATACGATTACTATTTATTAAATTAAATACAAGTTAGCCCAAAAAAAAACACAAATCAAATTAACAAGTAACAAACCCTAGTACGATCAACAAATAATCCGATTACGTGACAACCGCATATAACTAGTCAAGGTACCTCGGCTTAACAAACTACGGTAAGTACTTAGCCTTAACAAAACTCCCGCTTGCTCAGCCTACGGGCGTGGCGTCCGCATACTACCCGCTAACAACAAAAAAACTAAGACCTAGCAACAAAGCAACAAAAGAAAAGAATTTTAATTTTACGTATTACGGCCGGGCCTGATTGAATACACAAAATTAAACCAATCAAACAAACGCTCCCTGCCACCAAAATTGTTTAATTTTTATGAAGTACTACGGTCGGGCTCGACCGGGAATCGAACCCGGAACCATGCTCTGCTACCACTAATGTACACGCCCCTAGTTGCCTCAACAAAGGTCGACCATACAGGGGTCCATACAGCTGTAGATTCGACGGACAACTAAGGGTGGGGCTCAAAATGCCTATGGAGAATTATTCTATACAATAAACTATATGGAAAATGTTATATCCTACTACAATAAAAGGGAAGGCTAATCAAATAGATATTACTTACCTGTATGTGAGGCGACTGCTGTCTCAGGGACCGGTCAGGCGGTAGGTATGTATGTGTTGAGTATAGTGGTGGTTTGTGGTGTTAGTGGTGATAGACCTGCCGGGACCTTCGAAGTCGGCAGCAGCCCGGACTTCGGCGCCGCTCCAAATTGTGGTAATCCCCCGCGGCGTCACCCACCGTCACTTTCTTCCTTCTTCACTAGGACAGTCTATTAACTATACTTCCAGACGCCACTAACACTAAACTAAAGCGTAACACACCTCTAACACCGAAGACCTATCCGAACTATATCAAAGGCCACTCGAGCAAATTAATATTTTCAAATGCACTTATATGCTAGCAAATTAGAATAACCAAATTCGCGGTAAATAAGCGCGCATAACACGCAATTCAGACTTTGATCGCAGTCAAGGTTAACTTCCTAACAATTTGTCAGCCCAGCGTCGAATTTTAGGCTTAACAAAGAAACCTTCGTCGTGGCAACATCTGCTAACAAAACGGACTCCAAAATAAATGAAGGTTTCCCGGGCGACTTTAAAACGTGCTCTCGATAGCACACTATTCTAACAACTCTGTTGCACTCACGTTCTGACCTCGCGCCCTTCTACCCAACGACGCACGGAAGTGGGGACAAGGTGACCTTTACAAGTCAGCGGGCTGAACGAGTGCGAATGCAAATTTAAAAAGTTAATTTTTTGGCCTAAACACATATTGTTAATATAAATAAGTAGACACATAACTAAGTATATATACCTATTTATATTTTATAAAATGTTTCGATGGGGAAATAAAAAATGAGGACACGAAGTACATAATGGCTGCTTCATTTTTCATATAAGTATTACTTTTGATATACAAACATTTAGAAATTAAACATTAAATACATTATAGAAGTTTATTTTAACATTCGACTTAAATATGAATGTAAACTTAATAATTTAAGTAAGGAAACTTGTAGCAATCAAAAGCTTTTAGAAAAATTTTACTTCGCAAATATCCGCGTTATAAAATAAAATGAAGTGTCTTACCTAGTATGAAGAGCACCTCCCGTCCTCCCTAAATTGCGTGCAATATCCCCGTCACCACTAATCCCAGCACCGCTACTCCCAACACCACTACACTAGGCAAGACACACCACTGACGATAATACGACACGTGTTTCGCCTCTACACGAGGCATCCTCAGGTGATATAGACTCTACGGTGGCTAACCGCTAAGTGAGCGGTGAGCCAAAACAAGTGCCTTTTATACAGACCGATGACGCAACCGCTTTCTACATAAGGAGCGAGCGACTGCGTCATGCGATTAAACATGCGACCAATCACCGCTGGACTTACGCAGCCGTTTGTAAAATTAAAAACAAACCGCCGCGCAACGCCCACCCTACAACCACGCAACCAATCGCCGATCACCGTGAGGGTGACAAACGACCATATTGCGAGGCTCTCTATTATTAGAGAGCAGGCTTAAAGATATTTAAGAGAGGTGAGTTAGTAACATTTGTTTGTTCATTCAGCAATGCAACGGTATTATTATTACTTTTTAATATCTCTAACTGTTCCAGCACACACAGCCGCAGCCTTTATTACACGTATGTAAGACTTTAAAGGAGTGGTCGTTGGCTAGGTTGTGTCCAGTGTCCAAAAGATGTTTGGCAAAATGGGATTTATCGGGATTGCAATTCCTGTACGCGGCTAAATGCTCTTTATAACGTGTCTCGAAATTGCGACCAGTCTAACCCACGTAAACGGCGTGGCATTCGTCACAAACAAGTTTGTAAACACCTGACTTTTGACGAATATCCAACTTACCATTATTATTACAGATATTTTTAAGAGAATTGTCTATTTTGAACGCCACACGAACGCCGTTTTGTCGAAAAGTATTAGCTACTTTTTCAGATATGGGGCCTAAGTAGCAGTTTGACCTACTTAGACCCCATATCTGAAAAAGTAGCTAATACTCTTCGACAAAACGGTTGCATTGCTGAATGAACAAACAAATATTACTAACTCACCTCTCTTAAATATCTTTAAGCCTGCTCTCTTATAATAGAGAGCCTCGCAATACGCAATCGCTCGCTCCTTATGTAGAAAGCGGTTGCGTTATCGGTCTGTATAAAAGGCACTTGTTTTGGCTCGCCGCTCACTTAGCGGTTAGTTACCGTAGAGTCTATATCACCTGAGGATGCCTCGTGTAGAGGCGAAACACGTGTCGTATTATCGTTAGTGGTGTGTCTTGCCTGGTGTAGTGGTGTTGGGAGTAGTGGTGCTGGGATTAGTGGTGACGGGGATAGTGCACGCAATTGAGGGAGGGCGAAAGGTGCTCTTCATACTAGGTAAGATACATCATTTTATTTTATAACGCGAATATTTGCGAAGTAAAATTTTTCTAAAAGCTTTTATATACTGGATTTCCGCAAAGCAACGCCTGATTCTATTAATTATATTGTAGCAATCAGTTTAATAAGATTGCTCTGTTTAACGGCCAATATTCTTATGAGGCTCTGAAATGTAGAAAGTAATAATAATTTTTTTATCATTTTAGCTGCATATATTAAAAAAAATAATGATCTTACCAAAGTAAAGTGCACCAAGTGTCTGAGGATGCACTCTCTATTCTCTTAATCTCGGTATGTTAAGAAAATGGCACTCATTCATGGACTGACCGCGGCAAGTGCAAGTTAACCTCGCACACCTATTGATCCGCGAAGCTATTATTTAAGCACGAGTTCCTCTTCTCTACTACTAATGCTGTAGGCGATGAAACACGCTATTTAAGCTGTCGGCACATTGTCGTTAGCCCTGAAGCATGATTTGGGTATCGAGCGTTGTGAGTATCAAATACTATGGAATCTATACAATCCTGGCACAATGAACCGCGGGTCTCATGCACGGGCGTCTAGTAGCGCTTCAAGAGAATTACTAAATATATCATATCTAACTGCGCTAAACGTTTAATCATTATAATTCGAAGCTCCGCGCAACCCCTTGGGGAAAATAGCGTGATGCTATGAATATTGCACTAGTGTCACCGTGAGGTACGGGTGGTAAAGCAAGCAAAGCAATACATTTTTTGGGTTGATGAATAGATACTTAGTTGGGTTCATAATGGCTAAAATAGGATAATCTCAAGATTTTAATCGTTAATGTATTAGTTTTATAATGTATAAAAATCTGTCTCTATGTTTATCTAAAGTTTAGAAGTAAAATTTTTGAAGTCCTACTATAACAATATTATACTTAATGGTACAAATAATGTAGAAATGGTTCCTTTTAATAAAATTGTTTTTATTCTTATTTTTCTTTCATACTTCTCAAGTAAATGTTTGCTGCAAATTGTTGAGTTTTTTTTTTGGATTCCAAACAACCCGTCCAATTAACCTTAATCATTTTTTCTAATTACAGAATCCGGAGGGAATCTGTTTGACAAACGACAAAATAAAATTACATTTAAAGAATGCAAACTGATGATTTATTTTCTTGTTGTGTGGACAAGTCTATCGCTTCAAGATAAACATCGACAATAATTTTGATATAGTTAAGTCAATCCCTAGAGTACATGTAAAATATTTTGTATAAAATTGTATTTACCAAATTCATGCAAATTATCAACAACGTGACTTTTTTCTTTGGAAAATAAAATTAACAAAATAATTGAAAACATATATTTTAAATGGTATATACCATAAATTTTAACCAAAAATAAACACGTCCTAACATTGGCATCGTCTTGAGAATTTACCTGTGAAATATGCAATTATCACGATAATTTATATTATTTACACCACAGTCACTCAGAACAAGTAACCATTTTGGAAAAAAGTTAATTACTAAAAGTAACCAATACTATGAATATAGAAAACCACAAAAATATAGCTGAACAAAAGTCTGGTTTGTTTTCCTCTGTCGCCTCTTACGGAACCTTTGGATGGTATGGGGTAATAGGTGTAGAGAGTATTTTTACACCGCCTTGACGCAGTATATAAATAAATATTATGATATTTGAATATCTTAATAATACTTATCTACCTACATTAACCTCTCAAGACGCGTTATTAATAGATCAAACGGATCATCAATATTTTTAGAAATATTATAACGATGTTAATTTGATTTCTATCTAGCACCGACAACCTTCAGATAAATATAACTTCATATATTTATATCATTTCTAGCTTCTAGCACGCATACACATACATATAAATAATTAAGTACTTACATACGCGTTCTACATAAAATTAAATAGTTCATCTATACTGGGATTTATAGGTAAGGTAAGCACCGAACTTTTGTTTTCACGAAAAGTTAAGTCGGATCGATGGACAAACTTAACTATACAATGGAAAAAAATGTTCTCTCATGTATTGTTCTACATCATGGTGGATATTCCAACTGCAAAATATATAATTTTTATTAGATATTACTACAAATTTTCTTTACTTGTGCCGATGCGTGCCAAATTTCATGATTTGAGGTCAACGAGATTTTAATAAGTGTGTTTGCAAGCATCAAAAGATAAGACGTAAATGGCCGTATCTTTTGATACCGTTTACTTAGCTTGATTTTTCCTTAGTATTAGATACGAGTTTCAACTTTTTCTCATTCAACTTTATTTTTAAGCTTTATTAATCAGTTTTTGTATAAAAAGAGCTATTAAAATATTAAGAAATTAATGAATTCTAATAACCCCTGGGAATAAGATGTGGTTCCAAATTGTTTTGTGATATTAATTGAGTAACAGATTGCAAGTTGTTCTTTTTTCATAAATTGTTTCTCTGGGTTTCTTGCTGGTTATTCCCAGGACAAAGCTATTTAACGAACCAATGTTAAATTGAAAGTAAGAGTGACATTCAATATGTAATATTACTTGTAACCTTTATCCAAGAAACAAAATGTATATTTGTATAATTTCTTGATATCTCTACACGTTTCTGAGAAAAGGGACTTTGATTGTCGGGCAGATAGACTTACAACAAAGTGATCCTTTTATCGTTCAATTTTTTCCTTTTATAGTATCAAACACAAAAATGATAAACATTCAGTTTGTGACATAGTATAGTTACAGATATTAGCAAATTGTTTTTAACGTCACGTGACAAAATAAAGAAAACATAACACACACACACTTTAAGATTAAAATTTTAAAATTATTTTATATACTATACTATAAAATATTGAAATTTGAGACATTTGTATAATGTATAATCAATTATTATTAAATTTGATAATAATGTAGACTGGACGGAAGATAAATGGTTGGAATTTCGTAATATACTATATATTTAATATCATTGTTCCCACCCTTCTCGTTTTGGAGGAAAACGCCACCCTCAAAATGATCGTTAAGAAACTACGTTAAGAAAAGTCCAGATTTAAGTAGGTAATAAGCTAAATTATCAAAATTAAAAAGTTCTACCAACGCGTAAATTATTAATGACAATGAACAATTTTGGTACAAGAACAATTTTAATGTGAAATATATTTCAAAGGGGAATAACCCACTTGAGAGCCCTGGTACCTCAGAGGCTAAACGCTGGCTATAAATTTCACAGTACGCGGTTCAATCTCCGGTAGCACCAAGGACATTGCAACTTTAAGTGTAGCGAGAAATCCAGGTTCGATCCTAACCGGCACCAATATTGAAGATTGCAATAGAAGTGCTGATTGTACAACGTGCACGCCGGTGAGGAACCCATACGTCTGAGAAATTTAAGGAATATTTCGATAACATGAGAATTACGCCAACACGCATCTCAGAAAGTAAAGAAGACCTGTGCCCAGCCATAGGACGTATAAAGGCTGTAACTTCACTTTATCTTTTTACCCATGAAAGGCACGGAGCAAGTTTATACTGCTGACTCTAGCGCAAGTAAAAACAAGTAAAGATAAACGTACCAATCAAATTCATACAAAGTGAACATAAACGCAAAAAGTATTAATTAAGAAGAAGTGAAAGAAAATGTTGAAAAAAATGTTTGTACAATAAAGAAATCTATACCAATAATAGCAAAATGGGACGAAGCAATCTTATATGATCCTATTTCATTTATTACCAGCTGGCTCTGCAGACTTCTGTTCTTTCGAGTAAATGACGCGAGTTTTATTCCGTTGCCACTGCAAGCTTTTATAGTGTTAATAATATAAAATTTAAATAAATCTGAAGGATTTTATTGCGTTTAATTTTATTCAATGTGTAGTGTTCGCGTACACAGAGATAATGGATTCACTTACGCTACCATCACACATCACTCTCATGCTTAACCGAATAACGCAGTAGAGTGGAGATCAAGTACTATAATAATAACAATAATAAGGCGTAGGGAAGTGACGACCCCATCGCCCGCTGACGTAACAGTTAAGTGACAAAACTGTTACGTCGGCGCAGTCTGTCAGCACCTTGCCAAGCCGTGTTAGCGCCGTGCCTCGGCAAAATTGAGGTTGCAAAGTCCCGTTTGTGCATATGGCTCCATCATGAAACGGCGATGAGTCTAAGCGTCTCCCGTTAACTGACGCCCATATAATTGATGATAGCACAACGAGAAACGCGCATAGGGCCGCTGCCTGGGGGTCGCTGGGGCGCGTCTGGAGCTGTTGCTGGACGCGGCAGCATGCTGGCCGCCAGCCGAGCGCGAGGTGCTGCACGACCACCTAGCAGCCCCTCGCATCCATCATCCCCACCAGATGGCTTGGTGTCGGCAGGGTCCTCTCGGACCCGGCAAGCGGCACCCGCTGCTGGTGGAGTACGCCGCATGCATTGGAAAAAAAACATGAACACAAATGCATTGCGAGCGTACTATTGGACGAAGGGGGAAGAAACTGTAGGGATAGCGTAACGGGCTCGGATGCATCGCTTTTTTGCTGAGCTGGAGCCGTCTGTTCCCGTCACAGAGCAAAACCTGGCAGACCGAGTTCGGTACATCATGCGCTTGAAAATATTTGATGATGCCGAACTCGAACGATTACGACGTGAGGCTATTCCCTCATCGAATGAACCGGCTATAGCTGTGGATGCGGCTCCTCAGGCCACAGACCAGCAGCCACATATAGAGGCCGCCATGGATCTTCCCGCTCTGGTTGATTCAGGCGATGATTGAATGGTCACCCAAGAATTAGAGTAGATGAGGAGTAAATTGGAGGAGGCGACTGTGGAAACGCGCAGTATGCCTCTCGAAAATCGACCGCGACTCCCGCGTATACCCCTAAGCAAGCGGAATCAGGCTGTCGTGAGGCTCTCAACCCAATGCTGGTGACCTATTTGGAAGCCAGCCGGGACCTTAGCGAGACGGACTCAATTCTTTTTGGCGACGCACTGGTAGTTTGCCGTATTATTGGCCAAAAGTTCCCACGGCTGGACGCGCTACTAGACAAAGTAGCGCCATCCCAGCCTGGAGAAAAATGATTGAGGACCGTATCGCAAAGGCAAGGGCTCTCATCGGAAGACTGATAAGCTTCAGGTCGGGCAATCATAGGCCGAGAATTATACGCACCGTCAGGATGGCGTTTGCTGGGATATAATAAATATCAGTTTGTCTCAGCCGGATATAACGCAAAAACTGACGGAGCGCATAGACGACCTGAAGCAGAGAACCGCTGCTTGGGGGAAGCGGATTCGGCGATATACCGAGGAGTCGACATGGTTCAACCAGTATCGTCTCTTCCAGAGTGATCAGAAGAGGCTCTATGAATCATTGGAGCGATCAATGTTACGTGGAATGGGCCCAGCACCGAATCAGGCCGATACTATCGCATTCTTGCGCGGCCTGTGGTCAGAGCCCGTAAACCACAGCGACGGCCCTTAGACGAAAGTTGTGGCGAGTCAGTGTGCGAATATTACGCCCATGAACCCCGTCATCATAACGCCGGATGACGTAGCTGAGGCGGTCCGTAGAGCCCCAAACTGGAAAAGTCCGGGACTCGACGGCCTGCATCACTACTGGCTGAAGGGTTTCGTGGTGTGTCACGCTGTGCTCGCCCGAGAGTTTCAATAGACTCTCGACGAAAAGTCGCTCCCGAGCCTCTTCACTACTGGGATCACTCATTTGGTTCCTAAAGACCGGGATACCATAGACCCGAGCAAATACCGCCCCATCACGTGTCTACCCACGATATATAAGACACTAACATCCATTTTGAGCGCGAGAATCACTCGTCACCTGAACTCAAATCAGGTGATGTCACGCGCTCAAAATGGATGTCGGGGCGGTGGTCGTGGAACCAAGGAACCACTCCTCATTGACGCGGTCATTGGCAAAGTGGTTAAACGCAACCCTCGGAACCTATCCGCCGCCTGGATAGACTACAAAAAGGCATTCGACTCGGTGCCTCATACATGGCTGAAGAGGATCCTCGAGCTGTACAAGGTTGACTGTACAGTTAGAGACTTCCTCGGGCAGTGTATGGGGCAGTGGAGGACGATCCTTTGTCATCTAGGCGAGCGGATGACGGCTGCGGAGAACCACATAAGGATAAGAAGGGGTATCTTCCAGGGCGATTTTTTGAGTCCAATCTGGTTCTGCCTCTCTCTGAACCCTCTCAGTACCTTACTGGAGGGTTCCAGGAGGGGATTTCAGCTTCGGAAGGGAGGTACAAAAGTGATCCACCTTTTGTATATGGATGATCTCAAGTTATTCGCCTCCAGTCGCTCCCATCTTATGGCATTGCCAAACATCACTTGTAATTTTAGCAATTCTATTAGAATAGAGCTGGGGACGGATAAGTGTGCGATCCTCCATGTCGAAAGGGGAAGGGTTGCTAACTCTGAGGGCATAGACTTATCTATGCCCATCAGCATAAGGACCATTTCCAAGGCTTTAACATACCGATACCTGGGTATGTCACAGAACATCGGTGTCGATAAGGCGGGTATGAAGCAGTCAGTTTGCGATGTGTTTTATGCACGCTTGACAAAAGTGCTTAACAGTCATTTATCGGGCGTTAATAAGACACACGCATATAACGGTTGGATCATGCCTGTTCTCATGTATACATTTGACATACTCAGGTGGACTCAGACCGAACTGAATGCTTTGGATAGAAAAGTCGGCACTATTATGGCGTCCCACAGGATGCATCATCCGAGATCGTCCGTAATGAGACTGTACTTGCCGCGGAAACATGGTGGGCACGGCTTTTTAAGCGCGCTTACCATGCATAATCGCGAAGTGTGCAGCCTCCGTAATTACTTTATGGCGAGAGCGAATGATCCATTCTGTAGGGCTGTTATTTTTTGTGATAAAGGACTTACCCCTCTATCCTTAGCCAACGAGCAATGGTAAGACCCTGCAATACAGAGCATTTCCAACCGGGAGGCCCGTATGGAAGTAGAAGGAGCTCCACGGGAGGTTCTACAAGGCTCTACATGAGCCTTTCGTAGACACAGTTGCCTCCCTCTACTGGCTACGTTTTGGTGACCTCTTCGGGGAAACCGAGGGTTTTGTCTGTGCAATACAGGATCAGGTTATTAAGACCAACAACTATCGGAGATGCATCCTAAGGGATGGCACCGTCGACATTTGTCGAGCTTGTCGTCATCCCGGTAAATCACTTAGGCATGTCATCTCCGGTTTTTCGGCGCTTTCTAAATCTGAGTATTTGCATAGGCACAACCTAGTAGCCAGGATTCTACACCAGGAGCTCGCTCTCAAATACAGTCTCGTGGATCGGAAACTGCCTTATTATAAGTACATGTCAGAAGCCGTGCTCGAAAATGACCGCGCAAGGCTCTACTGGGACCGGGCCATCATCACAGACAGGACCATTCTTGCGAATAAGCCTGATATTGTGCTGATGGACCGGGCACAGTCAAGGATATTTTTGGCCGACATTACCGTTCCGTATGACGAGAACCGAAAGAGACAAATGAATGAAGAGAAGCCGAAACAGACAAATGTACACAATATCTGGACCTGGATCACGAGATGACCGACATGTGGGGAGGACTGCCGACCAAAATTATACCTGTAGTCGTTTCTGCGAACGGGTTAATCCCAGTCAGCCTCTCGGGTCATCTGAGGCGGCTGGGACTCCGTAACGGACCGCTCCAAGCTCAAATGCAGAAGGCGGTGCTCCTCGATACCGCCCGCATCGTCCGCTGGTTTCTTTCCCTTTCCCCCTAACCCTCGGCCGTCTGGTCTCCCCTACCGAGGGCTTCCATCTGGTTGGGTTTTTATTTATTTATGTATTTTTTATGTATTTATTATTTTGTTGATATTTATGTATGTTTATCATTTTTATTTATAATTATATAATTATACAGCCCAACCAGATGAGAAAACTTTATAGATATACCCAATTATAATAATAATAATTCTTTATTATCAAAAATATAAATCACAAGAAATTTTATGAAGTCTCTGACTGTTAAACTAGACGAGTCTGTATCTTAGGAATCAGCGGCCTCTCCCAGAGTTGTAACACAGGTAACTAAAAGAACTATGTTTTCATTGTTATAGTAGAAACAAAAGAAAAGTAAACAACTTTACAAATTTAACAAATTTACATAATTAAATCAAAAAATAATAAAAATTGTAATATAATGAAGTATTTACTACTAAACATCTATACTATACATATATTTAATATACGTATATACAAGTACTACTAATGTAGTAGTGGTGGATGAAGTTCCACTACCACATATCGTCTCGTGTGTGTATAACAAGAGGCTACAGAGGTAAACAAATCAAGAGAGATGGGCAAGTGTCTTTTTAATAACAACTTTTAAAAAAACTTCGGTTGCTGTCCCACTTGCCAAACGTTTCAACACCTGATAAGGTGGTTCAGCAGTGGACTTTTGATAGGATGTAATGTTAGGACTACAGGTATGGCCTTAAAGACTAAATATACTATATTCCCAAAAGATTAGGACTCATTTTAATTGAATTAATCACGTTATACCAACAACAAAGGGCTTTATATTATGTTAAAGATGTGATTGTTAAATTGTAAATTGTATGAAGACTTACAAACATTTTAACAGGAATATATAAAATAATTGGATAACATATCCTCCCGATTGACTGTGACAAACGGTTCATTAAAGGAGACGGGGATTTCTGGGCCCAATTGTAATAAGTTTAAATATGGTTTAAAAAAAAGCATTATATTTTTCTATTTAAAAATATAAAAATATTTGCCCAATTCGCAATCCGGAAGACGAAAAATCTTGAAAATAAATTTATGTCACGAATAAGGTAGGAAATCGATTACTTTAATCGATTAATGTGAATGAGTTTTAACAATTTAATATAAAAACAACTTGCATCATATTAATAAAAACAACTTGCATCATATTAATAAAAACAACTTACATCATATTAACACAGTGTCAACAGTTTAAAAACTAATATATAAACATAATAAATATTCTATTTATAACTTGTGTTTGTCGACTGTATTTTTAATCTGTGCTGATAGTGACAGATGCTGCCTGACACAACTCAATCTATGATCACTCGTCTCGTATCGTTTAGTACGTGTGTGTTTTAAATGTTTCCCGTTGTTTTATTGATTTATATTGCTCGACCACTGTTTTCTTTCTACGGACTTCTGATCTTACTTAACTTGTACGACCCTTGCTAACATACCGAACACCAATAATCTTGTTTACTCGTTTGACTTTGGCTCGTTATTGTGGATTTTACGGCCTGGATATTATCAATAAGATAGTGACTAAATGGATTGCTGTGTGAATTGTGGCATAGCGACTAGTCGCTGTAATACACTAAGCCCACGATACTTCCAAAATAGCAATCGCACTTCAAAAATCAGCTGTTTAGTGTAATTTTTTGCCAACTTGTTGCATAATCTCACTTTTACTAAATCTCTTATAATTCTGCTGTCATATTGCCAAAGTCCGCAGAATTTTCAGTGATGTTTTGATAATATATAAGCTATTAATTGACATAATTTTCATTTTTTTACAATTTGGGCTCAAGAATGTATGAAAGCGTATCAGTCTCCTTTATTATATTATTTTGTCAGCAGTTATTTTCATGATGTACTTATCTTAATATATTAATCTCCTCCATACCGAATGTCGGTCATGTCGGAGCCAATTTTCAGCAGAGACTAGCCATCAGCGTAGGACAGGATTATAGTACCGAAATATATGGGCAACCACAGGTGCACTCTCTATTCCCTCAATCTCATAGTCCAGTCGGACGGTACACCCACACGACCGGAAAGAGATCAAGCGCAGGACCAACGGCTTTACGTGCTTTTCGAGGCAGGGATATACCAGCGTTTCTTCTGGTGAGTACAGGTGGCTGGAGACCCAATTCCCCCCCCCCCCTCCGATCAACAGGGTAGCGGGATAAAATGTGATACTACCTCAGGAAGGTACCAACACCCCTGGTGATGGAGAATCCCTCGCTAAGCATACAATCCTGAGCGTGGGTGCTCAGGCTGCCCCACGTATTCTGGGGGCAGAGGGGGGCCAAAATTCTGCTCAAGACTATAACTCCTCTAAGCACCAAGGTGACCACTGTCACTCTTTCCATGATTTTCTACAACATCATAGAACTTAAATCGAACCTAAACGCCGTCCACTATCATCTGGAGATGGCGAAGAAGGCCTTGTTCTTTCTGACCGAGACGCAGGTGACCTCTCCGACTAATACTTCGTATCATTTCTACCCGGGGTACAAATTGGAACATTCCTTTGTACCTCAGGCTGGAGTTTGCGTAAATGTAAGAGAGGACATCTGTTCTCGACGCCTCGGTAGTATTGAAGGTTCGAGCCTGTCCATTCTTTAGACACGCGTAGGCAGCGACGATCATCCGCGTGTCTTTCGGGTAGATCTATAGGTCGCATAGCGGTAATGCCGAAACTGACCGATTCATTTACGACGTCCAAAATGCTACAGATTCCTTGCTGGAGCAGATTCCATCCGCAAATATCGTGATCCTCGGTGATTTTAACACCCACCATGCCGAATTGCTCGGTTCACGTTTAACCGATCACGCAGGGAGATCTGTTTATGACTTTGTCTTGGCATAATGGTCTGACACAACTGGTTACTTCACCTACATGGATTCCAGATGTGGAGTATCTTGCACCCTCCCTGTTAGACCTTCTACTGAACTCTCTTCTTGATGGATATCAGGTCTCCCCCGACGCCCTTCTTCACTCCTTGGACCATTGTCTAGTACGCAGTGTGATGCCACTCACGCTAACATAGCGGTTGCATCCTGCAGGCTGCCGCTATATTTGGCACTATAGGTTGATCGATTGGGATAGGGTGCGGTCTTTTATTGCCTACTCTTGGGGTAGATTTGCTTCTCGCTAGACAATCCCAACGTTGCTGCTAATTCTGTCGCTGATGTGATGATACTTCAGGGTATCGAACTTTTTATTCCTTTTGCTGTGGTGCCCAACCATGGTTTGGTCGCTGCTGTAAAATAGCATCATGCTATAAAAAGAAGTGCTACCGGGCATGGGTTGACGCATAAACATCCCGGGATATAAACACCAGTGCCTCTTAAAAGTAGTACAAATCCGCCTCAAGGTGCTTCAAAAGAGTCATTACCGGGGCAAAGTCAGAGCACATTGGCAGGTTTGGCGAGAAACTAGTACGCCTTCCTTCGGGAACCCGTTCATTCTGGTCTCTCACCAAGGTTGTTCAAGGAAACGACTCACCGGTCCATGCCGCAAAGGAGAAAGCTGATCTGCTAGGCTCTTTCTTTGGCGGGATAGTTCATGCCGGATATGCGGTTTACACAGCGCTCGGTTTACAAAGCGCTCCTATTTCTGGACATCCACAAGTCGAGGATGCCTGACAGAATCCCCTCATTGTGCTGAAAACGTATACACCAGAGCTAGTACCGGTTCTAACTCGTCTCTTCCGGTACTCCTATTCCCTAGGTGTAGTCCCGAATTCATGGAAAACAGCTTTGGTCAACTCGATCCACAAAAAGGCGAATGCTCAGAACCGTCTAACTACAGGCCAATAATTATCATCTACTTGTTCTCCAAAATAATGGAAATAATTATTAAACGCAAGCTCGTGAGGTAACTTAAAGATCACCAGCTGATTAGTGATGCCAGTAAGGTTTCCGTAGGGGTCGCTCAGCTGAGGATCTTTTTTTTTTAAAGGATAAGGGTGACAAACGAGCACACAGTACACCTGATGCTAAGTGGTTGTTGCGGCCCATAGATATCTACATCTATCCCCTATTACAAATCAAAATACAGATGCGTTGTCACCCGTGAGGACTAAGATGGAATGCCTCGTTTCCAGTAAAAAGGGCCTTCTTCTGGTATATTTAACTCAAAGATGGGCGGAGGCTGTTCAAGGGGGAGGAGGTATTGACCGTTTGCTTGGACATAGTAAAGGCATAGCAAAGGTCTTCGATAGGGTTTGGCACAAGGCGCTTCTTTCGAAGCTTCCTTCCTATGGGCTTCCCGAGAAATTGTGCAATTGGATCACCAGCTTTTTTGCAGATCGGAGCATTAAGGTAGTAGAAGATGGTGCATGTTCTGATTAGAAGAATATAATTAATGCTGGTGTTTCACAAGGCTGCGTGCTATTACCAACGTTGTTTCTTCTGCATATCAATGATATGTTGCAAACCAGTAACATTCATTGCTGTACGGATGACAGCACTGGTGATGCTCTAAACACCAGCCGTGTCAATATTTCTCGGGAAAACTTCGCCGGCTACCGGAACAAACTTGTATCTGAAGTCGAGACTTTGTTGAACAAAGTCTCAGACTGGGGGCGACTAAATCTAGTTCAGTTCACTCCCCAGAATACACAAGTTTGCGCGTTTACCGCTAAAAAGAACCCCTTTGTCGTATCTCCACAGTTTTAAGGCACTCCCATTGTTGCCTGAGCCAGTATCGGAATCCTCGAATTCGACATATCGAGTGAAGTGCTGTTTCGTGGTCACTTGGAAGAGAAGGCCAAATTGGCCTCTAAAAAACTTGGCGTGCTCAGCAGAGCGGGACAGTATTTCATTTCGGCACAACGTCTGTAAATTTACAAGCCACACCGTCTAGATGCTTGGCGGTCCACCACTGTACGTTTTGCTAGGCGTTTTCTTCCTCGTACGACCTTGTGGTGAATAGTTTACCACCGGCGATTTTTTCGGACCGATACGACTTAGGGACCTTGAAGAAAAGAGCTTACTCTTTTCTAAAAGGTTGGCAATGAACCTACGATTCCCCTGGTGTTGCAGTTGTTCATGAGCGGCGGTAGTTGCTTATCATCAGGTGAGCCGTATGCTCGTTTGCCCCTCGTCTATAAAAAAAATGGAACTTTACGCCAACTTCCTGAATCCGGATACTGAGATTTTCTTTATGGAAAAACTCTAAAACTAACTTTCTGGCAGGACCCGGGATTCGAACCCGGGACCTTAAGATCATCAGTAGCATTTACAACCACTAGACCAAGGAGCTCTTTAGTCTTAATATATTACCAATAAAATGACAAATAGTTTTTTAAATTAGAATTAATCAAATTGTTATGTGGTTCGACAATATGTTTTTGAATATACTCGTATGTTACGCGAAGTCTTCATGAAGTGTGATTATTCATTTTTTATTTAATAGGTTATACTTTATGTGGTGGGGTTCCATGTAATATAGGAGATATTTCACAACTAAGAGTGGGGTGGGATGGTGAGTTTTTAAGTAATATTTCTTAGTCACCTTAATCGGGTAAAAAAGTATTACGAAATAAAAGAATAAAATAGCTTCAAAGAAACAGCTTCAATCTGATTTAGGTTAATCTCGCCACAGATAACATACGTATAATATCCGTTTAAATTTTTAATTTTTAAATTGCAGAATATTAATGTACATTATAACAATTTTGTCTTTTTTATTAAAAATTGATTAAATTTGAATAATAAATATAAAATATACATCATACGTAAGGTAATTCTCACTATCATCTATCTTTCTTAGAGATTAGGTGTTTAATACTGTAAATATTATAGTAGGATATAATTAAAGATGTAATCTTGTTACAATATTTTGGAGGATGTGTCAATTTTAATTTTAAGATGTACTGTTCGTTTATAACCAGATTTTAAAGAGATGAAAATTATTGAAATTCAATGAAAAGTGTACACATACATAATGTAAAATTGTAAATGTGATGTGGACTTATATTACTAATTGATAAATAACATGATGCGATCTCGAGTTGTATATAGATTCAGGTTAGTGAGGGCAAATGGGCTCGGACCTATTCGATTTTTCAACATGTAATTTGATTGGAAGTAGTTATATTCATTTGAATTTAATGAATATAAATAAAATAAAAAATATCTTTTTCTAACCTTATTATTTAACATAAATTTTCTCCAATATTATTTCATTACATTTTCCTTGTAAAACAGGAAAAACAGTATATTGTCAAATAATACCGGTCCAAAAAATATTGAGGTTAATTAACTTTTACTTGCGATACTTCCGCTATGTCCCAGGAAGTATTAATGAAATTCCTTTACATCAAAAAGCTTTCTATGTAAGATTATTAGGAATTCTATAAAAAAAGGTCCGGCAAATTGATGACTTACGATAGTCCTAATAAATATATTTATTTTTCTAACATATTCCTTAAAACTTTGATACTCTAATAAAAATATTTCGCCATTATTACGAAAATGTAAGTAGATATTTCATGAAATCGTATATAGTTGTTTTCCCAATTGAATTGGAAATTGTTATAAACCGTAATAATTTTGAGGTATGCTTTATTTTATATGCATTACATCTTTAACTTAAACATTTATTTTTATATTTAACAAGCTGGTACCCGGTGCGTTGTTGCTGCATAAGATAAAAAAAAATATCGTTTTAAATTTTGACCAATTATATTGCTTAATTAGGAATGATTAACATTCATTAAAATTAAATGATATGTAACTTTCAAATAAATTTAACCGTACGACTCGCTCGTCACCTACTGTAGAAAAATAATTTAATTGTACTATGGGTACGAGTATAAACTATGCGTAAGTGCAAGCGATAAGTTGACAAAGTTTAAGCGCGATCTGATGAACGCTATGGCAGCGTATAAATTACGAACTAAGAAAAATTTATTTTTATATATTAGATATTAGCTTTAGATGATGAAAAATATACGGATTAATTTACACAACATTGTGGTGTGATAGTCCTTAACCGCCAATGTACATTTAAACATATGCATTCCGTAATGACCCCTTTGGTTGCAATTAATCCTAACGGCTTGAAAATTGGATGTCAGAGATAACAACACAGTTCAAATGAATAAAATTGAATCATTTAAATACAATTTGCTTCTGATCGAAGAGATAAAGTGATAAAGATTGTTTAAAAATATACACAATTAATAAGAGAAGACACGCAAAATTAACCTTATTAAATTATCCGCATTAGTTCAGGTGCTAAACGCTCGCTGTAAACTTCAGATTACGAGACATTACGGGTTTGATTCCCGCCGGAATCAATCAAATTGTTGATTGAAAATTTAAGTGCAGCGGTGAAAAAAAAGTCTTTATGAAACCTGTATAGCTGAGAAATAAAAATATTTCGAAGATAAGAGCAGTCCACCACCTCCATAACGTTATAAAAAATTAAAAGAGACTTGTGCCCAGAAGTGGGACGTATATAGGCTGCAACTTTATTACCATTTAACCTTTTTCTGCCAACCCGAACATAGCTCATTGCTAGACGGGGGCTTCTCAATAGATATCTACCTTATTTTTCGATCTTACTTTTTCGATTTTACTTTATTTTTCATCTATCCTCTTTAAGTTTTCAATAAAGGTCTTCTTAAGTTTCTCCATAAGATCCTCCGATACATCTGCCTTATGACAGTATTCTCCGTAATTTTCACCTCTCTTTGGTGCTAATGGTACTGGTCGTTTCTGGTATGTGTATTTCTTGAGAAGATTTAATCTTTTATTCTTTTTGTGTTCGAAAATTTTCATTCGTCCTCGAAGACATCGACCTGCTAGGTGTTTAAGAAGGGTCTTTGATAATATAAATGAGATTGCAGCTTCAGTGCATCTCGTCTGATAACTCCTTCTTAGGGAGTAGTTTACTGGTTTTCCATCCACGAATTTTGCAAGAACACTGTGAAATCATTCCACAACATTGCTGTCTACATCATTTATAAGACTTCTCGAATGACTAGCAAGGTTTCTCATAATTAAACCAATTCTTTGCTAAAGAGAAATAGTGAAAAAATCACTTGGTATTTCATTAAAATTAGTTTCATTTATATCGTCTCTTTCATTCAAGGATTTGCAAAAATAGAATTTACATTTCATGTGAGTTTCAAAAGCGTGCAAATGCGTAGCTAAAATATCTTCAAAAAGTAAGTTCGTATAAACATTATCGTTTCCTTTCTCAAAATGATATTTAATGGCAGCGAATATGCTTTTTCTTATAGTTAGAATTCTTTTCTTTGTTAAAAGTTTCCTTTGCTTAATTGGATATTTTGTTTCAACTTGTAGGTTTTGTAACTTATTACATAAATTTCTCATGAGGTGGTTCCTACACTCAATTTTTTCTAAAGTAAAATTTTCGTATGTGCGAGATTCTATTATTTTATAGTAGGTACTAGAGTCTCTGTCAGATATTAATCTTCCATAAATAAGACCGTGTCGCTCCAAAGATTGTTTAAAGCCTTCCAAAATTATAGTGGACCCTATACCAGTTGAAGGGCCGTTTAAATTGTTGAAACATTGATGTGATTTTGGATTTGCTTTTTTTCTTTCAGCTTGGGCACAAATACTGCAATATTTATTTTTAATTCCCAAGTATAAATTTTTTCCAGTTTTTCGTCCAATTATAGGCAGCTCCAGACAGTGAAGAATATTTTTTGTTATATGTGCGCTTTGAATAATACCCATCGGCAACTACATCAATAACAGGTATCCCATTGTTATTGATTCTGCCTTCTGCTATTGCTATAGCCTTTTCTTCTTCTCCAAACTTAGTCATATTTTCTTCAGCAATTTCTTCCCACTTTTTGGCTATCGTTTCTTGTTTTCTTCTAAATATAGCTGATGATATAAGAGGTAAATCAAGCGCTGAAGCCAGTTCCTGGAGTTGTGAATGACTGCAACCAATACCAGTGGTACCTGCTATAGCTGAGTTGTTTATATCACAATCATCGCCATCACTTTCAACATAAAAACTAACTTGCACAGCTCACATTGAAATTGAAATTTAGATTTAAATCCAGTTTGCTTTTCGCCTACTACTTGTAAACACTGTAAATCACAACCAAGAGGGCTATGTCTGGATTTTTTTTAATTTCTTTGAAAAAATAATTCATATCCACAAGGCGTCTTCCTAAAGGCACTTAAAATTTTTTTCTGGTTGTTCTTTTTCAAAATAAAGTTCTGGACTTTTTTCTCTGACTCTTTGTGGCTGCAAAATAACAATTGAATAACCATGTAACTAACTAAGTATAAGTTAGTTTAGATACATAGGGTATCTACATAGGTTCACATTGAAATTTAAGTAGTCACGGGTGTAAAGAGACTATTTTCAAAATCTGAAGTGAGCAAATGAAAGATTTTTTCAGTTTTCTTCAGGAAATATCCTTTTGTCTACTATCATTACATATTTTATCATATAATAATTTATTTTTCAGGTGAGGCAATGGCCGCAAGATCATCGTCTTCGACAATGTCATATAAACAATAAAAATATTATCATGAAAAAAAATTGTCAATATCTTGTGAATGAATATGGTTATTTACTTCTACGGACATAACTAATTGTGTATCAGCGGCTCTGAAAAAATTAAATAGGTAATCATAAATTGGTGAAGTTATTACTTGCTTTTAATTCGTTTTTTTTTATAGGATATGGTGACAAACGAGCACACAGTCCACCTAATGGTAATAAGTTGCTGTGGCCCATAGACATCTACATCTATCCTCGTTTGCGAATCAAAATGCAGATGCGTTGTCACCCGTGAGGACTAAGATGGAATGCCTCTTTTCCAGTAAAAAGGGTCTCCGGTTCTTTACACTCACCATACGAAACACATCAATGTCAAGCTGCTACTTTACGCTGGTATTCTGTGAGAGCGTGGTCCTTCCCCGGTCGAGCCGGGAGTTATGGGGACATGGGACAGCCATTCGTGCTACAACTATACTACTAATATAGCTTCAATATGGCTCTATCACGTATAAAATCAATTAATAAAGTATTACTAAAGTGGAATGATGTTTAGTGTGTCTGTTACTTGATAACGTCTAATTTCAATTAAAACCACCAGACACAAAAGAATAAGATATATCTGTGACAGTTTTTATTTTTACTTACGCTGCTGCAGTATTTTCATTATGATTTAAGTTTGGTATCGAATTAACCGACGCGATGCGTGATATTATTTCTGAAGGACTTTCATCCTGTAGGGTTATGCACTTATCATTAACACAATATTTCTCTCTTCTTTGCTCCCTTAAAATAATTTTCTAATTTAATAGCAATAGCTCCAATAGTAATAATAAATATCAATTTCTGTAGAATAAATGTAGCTAATAGGCAAAAATGTGTTAGTACAACCAGACATAGTTTATATTAGACTCGCAACGACTAAAGACACATGGTGTTCCACCTTCTCCGCATATAGGCAGGGCTACGGGAACGCTTTTGCACACATCCGCGGCCTCACCAGTGCCAGCCGCTCCATGGAAGCCCCTCGGAGGAGGAGGACTTCTCTTCCCCTTTTTTCCTTTTTAGGTGAGGCGCACGAGAAATACGAAGCGCAACTTCCTCCCCGGCTTCAACTCCACCTCCGCAACGAACCCCCCGAGTCCGATACGTGGAGTTCATGGGGCCGGGAAAAAACGAGCACTGCGCATCCTAAGTGAGCTTGCCAAGCCCACTCGGAGGGGTTCCACTTCGTTCACCATGATAAGGCTCGTTCTTTGGGGCTGCGTGTTGATGTTGTGATGGTTGGAACACACGCCTTCCAAAGGATCTCTTTTCCATAAAAGAAACTCCGTGAATTAAGAATGTTATTGATAACAAATATACTTACCAATACTTTTTTAATTGCAGTCCTGTTTTAACATGATATTTTTTCTTTTGTTTTGGCATTTTTTAATTTGACAAATTAACGCCGCTGCGAATTTTATGTCGCTTATTCTTTGAGCACTTAAAAAAATTAATATATTTATAAATAAATATTTACAGCTACCAATGCACATAAATTAACTAAACTAAGTATTTCTATGTAAATAAATACTTATAAATGAGTATAAACTCTTAAAAAACTAAAATATATTTGAACGAAGTCGCTCCAACACCGACACCCGGTCCACCCTCGACGATGTCCGAAAACGGACTGAAACATGGATCGCGGGTGATTACAGGGCGACGGAGCAGGCACACTCACGCAAATATATTTAATTTCGGGGAAAAATGATATTTTCTCGAGGAAAACGGGGAATAAAAATAAAACTCTCAATTAAAAATATTAATATTTTCGAGAACCTTTTTTTAGTGTAAAAACGATTTATAGAGCTTGTGCCGTTTTGGAGAAATTTTGCAAAATATGACAAAGATAGGTACCTTTTGGGGATTTTTTTCTAATAAGTAGTTGACAAAAAACAATTTTGTTCAATTAAAAACATTTATCAAATACTCATGTGTCATCCTATATTTTTTATGCAGATTGAATGAACAGTTATTGTGATTTTCTTATTTAAAATCTAAGAATTTAGGTATTTCAGTAGCACTTAAAGCCTTAAGGATAGATTTTTATTAAGAGTATGTGCTCATTTGACACCCTTATTTTATAAAAAAAATGCAGTTGGCCAGTATTTTATAAAAACATCCATTCTAACATATTATTACAATTGGTATATTGATATAATGGTATATTGATGTCTATGGGCCACAACATCCACCCACCACCACCATTCATCAGGTGAACTGAATGCGCATTTGTCACCTTTGTTCTTTAAAAATATTGTTTGAAAAGGTTAGGTACATTAATTTATTTCAATATTTTCTATACAAATAAATAAAATTGAAGTATCTGTTTGTAATATCAAAATTACAGTTTTTTTACAAAATACATATGAAAGTATTTACGGTACTAATAAGAAAAATACAATTTTTAAAGTTTTTGTCTGTCTCTCCGTCTGTCTGTCTGTTTGTTCCGGCTAATCTCCGAAACGGCTGGACCGAATTTGACGAGATTTTTACTGGCAGATAGCTGATGTCACAAGGAGTAACTTAGGCTACTTTTATTTTAGAAAAAGAAATAGGGTTCCGCTGCCATTTGCTGCTGTCATTTTACGCTGGTATTCTGTGAGAGCGTGATCCTTCCCCGGTCGAGCCGACCCATTCGTGTTACAACTATACTACTAATATAGCTGCAGCATGGCTCAACTACGTATATTTGTAATTTAGCGTATATTTGGTAATTTACCGCATGCATCTTTATTATACTGTATCATCATATTATTATACTGTTACTTTTAGTACCCATAATTCCTGCATTTACCTGATGAAAATTCTGCACTCGAAAATATGGAGTCAAAGATCACAGCACATGGTGATTATGATAACTAATCGAATAAATATTTATATCGTTAAAGTTAAATTTGCGTTATACGAGTACATAAAAAACCAAGATCCATTTTAATAACGCTTAGAGAGAAAGCTTAGAATATTCCAGTGTTCTTACGCTCACGCTTTTACTTTCATAAAGTCTTTTCTTCTAGGGCTGTCAAAAACGTTTAAATCGTGTAGTTATAATTCGGTCTGCTTCCACTGATAACTTCTGAACTATATAACAAACTAAAAAATTGTCTTTCATAAAAAAATGTATCTGGTATTCATCATGTAATTAAGCACGGGATAAAATTATCTTAGAGACGAAAGGTATCATCATTTCTTCTCGAAATTTGCGAAACAAAATAGTTCACTAACATGCAATCGTACATTTGAAAGGTTGGTGAGTTGTCGTAAACACACCGGTGAAGGTTTCTCATTGATATTTTGTTCGTTTTTTTTAATACTAGTAACTTTATTAACATTACTGAAAACCCCGCAACCGCTCCAAGTAAGCTTAAAGTTTTTGTGATAAAAGTTGTTCACTACAGTAGTCGAAAACGAATTCGAATTCGCAGTCCGCACTAATGATGATTAGGCTACTATCGCACCACCAATGACATTTATATATAAAAAGGTACGTTACTGGCACGCCAAAATTGAAGCGTCGGAAAGTGTATAATCACTCCGGCCCTTGGGTAACAAATATGAAGATATGATTACGTAAGATTAAAAAAAATGGAAACAATAGACGTTCCAGAACTGGTGCGAAAAGAACAGGAAGAGCGAGAGAGAATGCAGTGAAATGTAAGTAAACGTATGTGTGCTGCTGCGGGGACGGATAGGTTTGGAACATTTTTTCAATGGTTTTGTGGGCATATAACTTATCTATAAAAAATATCATTGAGTATCACCTCCTATACCAACTATGTGGTTACGATAAAACTTGAATTGTTCTGCACACGCCCGCTAATGTTTCAAATAAAAAACACACAGAGCACAACTAGTACGTTATAAGACAACAGGTATAAGACAACACGAAATACAAAAAAAAAACGAAACAAATATTTGTATCACTTACAAAATCGTTGCCCGGGTTTTCATGTTTGATCATGTGTAATCTATAAGTACACTGTGATATATAAACAAAATTGAAGTGTCTGTCCGTAATATCGAAATAACTACCTTTTAACAGGGGTTAATTCCATGCCATTAATACATACGAGAAAAATGTTTTTCTCGTATGTATTAATATATGTATTAATTAATTTTTTTGCCTATCTGTCCAGGCCAATCTTCGAAATAACTGTACCAACTGTAATAAAACTTCACCAACAGATAGAAAGCAATGCCAAGGGTGATTTAGGCTAAATTTTATGTCAAAAATTTAGACAATTTTTTGTGAAATCAAAAAATTTATAAAATAAATGATCAGTGATGATTATTTTAAAAACCTAAATGACGCCACCCAGGCAAAGCCAGAAGGGTGCTAGTTCATAAATATAAAACGCCTTAAATATACAATTAGAATTAAAAGTGTGTATCAAGGGTGTTAATTAAAGGGTTAGTATTCATGTTTTTGTCAGCAGAGAAATGTAACCTAGCAGCAGAAATAGATATTTGGTCAGCAAACCATTGCTAGCAAACATTATTAAATTAATCGGCTAACAAATAATAACTAATAAATAACAATAAATTCTTGACATTCTGGACGGCAGTAATTTTTTTAGTACAGCATATAAATTATATAAGCTGCAATGAGCGACTAATGTTTATAAAATTTTGATAAGCACTTTTCCCCCGCCAGAGGTGCGTATTTTTTAAATTGAAAGTTAATGATTAAAAAATTTTTTTGAAAATTTCGGAGTATAATCGCCTTAACAGGAAGCGATGGGGGTATCCCCTCTTCGCTGGAGTTACCAAAGTGCATTCGACGGGCTCCTATTTCTGGAGTTTTTTATAGGATAGGCTGATAAACGAGCACAAATTCCACCTGATGGTAACTGGTTGCTTTGACCCATAGAAATCTACATCTATCCTCAATAAAGAATCAAAATACAGATGCGTTGTCACCCGTGAGGATTAAGATGGAACACCTTTTTCTAGTAAAAAGGGTCTCCGGTTCTCTACACTCACCATACGAAACAGCAGTGTTAAACTGCTACTTTACGCTGGTATTCTGTGAGAGCGTGGTCCTTCCCCGGTCGAGCCGACCCATTCGTGCTATAACTATACTACTATTATATCTGCAGAATGGCTCTACCACGTATAAATTTTTTATAAAATAAATAAATATAGGAATAGCGGGGTCTGTTCGCTCGCTTCGCTCGCTCACTCGACTTCTACATCCCATTCTAACCTAACCTGTCTGAGTCGAGATTCCCAAAGTCCTGAGCTCGCTTTTCTCGCTCTTGTACTAAGTAAAACACTTTTAAAATGGGTGTTATTTAAAGGGTTAGCATAGTCTTTGCTAACCAATCGTGAATCTGTCTGAGCAAGTAGTTATTTTGCGGTTTGGCTATTTATTAAGCAAACTCATATTATTGTAAGCTGCCTATTTATGATTAAATTACTTTTTTTTCAAGATTATTTGCGAACGAGAATCGCCGAGTGTTTTTTTTAATGCCAAAAGAATCTTTCAATTATTGTTCACCAAATAATTTAAATGCTGTTTTTTGAGGCTAACCAAATTTTATTACGGCTTTACATTTAATAACTTCTCAATGTTATAATTAAAAACAGAAAACAAAATACGTCCCACGCAGTTAAAAAAAGCGATTTACGATTATTTTATAAACTGATGTAGTATATATGTATAATATGTATTAATATTTATATAGTTTTGTATATGACTTCGCGTGTTTGCATACTATTTTTTGCACTCGATTAAACTTTGTCAACCCTATTTACACGTGTCGCATCTGCGTTCATTTTAACTACAGAACACTGATGTATCTTCATCAGCGAGTCACAAAGTCAATCAAGAGCTTGTAAGTAGTTACTAACTAATATTAATATAACTTTTTACTCACAGTATTAAGTTACGTTACGTACACACTCCCGAGCAAACCGGTTTCTAAAAAGGCTTTAGTACCATAGACCACATCCATACCCTTCAGCAAATTGTACATAAGACCTAAGCGTATAATCTGCCACTTTTTAATTCGTATGTGGACTATGAGAAAGCCATTGATTTCTTTAAAAGGGTGGTGTTACAGTTTCTTCAAGAGTGCCAAGTTGATTGTCGGTAAATCGAAGTGCTGAAGTGTTTGTACAGTAGGGTTACGATTGCTATTCAAGTACAGAACAAGAGTACAAAACCTATATAACTGAAGATAGGTGTAAGATTCTTTGGAAGACGTTTTAAGCTACTTAACTTGAAAGGATACGGTATTAATACCAATGGTGAATAAAACACTCACCTTCGATTTTTCAACGATATAGTCCTTATGACAGAATAGCTAGAGGACCTAAGCATTTTGCTCAATGACTTCTATAGTGTCTTCTGACAAAAACGTCTTAAAATGAACATGGACAAAACAACAATCATGTGTAACGTTCATGTTACAGCTATGCCGGTATTTTTTGGGAACACTACCCTCGAAGTTGTTAACGAGTTTGTTTACCTGGGACAAATAGTCCGTAAGTAAGTCTAACTTTGACAAAGAGGTTAATCAACGGATTCAACTCGGTTGGGAAGCGTTCGGAAGACTGCGACACATCTTCTTGTCAGTTACTCGTATTTTTTTATAGGATAGGGTGACAAACGAGCACACAGTTCACCTGAAGGTAAGTGGTTGCTGTGGCCCATAGACATCTACATATATCCTCGTTTGCAAACCAAAATGCAGATGCGTTTCCACCCGTGAGGACTAAGATGGAATGCCTCTTTTTCAGTAAAAAGGGTCTCCGGTTTTCTACACTCACCATACGAAACACAGCAGTGTTAAGCTTCTATTTTACGTTGGTATTCTGTGAGAGCGTGGTCCTTCCCCGGTCAAGCCGACCCATTCGTACTGCAACTATACTACTGATATAGCTGCAGCATGGTTTACCACGCTGCAATTAATCGTATACCTCAAAACTTGAAAAGAAGATTGTACTATAAGCGAGTTATGGAGAGGGCTATATGCATGCACACACGCACTCACTCACTCACGCACGCACGCACGCACCCACATACACGCGTGCGCGCGCGTCCTATCCAATATAATAAATAATATTTATTTACATAGCATTTGTAAACATTGCATGTTATAATTATTCATACGAGTATAGATCTAATAAAATATACACCAAATTTGTAGTTTTACTTTTTTATTTCTTTGTTCTATCTATCTTCTATCTATATAAAATATACTGTTTTCAAATTTTTTATTTTTTTAATCATCCGTAGCTTATATATTCTATCTAGTCTCGTAGTTATTGTTTTATTTTTATTTACCGTTAGGATTATTTTATAATTTACTAAGATTCCATCAAGATCATTAACACCACAGCTCGAACTACTCGAAAGAGACGAAACGGCTCACACTGAAAAACAGTGGCTGTGATTCGCCACGCCAAATGCTAAATGCAAACCCTTTTCGTCACGTTCGACAACGTCTATATACTTTATTATTAATAATAATAATGGTAAAATAAATAAACGATTATATATGATATGGTGTTGCGCTTATGTTACGAAACAAATATTTTCTTTCTTTCTTTCTTTCTTTGTAGCGTTCCTTGTGGGAGACTTATGCTCAGCAGTGGACTTGTAAAAGGCTGTAATGATAATACTCACACAGAACCGAGCTGAGCACTGGAGCTGCATGGCAGTCTGATTGTCCTATCACCCTCAGAAATAATATAATGTATGCAGTGTTTACAGTGTTTAGTATGTATGCACATTGTGAATTAGCACATCATTACAAAACTATCGATACCATCACCACCATCTGTGTGCTCGGCGGTCCAGTACTATGCGATTTACTAGGAGTTTTCTTTCTGGAACATTTTTTGTTTATGAAATTTTTTACAAGCAGCAAATATTCTGGACCGATAAGAATTAGGGACCTACAATAAACGAGCTTACTCCTTTTTAAAAGGCTGGCAACGCACCTGTAACTCCCCTAGTGTTATACTTCTTTGTGGGCGGCGGTTGATACTTTCCATTAGTTGATATGAATGTTCGCTTACCCGCACTTTCATAAAAAAAAAATATCGAAAAGGAGCAAACGAGTATGCGGTTTACCTATTGGTAAACCTTTCAAATTGCAATTAACATTTTCATTGGTGCCGGTAGGGATTGAATCTGGGTTGCTCGTGAAATTCACAGCAAACACTAAGCTCCTGAGCTACCACGGCTTACGTTTGAATAGGAAAAGAGTATAATTACATGCTATAAGGCATATCATATTTTATCTCAGGATTAACAAAGCGCCTGTAGCATGCTTTTTTAAAGTTAGTTGCAAGTGTTTTAAGGCTGCACAAACAATGAGATGGAATATGAACTCGCTTGTAACCCCATAATTATTTTAAAATTCCTACAAAGGATCTTAATTATCTTAGAGTGGCTTGACCGAGAAGAATCATGGTCGCACGCAATACCAATATAATGCGGCTATGTTTTTTACAATAAAGCGCAAACCATACTCTTTTTTACTGATAACGAAGCATTTCCTTCTTAGTTCAGTAGTAAAAGATGTAGGTGTTACGGTAAAACAGCACACAATCGACCTGATGGTAAGTCAGTATACACCATCAAGTGGATTGTGTGCTCGTTTATCAACCTACAAAAAAACAATTTTTCTCTTAAAAGAGTAATCATTTTAATACTTTACAGGGCTTGAATAAATAAAACCAAAGTTAATACCGTGATACGCGTGAGCAACTAATTGATCTAACTATAATAGTTCGATATATATTGATAATAGAAGCGGAGCGATGTCTCGTATATTGAAAAAAATGCCTTAACTTTCCACTCAGCTGCTGCCCCCAAGCCATTAACGTATAATGGAACGTGTATTATGACATAGGCTTTTTATTTTCGTTTAACTATCGAATTATAGTCGATATTGTAATAATTTTTCATCTTCATTTTACAAATTTTCTTAACGTCAGAGTTTACCAAAACTTTTGTAATGTTGAATGTAAGAATGAGTGTTGAAGCCATTTCAGATGTTATAAATACTATGTACTAAATGTGTGGTATAGCTAAAGTTATGACGGCTTTTACTACGGCTTACTGTAGCTCTAGCTACGTAGCTACGTAGAACCTACGCTACCCGGCGTAGTACTCGTAGCTAGAGGTAAAGTCGTGTTACTGCAGATCGCGTCTTCAAATTTTGCACTGAGCAATAGTTATACGGACTTCAAAAAATTATTAACTTGCGGTAGTAAACTACCTCTATATAACCATGCTGAATTAACATACTCTCTCTCTCTCTCTCTTACTCCCTCTCTCTTTCTCTCTCTCTACCATATTATCTATCTCCTTGTATTATAAAATATTTGTTATAAATGGGACTTATTGCATGCTTTAAGCGCGAAGCGCGCAGGTATGTTCTGCTAGGGCCTAAAAATTAAGATTCCAACGTTTTGTCGTATGAAATCGTATCTTGGACTCATATTATACACATAAATGATATAAAAAGCACATTTTCAGAAAGATATATGATTGTTGAACTTTTTTTTTTATTCGATTAATCACTATTTTTAAATAAAAAGGGTTTTAAGTGGCTTATGGTGTGGATTTATCAAGTCCGCATGGCGGCGTAAACACGATCACTATTGAAAATACCGATTGTTCAACTCAATTTATTTTTAAAAGGCTTCATCTATCATGTGGGACACCATGAAATGTAATTGGCAGTTTAATTTTCCTTTGTTTAGTTATAATTATTTTTTCAGAAATGTCGTAATTTTCGGTGGTTTGAGAGCCTTGTATTAATTTATTTTACTAAATAGGCTGCACCCACACTCCGAGCCACAGTCACAGAGTACTTTATTTACTCCGTGCTCAAATGCCGCCGTGAGTGGTCGTTTGTTACAGCGGCTCGTGCAGAAAAATATCGATCGCCGTAGAAATACAAAATATCTCAAAAACCAAATTTTGACATTGACATTTTTACATACTTGACAAAAGTAAAATATTATTATTATTTTTAATTATTTATTTATTTATACACTTTATTGTACTAAAGGTAAAATTTAATTAAATATTTATTTTTATATTCTCAGATTTTTATTACAATATTCAGTTTTGCTTAAAGCACGCAGTATTTATATATAAATATACTTAAAAGTTTGCACTTTATAGGCCTGAAGGTGTGTCGGTATCTGCTACTGAAACTCCTCGACGAGGACAACTAGATATTTCGAGTTTATGCTCGTTTTGTTACTTATGATGAGACCTTATCTTCGGACTTGATAGAGTGACTTGAAATTGTACTTTGATGACTGCTACTGGAACTCCTCAACGAGAAAAACTAGATGTGCCGAGTTTGGGCTCGTTTTGTTAGTTATAATGGGATTTTACCTCCGTATTGATAGAGTGACGTGAAAGTGTACTCTGATGACTGCTACTGGAACTCCTCGACAAGGGGAACTAGATGTGCCGTTTGGGTTCGTTTTGTTAGTTATGATGAGACCTTACCTCCGGACTTGATAGAGTGACTTGAAAGTGTACTTTGATGGCTGCTGCTGGAACTCCTCGACGAGAAGAACTAGATGTGCCGAGTTCAGCCTCGTTTTGTTAGTTACAGAATATAATAGATATATAGAATAAACCTTACCTCCGGACTTGACAGACTGACTTCAAGGTGTACTTCGTTGACTGCTACTGGAAATCATTGACGAATAGAACTATAATTTTCATTTTTTTTAATTTTTCACAATCATTGGGAATTGTGATTTGTGTACTTTTGGATTTTCCAAACTTTCTTTTAACTGAAAAAACTTTTATGTATTTAAACTACTTAAAAAATTAAGTATAATCATGTTATACGTAATTTTTTTAATGCGCTTAAAGCATGCACAATTGGCTTTACTAATAGTATTTACACTATAATGATTTTGTGAATGAATGTGAAGATTACATATAAGACTAAGTAATACACTCTACGTCAGTCTCATAACATAAGAAAATGTTATGAGACTGACGTAGAGTGCCTTAAATCAGAAATATTATCTCTTACAAATTCCCTTCAAACTGTATCCAATAAATATAAATCAGCCCAAAACGAAATAAAAGAACACATACTGGCTATGGATAATCTGGTAAAGACATTTAAATACAATGAGGAGCGTTTTGACTCCTTAGTTAAACATCAATGTGAGTGTCAGCATTCAATACTTCTTCAGAGTCGGTGTGTGCTGATAATATTATACCACCACCAAAACTCTATGTAAGTGCCATAGTAGAGGAGCTTAAAATGAAAAATAACCCAAATATTAACAAAAATAATATAATTTTGTATAGCGATGACATAGGAAAAAATCTAGGTATAACTTTAAATTACTCTTTAAAGCGACAAAAAATTACAAATTGCTGCATGCTTGGAGCATCTTTTAGTGACATCCTAAATAAAATTATAGTTACTAAATTTTGCCCAAATAGTACAATAATAATTTTTTTGGTAGAATAGGCAGTGTTAACAACAAACAGTTATTAAGATATATTGAGCAACTTAATAACTTAAATGTACACAAAATTGTCTTGTTCACACTGCCTTACATACAGGGATTGCCACAGGAAAATAATCTAAGACATAATTTAAATATACAAATTTAATATGTAACAATAATTTAAATTCGACATATAATTGTAATTATTATAATGACAAATTTCATTTAGTTTATATAAATAATTTAATAAAAATGTTTTGGACAAAAGATAGGTATTACCTATCCAAATATAATTTAAGACTGATAGCAAATGTGCTATCTTATTATTTACTTTTTAACTCAGCCAAGTTTTTGGCTACCAAGACTGCTTTTATCGGGCAGGATAATTATTTGACAATTAATTTGGAATCAGTTCCAACTAATTTAAATTAGTAAATGCGACAATAGAGGCAATCTCTAGAATAAGAGTTTAATTAACTTTGAATGCAGCCCACAAATAAGTAATAAAAATTGTTTACACCTGGTGCATCAAAATATACAAGGCATGATTGGCAAAGAATTAGAAGTTGAATTGTTTTTCAATAGTAACAAAATACATGTGCTTTGTATTCCTGAACATTAGCTAAAAGATTATAATTTCATGTTTAATTTCAGAAATCACCAGGTGGTCAGTTCCTTCAATAGAGAAAAAAGTTTACGTGGTGGCTCCTTAATACTAGCAGATAAATCATTATTATATAAAGATCGTAAGGATATAGTGAGCCTCTCTGTTGAGCGAACTATAGAAATGGCTTGTGTCGAGCTCGAGCACCTCATTGTTGTAAGTATTTACAGACCCCCATGTCCTACTTATGACTATTTTGAAAGGATTGTGGAAGAAGTTTTGCTCAAACTTAGTAAACAGAACAAGTCTGTTGTAATATGTGGAGACTTTAACATCAATCTCCTTGATACTTCTTCCATTAGTATTAAGTTTAGCTTATTGTTTAAATCGTATAATGTTGTAAATTTATTCTTAGAACCAACACGTATTGCTGGGCCTAGTGCGACCTGTATAGATAAAATTTTTAGAGATGTTAAGACCTTGCATAAATCAATTATTCAAAATTTAAGTTCAGATCACTGTGCACAGTTGGTATCATTGCCATACATACACAAGAAACAGAAAAATAAGAAAGTTGTGTTTGTTCCAATAAATGAACATCGCTTGGAGAGGTTTAGAAAGTAAATAAAAATACTTCCATCACTTTCATTTAAAAACAGTGCTAATTGTTTGTATGGTATGTGTTTTAAAATTATAACTTGTAATTTTAGTAGGATATTTACTTCTAAAACTTTCTCTTTTAACAGTCGCAAATCATTTAATGAATGGGCGACAGTAGGAATTTATAAGAGTAGGCGAAAGTTATACGAGCTTTATAATGAAAGATCGTATAATAGTAGTGTTATATTTAGAAATTATGTAAAAACATATTCTAAAATATTTAAAAAAGTGTGCGCCACAACTAAGAACATTAACAAAAATATAATATAAAATATAATAACAAAATTAAAATGACCTGGAGAATAATAAATAGTGAAACGGGCAAGGTCAAACCGCGCAACTCGGATTTTCAATTGAATAATAACAATAATTTAACCCGATCTGATCAAGAAGTTGCTATGGCTTTTGAGAAACATTTTACTGATGTTCCTTTTTGACAACTAAATCATTAAACTCTTCTCCTACTGTCGCCGAATCATTACTCAAAGAAAATGTAAAGGCGTGTTCAAATATTTTTAAATTCCATAGAGTACTGCCAAAAGATATCGTTAAATATTTTAAAACTATTGATTTTAAGAAAACGGCAGATTTATGGGGGATTTTCGTTAAAGTTATTTTATCTATAATAGATAAAATAGCACCTTATCTAGCCACTATATTTAATACAAGTGTCAATTCTGGTGTGTTTCCTGATTTAATGAAACATAGTAAAGTCATACCTTTATTTAAATCTGGTAGTACATTAGACCCCGCCAATTTTAAACCAATTTCTGTACTACCATCATTTAGTAAAATTTGTGAAAAAATAATTTTAGATCAGATGTTAAGTTTCTTTAATATTAATAAATTGCTACATATAAATCAATTCGGTTTTACAAGGGGTCGCTTGACAACTGATGCTGGAGTTGAGCTTATTAAACATATTTTTTGTGCATGGGAGAATTCAGAGGATGCTTGAGGTATATTTTGTGACCTTTCCAAGGCCTTCGACTGTGTTCACCATGAGACATTAATCAGGAAGCTACAGTACTATGGTGTCAAGAAAACAGCGCTTAAACTTATTATTTCATTATTTAGTAATAGAATGCAGAAAGTTATTATCAATGGTAAAAGTTCTTCCGGCTCACCTGTACTAATGGGTGTCCCTCAGGACTCCATTTTCGGCCCATTCCTATTTCTAGTGTATATTAATGACTTACCTTCTCTTGTAGAGGATAATCATGATATAGTATTATTTGCTGATGATACTTCCTTGATTTTTTAAATTAACCGTCAATAATTTAAATGTGATGAAATGAATATATGCTATATCATAATTAGTACATTTACAACAACGAATGTTAGAAATCTAAGTACAAATGTGTTTTTAAATAGGGAAGAACTGAGCCCTGTTGAATCCACTGTTTTTCGTGGCATCACTCTCGACGCAAAGCCTCACTGGGGCCCCCATATATCCAAACTAGCAAGCAGAATAAGTTCAGCAGCCTATGCTTTAAAAAAGATTAGAGGTCTTACTAGTATCGAGACAGCTAGATTAGTTTATTTCTGTTATTTCCATAGCATAATGTCTTATGGGATTTTGATATGGGGAAATGCGGTTGATTCAGAAACTATTTTTGTTTTACAGAAGAGGGCCATTAGAGCTACTTACAACCTAAAACCGAGAGAGTCTCTTAGAGATAAATTTAAAGAAATAAATATATTAACTTTGGCATCTCAGTATATTTACGAATATTTAATGTATGTTCACAAAAACAAAGGTAGTTTTAGTATACAAAGTGATGTGCATTCTGTAAACACTAGTAACAAACACAAGCTAGTGATACCAGTTTCTCGACTCCACAGGGTCAGTAATTCATTCTTGGGGCAACGTAAACCCTATTACAACAAGGTCCCGGAAAGTGTACAGGCTCTCTCTATTAGCAAGTTTAAATGTTTTGTTAAGGTGAAACTGTATAAAAAGGGTTATTATAGTATAAATGAATACATGGTTGATAATAACCCCTGGGAATGAGGTGATCGCTTCCAAGCTGTTTCTAAAATAAATTTTGTACTTATATAGTTTGTACAACCATTATCGTTAAATTTGCTTAAAAAAGTTCCGCTGGAATTCTCGCTGGTTCTTCCCAGGACAGATGTTTTTTTTCGTACCAGTGGTAATGTAAAAATAACTTTCAATAAGAATTACACATTTACACAAAATTATTGTATTCTATTCTATTCTATTAAATAATGATCTATTTGATTGGTAATATAACTCTATTCTCTAAGACTTTGGTCATCACTGAAGCGTTCAAGTTTACCGCAACTTAAGCCTAGTGATGACATTTTATATATTTATGCAGTTATTTATATGTACATCAATGGTTTATAACAAAAGAAAGTTTTTCTTTTAGATGTGAAACATCTAATGGCACACTGACAGTAAAACCGACTTGTATACCGTGACGTTAAATGGCATGACGCTGTTTTATGCCGTCATACCCCACTACACCATCGTTCTCGACTTTCTTGTATGAGCGAGTGCGTATTCTATTTACTTCGTTACTTTTCTGTGTGAGTTGTGTACTGTGTGCGCCTTTGTATTCGCCTAAAGTATTTTTATTGCCTATTATTGTTTGTTGTTTTTTTTCTGACATGAAATTCTTAATAGCAACAAGCCAGAGTCAGGAAGTTCGAGATGTTTCACCCCTGTGCCTCGGAAAGTACTAAAGTCGTTTGTCCTGCGTCTGATCTTTCTCCGGTCGTGTTACATAACGGTCCCGTCAGACTATGTGAGTGAGGGAATAAAGAGTGCACTTGTACACATAAACTCGGGCACTATAATCCTGTCCTGTAGATGACTAGTCTCCATAAAAACAGGCTGCCATGGCTGAAACACTATCATTACGGCCCTTCACAAGTCCACTGCTGAACATAGGCTCCCCCAAGGAATGCCACAAAGTACGGTCCTGAGCCACCTGCATCCATCGACTTCCTGTATGTCTTAACAGGTCGTCATTTCATCTAGTGGGGGGTCACCCTACACTTCGCCTACCGGTACGAGGATGCCACTCGAGAACTTTTCTTCTCCATCGGTTGTCGGTACTTCGAACTATATGGCCGGCCCACTGCCACTTCAGCTTACTAATCCGTTGGGCTATGTCAGTTACTCTGGTTCTACTGTGGATATCCTCATTCCTAAGTTTATCACGCAGAGAAACTCCGAAAATAGCCCTCTCCATAGCTCTCTGAGCGACCTTGAGCTTCCTCATATGACCAGCAGAGAAGGACCACGTCTCAGATCCGTAAGTCATTACTGGCAACACGCACTGGTTGTACAATTTCGTTTACAGATTTTGAAATATGTCTAACGAGAAGATGTGTCGTAGTTTCCCTAACGCTGCCCAGCCGAGTTGAATTCGTCGATTGAACTCTCTTTCGAAGTTGGACTTACCTAGTCGGACTATTTGTCCCAGGTAAACATATTCATCAACAACTTCAAGCTTTGTACTCCCAACAAATACCAGCAAAGGTGTGACATGGACGTTAAACATGATTTTTGTTTTGTCCATGCTCATCTTAAGACCTATCCGTTTGGAGACACTTTTGAGGTCATTGAGCATAATGCTTAGGTCCTCCAGCGATTCTGCCATAAGGACTATATCGTCAGCAAATCGAACGTGAGTGATATACTCGCCATTGATGTTAATACCGCATACTTTCTAGTCCAGTAGTTTGAAAACATCTTCCAATGCAGCGGTGAAGAGTTTCGGGGATATAACGTCACCCTGTCTTACAACTCTCTGCAATTGAATAGGTTTCGTACTCTAGTTCTGTACTCGGATAGCCATCGTAGCCCTACAGTACAAGCACATCAGCACTTCGATATACCGACAGTCAACTTGGCACCGCTGAAGGGACTGCAGTACCGCCCAAATTTCAACGGAATCAAATACTTTCATATACACAAGGCAAAGTGACAGATTATACTCCTCTGTCTTTTGTACAATCTGCCGCAGGGTATGTATGTGGTCTATGGTACTAAAGCCTTTTCGGAAACTGGCTTGTTCAGGAGGCTGGAAGTCGTCAAGTCTGCGTGCGAGACGATTCGTAATGACTCTCGAAACCAGCACGTAGACGCGGCTCAGAAGGGAAATCGGTCTGTAGTTCTTCAAGAGAGCATTGTCGCCTTTCTTGAAGAACAAGGCCACCACACTTCTGCTTCACGCCTCCGGAGTAGTGCCACCATGGAGGACGGAATTAAAGAGGTTCTGAAGGACTTCAAGTACCGGTTTTCCACCCGCTTTCTGAAACTCCGCTGTAATTCCATCATCCATTTCAACAAATAAAGTGTAAAACTCGCCACACATGTATGCTGTCAAATCTGTTGAAGAATGTATCTTCATCTGCCGTCTAACAGCCATGAGATTAAGAGTGTGAACGTAGAGTTTTTGTGTTCTTCTGCGGCGGGTCTTGCAGAACTTAGCTCCGACCGCATGGACAGTTTCCACGAGCTTGTCATTCATATCGTCCACTTCATTACAGTCTTCTAGGCACTGAAAATAATCTTGTAACTCGAGCTGAAACGTTTCGAGACTCTGGAACAGAGCACGAGGGGGACAGAGCGTTGACTTCATTAGACGAGACCTCTCCAACTTAACGTTTAGGTTCACTGTGCCTCTAACCATTCGGTGATCGCTACCAGGTTTCACCCTGGCGATCACGAAGACATCACTGAACAGTTGTCGTCTGGTCGTCATAATGAAGTCAATCTCATTTTTGTCAAACCGTCGGGGCTCGACCAGGTCCACTTCCTGTGGGGCCGCTTCTGGAAGAAAGAGTTCATCATAAAGAGTCCCTCTTTCTTCATGAAGTCGGCCAGCTTCTGGCCCCTTGGGTTCCGTTGCCCTATTCCAAATTTCCCTACTTTCAGCTCACCGTTCTCTCTTGTGCCTAGTTTTGCATTGAAGTCTCCCATTAACACCATATAGTGGCATTTGGAGCATGGCTCTAGAGATATCCTCATACATTTCCTCCACCTCCTCATCGGGATGTGCCGAGGTTGGTGCGTAAACCTGTATGAATTTCAGCGAATACCGTTTGGTGATTCTGAGTATAAGGTACGCAACCCTCATCGATACACTCTCTATCTTTACAACGTTGTTAACGAGAGACTTGTGGACGATAAATCCGACACCTCCTTGGGACAGATGGTCGCCCTCCCGGTGATATAGCAAGTTGCCGGATTCGAGGGTTACCGTGTCTTGCCCCTCTCTTCGGACCTCGGATAATCCTATAATTTGCCAGCGTAACTTGTCTATCTCTTCTTCCAGCTCCACGATCTTCTCGTCAGTTCTCAGGGTGCGTGCGTTGTATGTTGCCTGGTCGAGTCGTTTTATGTGGCAACCGAACCTCCACCGGAGATTCTTAGCACCCCCTGCCCCGCCGTTACCATGGTCGCCACCGTAGCCAGGAATAGCGAGGCCACCGGGGACTGGGGGCTGTCTCTTTGTTGCTCTAATCATTGGGGGGTATTTGCTATAGTTGCCACGCTTGGCGAGCGGGTTGGCAAGCGCAGTTTTTTATTGTAGTTTTGCTGTCATCAGGAAGATGCTGCTGCCCATCTCCTGCCTGTTTCCCTTTGTCACCTTTTACGACACCCACGGGAAGATATGGGGTAGTGGATGTTCTTAACCGCCACTAAACGGCAATATTATATGTAACACGACGGATATCTCAGATAGATGGCTTTTAATTTCTTCTACATATGTAGAATTTGAGCCTTCTGAAGTGTCTTGCGTAATGAACACGTTTTCTATCTTAAGTTCAGAAAAACGGCCCGCGATTGATCCCAGGCGGACCGCCGATGAACTGGCAGGGTAGCTATATAAGGTGTGGAGGCTCGGGGAATAAATAACACGTCTAGTGATGTTTAATGTAGGTTTAATACTACTTAATGGACTATCGTACATACATAATAGCATAAACCAAACCACGGTTATTACTAAAACGAGAAGAAATTTAAAATGTTAAATATGTTATAGAATACAGCACTGAGGCATTATATTATGTATAAACATAGAGTAGAAACCAAAAAAAAATATAATAAAACACAACTTTTAAATGATGTTCACCTTAGACCCAACTAGCGACATCTGATGAGCGCAAGATTATTAGTCCTCAATGTGCAAATGAGAAGATATGTATTTAACTATATACTTTATAGATACAAAGAAGGTAACACCAATCTATACACGCATTCTTAATTTCATTACTACTATCCCTAATACTGGATTTGATGAAGCCGAATATATTTTCTTGATCAGAATCAAGGAAAAAAGTTAATTTAACTTTTACCAAGTTCCCTACACAAACGACCATCGCAGAATATTTAAAGAGGATCGTGCAATGAATGTTAAGACCTTACAAATTGAATAAAGTTAAATAATAGATTTATTACGTGTTGTTGTTTTGACAACAGCGTTAGCCTGTATTTTTAAACAAATGTTTCATTCAATATATTATGAGAATCGCACCAGACGATTATTCTTCCTTCCACATTTCTAATGGCAACATAATACGCATTCTAACTCAATTATTTGCTTCGTCGTTCGTAATGTATACAGTAAGGAAGTGGACTGACTCATAGTTCTAGTGGTCATAAACACGACTGCTGATCATGAGGTTCAATTCTCGGTTCAGGCCATAATCAGTTCTTGGATTTTTATCAAGAAGTTCTTAATAACAACTCTGAGTCAGAAAGTTGGCAGTGTTTTACCTCTGTGCTTCGGAAAGCACGTAAAGCCGATGGTTAATATGTTAATATGTTTATTTCTTTAAATTTTTCTCTGAGGGACTCTTTACAATTTAGATTATAATTCGCCCGTACGGCTCTCTTTTGCAAAACAAATATAGCTTCAATATCAGTCGCATTACCCCATAGCAAAATTCCATAAGACATGGAGATGATGAGGAGACGATGAGGACCATAAGATGGTCGGGATTTTTCTGTTTTCTCCCGACATTTGAAATGATCTCCAGACTCCCGACAAAATTCAAAATCTCTAGACAAACAGCTTCTCTCCCAATCATAGCTGTATTTGATTTAATAAAAACTTAATAAGACTGAACTTTTCAGTGAATTGTTTGAATTTTAAATCTTTTCTGAATATTTACTAAACGATCCAAGTTGGTGGTTTCAGTAAAGTCCAATGCCAAATACATGAAGCAACCTCAAAATTTAGTGTACTTAAATTAGTTATGTGTCAACAATGTTAAGTCTTTTTGTAGCCTATTAATCTAAAAATTAACATTTTATTTTGAACACATTTTTATTTCTTATATTTATTTCTCTCGACAACAACTCTTAAATTCAGAAATTTTTAAATTTTGTCCAGATATTTTGGTCTTTCGATCTGGCATTCCTAGTACCAGAATTAACCAGTTCGTATGCAATAGGAATGTAACCGACAAAAAGACCGCTATTATGTCCTATCGCACTTACATAAAATCGATATTGCGCTACGGCATCCTACTATAGGGCAACACTACGGACAGAAACAAAAAAAATGCATTATATATGTAATACCCATATGTGGAGTTTTACTTGACGTGTTCTATAAACCACTGTATAAAAGTCTAGAATTAATGATTTGTTATATTTACGCGAGCACTACACATTTAAATAAAACAAATTTTACGGCTATAACGCCTTGAGCCACACTGTGTATAGAAAAAAGACCCATACAGATTGATATACTGGAACGCAACATGTTACGTTGGAACCAGTTGCGCCCCTTAGCAATCATGTAATGTTAACTTGTGAAGTATGCTGTAAAAGAGAAAAAACATTTCCGAGAAGACTTATATACAGACCTCTTAATGACGTACCGATTGATATACTTAATTCTTGTTTAGACTCAATTAGCTGGAATTCATTGGAACAAATGTGTGATGTTAACCAAATAGTGAATATGTTTAATTCTCATATTATTACTTTATTAGATTTAATAGCTCCCATAAAAAGAATTGTACTTAAGGAGCAACCTCATCCATGGGTAACAGACAATATAAAGCTTATGATCCGATTACGGAATGCTGCTCACTCGCGATATTTGAAATCAAAAATGGAGTCGCATAGAACGTATTATAAAAATCTTAAAACTATAGTTGTACAATCAATTCATCATGAAAAGAAAGCATACTTCAATCAGTATATAAATAATAATTTAAATAAACCAAAAATGCTATGGCACAACTTAAAATCATCTGTTTTGCCTCCTAAACAAAATTATCATTTACCTGCGCATCTGACAGATCCCAACATAATTAACAAACATTTTCTTGATATACCCGGGACCTCCTCTGTTTCGCCCTCAGTTTTATTGTTTTTCAATAGCAACCGTTTTATAGGAGATATAAAATTCTCCCTTCATTATGTTGAACAAGACATTATTTCGAAAATTATACTAAACCTTAAATCGAAAGCAGAGGGCATAGATGGGATCTCTCTGGGAATGCTACTTAGAACCTTGCCACAGTCACTAGGTGCTATCGCATCTATCGTTAATTGTTCAATAGTAACTTCTACCTTTCCAGACGTCTGGAAGACGGCCATCGTTAGGCCACTGCCTAAAAACTCAAACCCACAGGAACCTAAGGACCTACGACCCATTAGCATATTACCCTGTTTGTCAAAAATTGTTGAGAAAGCTGTTGCGATGCAACTTAGGGAATACCTTGAAAGTAACAAAATACTTTCCGAATTTCAGTCTGGATTTAGAAAAAATCATAGCACAACCACAGCTCTTCTAGATGTTACAGACAATATTATTAATGCACAGGATGCTGGTATGTGTACCTTACTAGTACTTCTAGATTTTTCTTAATCAAGGGCCTTTGATTGCATGAATACTCAATTACTACTAGCTAAGATGACATATTATGGTTTTGATCCCGATACGGTCAGTTGGTTTCATAGCTACCTTACGGGTCGTGGTCAATATGTTGAAATCACTCAAGTAGACGGTCGACCGCTTCGTTCAACGTATAGCCCCTTAACAAGAGGAACTCCGCAGGGAACGATCTTATCTCCTCTATTATTTATACTCTACACAACAGACATCGTAAACTGTATAAAATCTTGCAGATATCACTTATACGCGGACGATTTACAAATATATATTTCTTTTAAATCTAACGAATGGCGCTCGGCAGTGCAGTCGCTTAACGAGGACCTTGGTATAATATTGGAATGGTCAACAAATAATTGTCTAATTCTTAATCCTACTAAAACAAAGTATATAGTATTCGGATCGAAATTTCATGTAAATAATGTTCCCCTTAATTGTGAAGTGAAGTTAGGTGCTGAGGTTTTAGAACGTGTCTTTGAGGCTCGTAACCTCGGCTTAGAGTTGGACTCAAATTTGCGATACGAGAACCATATATATAGATTAAAAGTCCTGTATAAGGTTCGACAGTATCTAAGTGAGGAACTTCGGGTACGCCTAGTAGACTCTCTCATTCTATCTAAATTAAATTATTCCGACACAGTTTACGGCCCATGCTTGTATGTAAGAACAGAAAAGTTGATTCAACGGGTTCAAAATGCCTGCGCTCGCTTTTGTTTTAGAATTCCACCCCGTAGTCACGTAACACCCTTTTTGAATCAACACAACATTTTAAACATGAGATACCGCAGACAGCACCATTTAGCATGTCTACTTTTTGGCATTTTGAGATCGCAGATACCTAGTTATCTTAGCAGCAAATTAGAATGGAGCAGAGGGAACATCAGCGGTAATCGCAATCGCCACCTAAAAATACCGCGACATAGATCCGCAATGTTTAGAGGCAGCTTTCGATATGCAGCAACCAAATGCTGGAATAACATCCCACCACCAATTAGGAACGCACAAACGAAATCGTCGTTTAGATTTAAAATCAGACTTTTTCTTATGGAAATCCAAAAAAAGATAGCTTAAAAAAAAAAAGAAAGCACAACTCCCATAAGACGCGTTAACACACACACGGGTTTCTGCAGAATACCAGCGCTGGTCATCCCAATAGGGATGACCCTGACCATATCGACTCAGCATTGCAACGCTCACATTTCCTGTACATTGTTTTTATTTATTGTTGAATGTTATAGTTTTTCTTCTTTTATTTTTTTTTATTTTTCGCTAATATTAATTATACTTGCTGTTTTCTACATATGTACATGTTGATTGTTTATTTTTTGCCAGTGCTGTTTGTTGAGTTGATTAAATGGTTTTATTATTATTATTTTATTATTATATAGTTTACTCATCTGGTTGGGCTGTATAAATATATAATTGTAAATGAAAATGATAAACATACATAAATATCAACAAAATAAAATAAATGCATAAAAAATACATAAATAAATAAAAACCCAACCAGATGGAAGCCCTCGGCAGGGGAGACCAAACGGCCGAGGGTTAGGGGGAAAGGGAAAGAAACCGGCGGACGATGCGGGCGGTATCGAGGAGCACCGCCTTCTGCATTTGAGCTTGGAGCGGTCCGTCACGGAGTCCCAGTCGCCTCAGATGACCCGAGAGGCTGACTGGGATTAACCCGTTCGCAGAAACGACTACAGGTATAATTTTGGCCGGCAGTCCACCCCACATGTCGGTCACCTCGTGAGCCAGGTCCAGATATTATGTTCGCTTATCTGTTTCGGCTTTCACGAGGTTCTCGTCATACGGAATGGTAATGTCGACCAAAAATATCCTTGACTGTGCCCGGTCCATCAGCACAATATCAGGCTTATTCGCAAGAATGGTCCTGTCTGTGATGATGGCCCGGTCCCAGTAGAGCCTGGCGCGGTCATTTTCGAGCACGGCTTCCGGCATGTACTTATAATAAGGCAGTTTCCGATCCACGAGACCGTATTTCAGAGCGAGCTCCTGGTGTAGAATCCTGGCTACTAGGTTGTGCCTATGCAAGTACTCAAAGTTAGAAAGCGCCGAACAACCGGAGATGACATGCCTAAGTGATTCACCAGGATGGCGACAAGCTCGACAAATGTCGACGGTGCCATCCCTTAGGATGTATCTCCGAAAGTTGTTGGTCTTAATAACCTGATCCTGTATTGCACAGACAAAACCCTCGGTTTCCCCGAAGAGGTCACCAAATCGTAGCCAGTGGAGGGAGGCAACTGTATCTACGAAAGGCTCATTTAGAGCCTTGTAGAACCTCCCGTGGAGCTCCTTCTCCTTCCATACGGTCTCCCGGTCGGAAATGCTCTGTACTGCCGGGTCTTGCCATTGCTCGTTGGCTAAGGATAGAGGGGTAAGTCCTTTATCACAAAAAATAACGTCCCTATAGAATGGATCATCCGCTCTCGACAGAAAATAATTACGGAGGCTGCACACTTCGCGATTATGCAGGGTAAGCGCGCTTAAAAAGCCGCGCCCACCATGCTTCCGCGGCAAGTACAGCCTCATTACTGACGATCTCGGATGATGCACTCTGTGGGACGTCATTATAGTGCGGACTTTTCTGTCCAGAGCGTTCAGTTCGGTCTGAGTCCACCTGAGTATGCCAAAGGTATACATGAGAACAGGCATGATCCAGCCGTTATAAGCGTGTGTCTTATTAACGCCCGACAAAAGACTGTTAAGCATTTTTGTCAAGCGTGCATAAAACACATCGCAAACTGACTGCTTCACACCCGCCTCATCGACACCGATGTTCTGTGACATACCCAGGTATCGGTTGTTTCAGCCTCGGAAAGGGTCCTTATGCTGATGGGCATAGATAAGTCCATGCCCTCAGAGTTAGCAACCCTTCCCCTTTCGACATGGAGGATCGCACACTTATCCGTCCCCAGCTCCATTCCAATAGAATTGCTAAAATCACAAGTGATGTTTAGCAATTCCACAAGATGGGAGCGACTGGAGGCGAATAACTTGAGATCATCCATATAGAAAAGGTGGGTCACTTTTGTACCTCCTTTCCGAAGCTGAAATCCTCTCCCGGAACCCTCCAGTAAGGTACTGAGAGGGTTCAGAGAGAGGCAAAACCAGATTGGACTCAAACAATCGCCCTGGAAGATACCCCTTCTTATCCTTATGTGGTTCTCCGCAGCCGTCATCCGCTGGCCTAGATGACAAAGGATCGTACTCCACTGCCCCATACACTGCCCGAGGAAGTCTCGAACCGTACAGTCAACCTTGTACAGCTCGAGGACCCTCTCAAGCCATGTATGAGGCACCGAGTCGAATGCCTTTTTGTAGTCTATCCAGGCGGCGGAGAGGTTCCGACGGTTGCGTTTAACCACCTTGCCAATGACCGCGTCAATGAGAAGTGGTTCCTTGGTTCCACGACCACCGCCCCGACATCCATTTTGAGCGCGCGACATCACCTGATTTGAGTTCAGGTGACGAGTGATTCTCGCGCTCAAAATGGATGTTAGTGTCTTGTATATGGTAGGTAGACACGTTATGGGGCGGTACTTGCTCGGGTCTGTGGAATCCCGGTCTTTAGGAACCAAATGAGTGATCCCAGTAGTGAAGAGGCTCGGGAGCGACTTTTGGTCGAGAGCCTCTTGAAACTGTCGGGCGAGCACAGCGTGACACACCACGAACCCCTTCAGCCAGTAGTGATGCAGTCCGTCGTGTCCCGGACTTTTCCAGTTCGGGGCCCTACGGACCGCCTCAGCTACGTCATCCGGCGTTATGATGACGGGGTCCATGGGCGTAATATTCGCACACTGACTCGCCACAACTTCCGTCCAAGGGCCCTCGCTGTGGTTTACGGGCTCTGACCACAGGCCGCGCCAGAATGCGATAGTGTCGGCCTGTTTCGGTGCTGGGCCCGTTCCACGTACCATCGGTCGCTCCAATGATTCATAGAGCCTCTTCTGATCACTCTGGAAGAGACGATTCTGGTTGAACCGTGTCGACCTCTCGGTATATCGCCGAATCCGCTTCCCCCAAGCAGCGATTCTCTGCTTCAGGTCGTCTATGCGCTCCGTCAGTTTTTGCGTTATATCCGGCTGGGACAAACTGATATTTGTCCCAGCAAACGCCATCCTGACGGTGCGCACAATTCTCGGCCTATTATTGCCCGACCTGAAGCTTATCAGTCTGCCGATGAGGACCCTTGCCTTTGCGATACGGTCCTCAATCCTTCTTCTCCAGGCTGGGATGGCGATACTTTGTCTAGTAGCGCGTCCAGCCGTGGAAAGTTTGGCGCCAATAATACGGCAAACTGCCAGTGCGGCGCCAAAAAGAATTGAGTCCGTCTCGCAAAGGTCCCGGCTGGCTTCCAAATAGGTCACCAGCATTGGGTTAAGAGCCCTCACGACAGCCCGATTCCGCTTGCTTAGGGTTATGCGCGGTAGTCGCGGTCGATTTTCGAGAGGCGTACTGCGCGTTTCCACAATCATCATCATCATCATCATCATTACAGCCCTTCACAAGTCCACTGCTGAACATAGGCCTCCCCCAAAGAATGCCACAAAGCACGGTCCTGAGCCACCTGCATCCATCCACTTCCTGCATATCTTACCAGGTCGTCACTCCATCTAGTGGGGGGACGCCCTACACTTCGCCTGCCAGTACGAGGCTGCCACTCGAGAACCTTTCTTCCCCATCGGTTGTCGGTTCTTCGAGCTATATGGCCGGCCCATTGCCACTTCAGCTTACTAATCCGTTGGGCTATGTCGGTCACTCTAGTTCTACTGCGGATATCCTCATTTCTGAGTTTATTACGCAGAGAAACTCCGAGCATAGCCCTCTCCATAGCTCGCTGAGCGACCTTGAGCTTCCTCATCCGGCCAGCAGTGAAGGACCACGTCTCAGTTCCGTATGTCATCACTGGCAACACGCACTGGGTGTACAGTCTCGTTTTCAAGTTTTGAGGTATACCTGACGAGAAGATGTGCCGTAATTTCCCGAACGCTGCCCAACCGAGTTGAATCCGTCGATTGACCTCTCGGTCGAAGTTGGACTTACCTAGTCGGACTATTTGTCCCAGGTAAACATACTCGTCAACAACTTCGAGCTTAGTGTTCCCAACAACTACCGGCATAGGTGTGACATGGACATTAAACATGATCTTTGTTTTGTCCATGTTCATCTTAAGACCTATCCGTTGGGAAACACTATTGAGGTCATTGAGCATAGTGCTTAGGTCCTCCAGCGATTCTGCCATAAGGACTATATCGTCGGCAAATTGAAGTTGAGTGATGTACTCGCCATTGATGTTGATACCGTATCCTTTCCAGTCCAGAAGCTTGAAAACATCTTCCAATGCAGCGGTAAAGAGTTTCGGGGATATGACGTCACCCTGTCTTACACCTCTCTGCAATTGGATAGGTTTCGTACTCTGGTTCTGTACTCGGATAGCCATCGTAGCCCTACTGTACAAGCACTTCAACACTTCGATATACCGACAGTCAACTTGGCATCGCTGAAGGGACTGCAGCACCGCCCAAATTTCGACGGAATCAAAGGCTTTCTCATAGTCCACATACGCCAGACATAGTGGCAAATTGTACTCCTCGGACTTCTGTACAATTTGCCGAAGGGTATGTATGTGGTCTATGGTGCTAAAGCCTTTTCGGAAACCGGCTTGTTCGGGAGGCTGGAAGTCGTCAAGTCTGCGCGCGAGACGATTCGTAATGACTCTCGAAAACAGCACGTAGACGCGGCTCAGAAGGGAAATCGGTCTGTAGTTCTTCAAGAGAGCGTTGTCGCCTTTCTTGAAGAACAAGACCACCGCACTTCTGCTCCACGCCTCCGGTGTAATGCCACCATGAAGGACGGAATTAAAGAGCTTCTGAAGGACTTCAAGTACCGGTTTTCCACCCGCTTTCAGAAGCTCCGCTGTAATTCCATCCTCGCCTGGGGCCTTGCCGTTTTTAAGGTGCTGGAGAGCCATTCTAATCTCGCTCAGACTGACGTCCGGGATATCATCGGAATAATGTCGGATAAGACTCGCTCTTGGATCGTTACTCACACTTGCGTGCGGCTCCAACGATGACGTGTACAGCTGCCCATAGAACCTCTCAATCTCACTCAAAATCTCAAGTGCCCCGGAAACGATGCTGCCACATTCTGTCTTCAGCTTTGACAGTTGGCGCTTTCTGGCAGACAGATCTCTGGCAAAGACTTTGGAGCCTTGGTTCCGCTCGATCGCTTCTTCAATACGAGCTGTATTGAATTTGCGTAAGTCCCGCCGCATGCATTTGGAGATCTGTCTGTTCAGTTGCCTGTATGCTGTTAAATCTGTTGAAGAATGTAGCTTCATCTCCCGTCTAACAGCCATGAGATTAAGAGTGTGATCGGAGAGTTTTTGTGTTCTTCTGCGGCGGGTCTTGCAGAACTTAGCTCCGACCGCATGGACAGTTTCCACGAGCTTGTCATTCAAATCGTCCACTTCATTGCAGTCTTCTAGGCACTGAAAACGGTTTTGTAACTCGAGCTGAAAGGTTTCGGGACTTTGGATTAGAGCACGAGGGGGACGGAGCGATGACTTCATTAGACGAGACCTCTCCAACTTAACGTTTAGGTTCAGTGTGCCTCTAACCATTCGGTGATCGCTGCCGGTTTTCACCCTCGCGATCACTGAGACATCACTGAACAGTTGTCGTCTGGTCGTCATAATGAAGTCAATCTCATTTTTTGTCGAACCGTCGGGGCTCGACCAGGTCCACTTCCTGTGGGGCCGCTTCTGGAAGAAAGAGTTCATCATAAAGAGTCCCTCTTTCTCCATGAAGTCGGCCAGCTGCTGGCCCCTTGGGTTCCGTTGCCCTATTCCAAATTTCCCTACTTTCAGCTCACCGTTCTCTCTTGTGCCTAGTTTTGCATTGAAGTCTCCCATTAACACCGTATATTGGGTTTTGGAGGAATGCATGGCTCTAGAGATATCCTCATACATTTCCTCCACCTCCTGATCGGGGTGTGCCGAGGTTGGTGCGTAAACCTGTATGACCTTCAGCGAATACCGTTTGGTGATTCTGAGTATAAGGTACGCAACCCTCGTCGACACACTCTCAATCTTTACAACGTTGTTAACGAGAGACTTGTGGACGATAAATCCGACACCTCCTTGGGACAGATGGTCGCCCTCCCGGTAATAGAGCAAGTTGCCGGATTCGAGGATTACCGTGTCCTCCCCCTCTCTTCGGACTTCGGATAATCCTATAATATGCCAGCGTAACTTGTCTATCTCTTCTTCCAGCTCCACAATCTTCTCGTCAGTCCTCAGGGTGCGTGCGTTGTATGTTGCCAGGTCGAGTCGTCGTAGGTGGCAACCGAACCTCCACCGGAGATTCTTAGCACCCCCTGCCCCGCCGTTACCATGGTCGCCACCGTAGCCAGGAATAGCGGGGCCGCCGGGGACTGGGGGCTGTTTCTTTGTTACTCTCATCATAGGGGGGTATATGCCATAGTTGCCATGCTTGGCGAGCGGGTTGGCAACCGCAGTTTTTTATTGTAAGTTTATTGTTATCAGGAAGATGCTGCTACCCATCTCCTGCTAGTTTTTCTTTGTCGCCTTTTACGACACCCACGGGAAGATATGGGGTAGTGGATATTCTCAACGGCCACTACACGGCAACCTCCAGATTAAAAATTATTAATTTTTGTTCCGATCTACGCAGTATGAACTTACAATATATCCTATATAAGAGAGACCACATTCACAATCAAGCTTGTACACTCCTGAATCTTGCAGAGGGACATTACACTTGACTGATGGTATAAACTGACTAATCTTCTGCGGCGGCTTGAAGTATGTTTTAATGGAAACACGCCTCAAGATGTAGCCAATCTCGTCAGTGACACCTCTGACATATGGCAGTACAGCAGGCACTCGCTTGACTGTGGCCGGCTTCACTCGTTCAGTTTCACGACTATAGGCTTCGAGTCACAACGTAGGCGCGGGACTCGAAGCCTATTGTCGTGCAAAACTTGCTTGACGTGTTGGAGCTCGGCGGCCAGGTGTTTACTGTCACAGATCCCTCGTGCTCTCTGAAACAAAGATTCATCCACTGTATGGCTACACCACACATTTTTATTTAGTAAACGCTGCAACCTACTTTTAGCCGCGCGTCGTGTGTATTTAAATTTTCTTTATTAATTGCATTCTCACAATCGCCAGTACGTCAACAACCGTCCTTCTAAACACCAACTACTCAAGGAAAGATTTGCCACTCTAACTTTATAACCATGCCACTCTAACTTTATAACCATTTTACTTTTATTAAACTTTTTATTTATTTATTTATTTATTTAAAACTTCATATACACATGTGGTATATAGGCGGACTTAATGCCTAAGGCATTCTCTACCAGTCTACCTTGGGATGATGCAGAGATATAATGAAGTAGGTGTAATAAAACTATAATAGTATAATGAAGTAGGTGTAATAAAACTTTTAACTTTGGTGATCTTTTCCTTTGGCGTACTCATTAACTAACTACAACTCTACTTCTTGAAAGTGTGTGGCCTTACAAACCATACACCCACGGTAGCTAACTGTGAAGGACGGTGATGAGAATCACCGTTTAAATATAATAATAATAATAATAATAATAAATAGGCGTAGGGAAGTGACGACCCCACCGCCCGCTGACGTAACAGTTAAGTGATAAAACTGCTACGTCAGTGCAGTCAGTCAGCGCCTTGCCAAGAGGTGTGTGCGCCGTGCCTCGGCAGAATTGAGGGTGCAAAGGTCCGTCTGTGCTTATGGCCGCACCATGAAACGGTGCCGGGCCTGGGCGTCTCCCGTTAATTGACGCCCATATAATGGATGATGGAAAATAAAAGAGTGCGCAAAGGGCCGCTGCCTGGAGGTCGCCAGGGCGCGTCTGGAGCTGGCGCTGGACGCGACAGCATGCGGGTCGCCAGCCAAGCGCGGGGGGCTGCAAGACCACCAAGTACAATAAAAAACTGCGGTTGCCAACCCGCTCGCCAAGCATGGCAACTATGGCATATACCCCCCTATGATGAGAGTAACAAAGAAACAGCCCCCAGTCCCCGGCGGCCCCGCTATTCCTGGCTACGGTGGCGACCATGGTAACGGCGGGGCAGGGGGTGCTAAGAATCTCCTGGGGATGTTCGGTTGCCACCTAAGACGACTCGACCTGGCAACATACAACGCACGCACCCTGAGAACTGACGAGAAGATCGTGGAGCTAGAAGAAGAGATAGACAAGTTACGCTGGCATATTATAGGATTATCCGAAGTCCGAAGAGAGGGGGACGACACGGTAATCCTCTAATCCAGCAATTTGCTCTATCACCGGGAGGGCGACCATCTGTCCCAAGTAGGTGTCGGATTTATCGTACACAAGTCTCTCGTTAACAACGTTGTAAAGATAGAGAGTGTGTCGATGAGGGTTGCGTACCATATACTCAGAATCACCAATCGGTATTCGCTGAAAGTCATACAGGTTTACGCACCAACCTCGGCACACCCCGATGAAGAGGTATAGGTCCAAATGTATGAGGATAGAGCTATGCATTCTTCCAAAACCCAATATACGGTGTTAATGGGAGACTTCAATGCAAAACTGGGCACAAGACAGAACGGTGAGCTGAAAGTGGGGAAATTTGGAATAGGGCAACGGTACCCAAGGAGCCAGCAGCTGGCCGACTTCATGGAGAAAGAGGGACTCTTTATGATGAACTCTTTCTTCCAGAAGCAGCCCCACAGGAAGTGTACCTGGTCGAGACCTGACGGTTTCACAAAAAATGAGATTGACTTCATTATGACGATCAGACGACAACTGTTCAGTGATGTCTCTGTGATCGCGAGGGTGAAAACTGGTAGCGATCACCGAATGGTTAGAGGCATACTGAACCTAAACGTTAAGTTGGAGAGGTCTCGTCTAATGAAGTCAACGCTCCGTCCCCCTCGTGCTCTGTTCCAGAGTCCCGAAATCTTTCAGCTCGAGTTACAAAACCGTTTTCAGTGCTTAGAATACTGCAATGAAGTGGACGCTATGAATGACAAGCTCGTGGAAACTTTCCTTGCGGTCGGAGCTAAGTTCTGCAAGACCGGCCGCAGAAGAACTAAAAACTCTTCGATCACACTTTCAATCTCATGGTTGTTTGATGGGAGATGAAGCTTCATTCTTCAATAGATATGACAGCATACAGGCAACTGAACAGACAGGTCTTCAAATGCATGCGGCGGGACTTATGCAACTTCAATACAACTTGTATTGAAGAAGCGATCGAGTGGAATCAAGGCTCCAAAGTCTTTGTCAGATATCTGTTTGCCAGAAAGAGCCAACTGTCAAAGCTGAAGACCGAGTGTGGCCGCATCATTTCCGGGGCACCTGAGATTTTAAGTGAGATTGAGAGGTTATATGGGCAGCTGTACACATCATCGTTGGATCGTAGAATGGCTCTCCAGCACTATAAATACGGCGGGGCTCCAGGCGAGGATGGAATTACAGCGGAACTTCTGAAAGCGGGTGGAAGACCTGTACTTGAAGTCTTTCAGAAGCTCTATAATTCCGTTCTCTATGGTGGCATTACACCGGAGGCGTGGAACAGAAGTGCGGCGGTCTTGTTCTTCAAGAAAGGTGACAACGCTCTCTTGAAGAACTATAGACCGATTTCCCTTCTGAGCGGCGTCTACGTGCAGTTTTAGAGAGTCATTAGGAATCGTCTCGCGCGCAGACTTGACTTCCAGCCTCCCGAACAAGCCGGTTTCCGAAAAGGCTTTAGCACCATAGACCACATACATACCCTTCGGCAAATTGTACAGAAGTCCGAGGAGTACAATTTGCCACTATGTCTAGTGTATGTGGACTATGAGAAAGCCTTTGATTCCGTCGAAATTTGGGCGGTGCTGCAGTCCCTTAAGCGGTGCGGTACATCACTCACCTTCGATTTGCCGACGATATAGTCCTTATGGCTTCTGCCAATCGCTGGAGGACCTTAGCACCATGCTCAATGACCTCAATAGTGTCTCCCAACGAAAAGGTCTTAGGTTGAACATGGACAAAACAAAGATCATGTTTAATGTCCATGTCACACCTATACCGTTAGTTGTTGGGAGCACTAAGCTCGAAGTCGTTGACGAGAATGTTTACCTAGGACAAATATTCCGACTAGGTGGGTGCAACTTCGACCTAGAGGTCAAACGACGGATTCAACTCGGCTGGGCAGCGTTCGGGAAATTACGGCACATCTTCTCGTCAGGTATACCTCAAAAATTTGAAAACGAGACTATACAACCATTGCTTGTTGCCAGTGATGACATATGGAACTGAGATGTAGTCCTTCACTGCTGGCCGTATGAGGAATCTCAAGGTCGCTCAGCGAGCTATGGAGAGGGCTATGCTCGGGATTTCTCTGCATAATAAACTTAGAAATGAGGATATCCGCAGTAGAATTAGAGTAACCGACATAGCCCAATTGATTAGTAAGCTGAATTGGCAGTGGGTCGGCCATATAGCAACCTGGTAAGACATGCAGGAAGTCGATGGATGCAGGTGGCTCAGGACGGTGCTTTGTGGCATTTCTTGGGGGAGGTCTATGTTCAGCTGTAGACTTATGAAAGCCTGTAATTTTGATGATGAATCTGGAGGTAGCCGTGGTTAACTATGACATTAGGACGTCATACACCTCAGTTCCCCCCGTGACAATGGGTGCTGGAAAGTGCTCGAAACGTCGGGAATATAAAATATGTTAATATACGCGATAAAATCCGTAAAATTAGCTTTATTTAAGTCTAAAATTATTGCCACTACCTTCATTTCACATTTATGGATATTTTGTGTACGGTTTTTGTGCACAAAATACAGAATTATTTAAATTCCGGCAGTTTCTGGTCTACGAGACCGCATTTCAGAGCAAGCTCCTGGTGTAGAATTCTGACTACTAAGTTGTGCCTGTGCATGTACTTAGACTTAGAAAGCGCCGAACAACCGGAAATGACATGCCTAAGTGACCCACGGGGATGGCGACTAGCTCGACAGATATCGTCGGTACCATCCCTTAGGATGTTTATCCGATAGTTGTTGGTCTTACTAACCTGATCCTCTGTTTCACAGACAAAACCTTCGATTTCCCCAAAGAACTCACCAAAACTTACCTGGAGGAAGGCACCTGTGTCTTCCAAAGGCTCATGTAGAATCTTGTAGAACCTCCCGTGGAGCTCCTTCTCATTCCATACGGTTTCCTAGTCGGAAATGCTCTGAACTGCCGTGTCTTGCCATTGCTCGTCTAAGTCGCCTAAGGATAGAGGGGTAAGACTTTTATCACAAGAAATGACGTCTCTATAAAATGGATCATCCGCTCCTGTCAGAAAGTAATTACGGAGGCTGCACACTTCGCGATTATGCATAAACTTAAGAAGACTCGCCCACCATGTTTTCGCGGCAAGTACAGTCATAGTATTGCGGACATTTCTATCCAGGGTGTTAAGTTCAGTTTGAGTCCACCTAAGTACCATGCTAAAGGTATACCATGAGAACAGGCATGACTAAATCAATATATGTGTGTGTATTATTCACAACGGACAAAAGTCTATTAAGCACTTTGGTCAAGCGTGTATAAAACACATCATAAACTGACTGTTACATGTCCGCCTCATCGATAACCATGTTCTGTGACATGCCCAGTTACCGCTATGTTTCAGCCTTGGAAAGGGTCCTTATGTTGACGCACATAGATAAGTCTACTCGTGTACTCTCAGAGAAAGCAACCCTTTCCCTTTCAACATGGAGGACCGCACACTTATCCGTCTCTGCTCTGATGCTCTGACCACAGGCTGCGCCAGTATGTGACAGTGTCGGCCTGATACGATGCTGGGCCCTTTCTACATAACATTGGTCGCTCCAATCATTTATAGAGCCTCTTCTGATCACTCTGGAAAAGACGATTTTGGTTGAACCGTGTCGACCTCTCGGTATATCGCCGAATCCGCTTTCCGCAAGCAGCTATTCTCTGCTTCAGGTCGTCTATGCGCTCTGTCAGTTTTTGCGTTATATCCGCCAGGGACAAACTGACATTTGACCCAGTAAACGCCATCCTGATTGTCCACACAATTCTTGGCCTGTTATTGCCTGACCTGAATCATATCAGTCTGCCGATGAGGGCCCTAGCCTTTGCGATACGTTCCTTAAATTTCACGAGGAGCTTGGCGCCAATAATACGGCATACTGCCAGTGTGGCGCTAAAAATAATTAAGTCCATCTCGCAAAGGTCCCTGCTGGCTTCTAAAAGACACCAGCATCGGGTTTAGAGCCCTAATGATAGCTCGATTCCACTTGCTTAAGGATTATGCGGGGAAGTGAAAATTATTTAATACTTTTAGCTCATTGAAATTGGTTTATGCTTTTGACAAAAAGTTATTTATCTATTATTAAAAAAAATTAGTGCAAGGACAAAGTTTATGTTGCGGATAGGCCGCCTATGTCACAACGTAGGCATTGCTGTGATGGTTAGAAAATTCATCTATTATGGTTTATCTTGTATTCACTTCTATGTACTTACTGTGTTTCATGAAAGTTTTAAATTAACGTCGTGCTCTAAGGTCGTGAACATGATTTTTCATAGAATAAGTATGACAAACGAAAGCACAGTCGACCTGGTGGTAAGTAGATGCTGTGGCCCATAGACTTCTACATTTATCCTTCAGTTAGAATAAAATACAGATGCGTTGTCACTAAAATGGAATGCCTCGTGTCCATTAAAAAGGTTCACCAGTTTATCCTATGACAACGTTCCTACATTCGTGGACCTGTGGCAGGTGGAAGGAAAAGGGGAGATCTCCCGCCTGGCAAGGTGTTCTGCCCGGGGAGCGCTCAACGCTCCGATTGGTAGTTTGGAGCGTTTCTATGTATGCTGCTTTAACTTTGTTAGCGTGATTTAGGCTTCGATGTGTTTCGCTTGTGGCGCGACGACAGCGCCGCCACATCAGCCCACTGCTCAGACCGGAGTTCGATAGTGCAGTCCGATTGCCGTTGCGTCTTTAATGCCGGTGAGGTATACATACTGTGTGCTTAAGGGCAAATGACACCGGTGCGAACGATATGCTGGTGTGTAATGCATGCCATACTACGCACTTGCAAGTGATGCCGGTGAAAACGATGAGCCGGAGCAAGTGTCAGGGATTGCCTTGTAGTATGCGGTGAGTCGAAAAGAAGGCAAGTAAAATTGCCGTGAAGCAGAGGCGAGCAGTAAGGCTCAGAGCCGTGCCGAACACTGTAGCGCAGAGAGTAGCTTGAAGGAACAGGAAGCATTATTATTCCAGTGCTGCGATGAACCTTTGTAAATCTGGATGGCTTTGCAGAATGTGAAAACTGCAGACAATATCTGCTCGGGGGCGAATGAATGGGGTACTTGAGGACGATGGCGAACGTTTTTGAAGTTGTAGTTTCCGAAGGTTGTTGTTTGCGTGTTCATATCACGTCGGGGTCACCAGTGTAGCCGGTGGAAGGAAAAGGGGAGATCTCCCGCCGGGCAAGGTGTTCTGCCCGGGAAGCGGCCAACGCTCCAAGTCGTAGTTCGGAAATGTTCTATATATGCTGCTTTAACTTCGGAACTTTGGTAGCGCGATTTAGGCTTCGATGTGTTTCGCTTGTGACAGCGCCGCCAAAGACCCATTCATGCTACAACCGTATTGTAGTTAGGACCTATTTGTCAAACTGCAACACACATGTCCATTTAGATTTTAAATTTTTGTAAATTATTTTCTTCGTAATGTGTTACTTTGTACTTAGTTTAGTTACTGAATTTACGTGTGTGATTGAAGAAACAAATAAATGCTTTATCTATCTATCTATCTCGCTGCAGCGTAGCTTTACCACGTGCAAATAAGGAAAAACAACAAATTCTCCTTTTATTTTAATAATTAGAGTAGCTATTAACAAAATATTATTAATAGATAATGAAGAGTATTATATTTTACTAACTACGTGTAGATGGTCCGTTCGGGGCTTAATTTATTAATTGGCTCTAAGAGGTTCCATTTAAGTTGAGTATTTCTGCGTACTCCAAACTAACTGTTCAAAGTACAAAGATTATAAATAATGATAAAAAATATTAGAAATATGTGTAAGATATATTAAAAAAAACACGCTACTCTGTTCACACATACTCCAGTTGTCACCAATATCAACCAAAAGTTTGCTTTAGAATCTAGGTCTCCCTCTTGTTATCCCACAAAGCACAATCCTGAGCCACCTGCATCCAGTACGATCCTGCATTTATTACCAGTAAGAATAATACATCAAATAATCCGATCCCTATTTTCACATATATGCGTAACTGTTTTTAAAAAAGTTATGCGAAACTTAATGTAGTTACTTAATGTATAAGTGATTTGTTATACGATATCTCTTCAACCACCTGCATCCATCGACTTCCTGTATTTCATACCACCAAGAATACTACATATTATATTCACTACTCCACTCTCTATTTACATACCTACATGTGCATATAAATTTAAAAAAGATATGCGAGACAATGAAACTTGTCAGAGTAGAAAAAATTTTTGAGATATGAGTGATTCGTGCTTGTGTAAGTGCGTGCGTACGCGTGTGCGTGCGTGCGTGTGTACGAGCGTGCGTGCGTGCATGTGTGCGTGCGTTATTGTGTGATTGCGTGCGTGCGTGCGTGCTTGCGTGAGTGAGTGTGTACGTCCGTGCGCGTGTGTATATGTTTAATACATTATTAATTATATAAGAAAGTATGAAAAAGTTATCATAAATTTTATTTTAACATTATTTGTTTGTTTTAAGATATTAGAAGACAGCATACAAAAGTAGTAAAATAAATGTATGTTGATCGGCTAATAAACTTTTGGACAAGTTATCCTTGAAAAACATTTTTTTGAGAGACTACGTAATAAATAAAGTTGTAGCATTAACGTGAAATTGACAACTTAACATGAATATAAATCGTTCGTAATGTTACATAAACTTGAAGAATACCAGAACAATATGAAACAGTTTTAGTGAGAAAGTTTTTCTATCGAATTTTTACTTACACAAACGCAATGAATTATGTATTTACTTACTAAATACTGTTTTTCTTTAAGGCTTTTTTCTGTATGCCCCTTTTAATAAGCTTTGCTCTGGCTATTTGGAAAGGTTGTGTTCGGATTTGAAGGATGAGAGAATAATATTAGCAGATTATGAGCAATTCATCTTAACCCTTAAGTGCAACAGACAACGCATCTGTATTCTACTTTGTGATGGGAATCGTAGCCTTCGGAAATCATTTCGCAACTGCGTTTTGTTTCTACCATTAATATAACATTTTGTAATCTAACATAAGTGATTGATATTAAACTGACATTGCTTATAATTGATACTGATACATTTTTTTATATATAAGAGGGGCAAACGGGGGCGTAAACGAGCATGCGGCTCATGTGATGTTAAGTATCTAACTACAGCCGCCAATGAACAACAGCAACACCAAAGGAATTGTATATGCGTTGCCAGCATTTAAAAATAAGTAGACAACATAAAATACTATTATTTTATATCGAGAGATTTACCGAGTAGTGTATATTCTTATACCCTTATAAGGATATCCACTACCCAAAATCGTATCGTGGGTGCCGTAAGAGGCGGCAGAAGGAAACAAAGCAAGAAATGGGTAGCAGCGTTTTCTTAATAACGACCAAAAAATTAAAATTGCTGTTGCCAACCCGCCTGCAAAGCGTGGCAGCTATGGCAAATATTGGGAACCCGCCTGCAAAGCGTGGCAGCTATGGCAAATATTGGGGATACTTTGAGGGAATATAAGCATACTAGGTCTATTTATTTTTATCAGTGATTTTGACAGAATGAAAAAAATTTGCAAGTCAAGTCAGTTAAAACTGTATAGTTTTCACAAGTGTCCTCTTGTGAAAACTATACAGTTTTATAACTGAAATGGTGAAGGATGGAACAGAGTATTTGATAAGCGTTAAATTTTATAGTAATGTGTAAGTCATAGTCAAACTGTCACGATGTCTTGGAACCCAGAATACCTATTCTAAGTCTATGCTTGGAATGGATTAGGATAGGAAGACAAAGATAACATACAAATATTTAGCGACAAAATGTGAAGTGTGTGTAATGTTTTTGACTTAAGCTTTAGGTACGTGGTGATTATATACTCTTTGGTTCTTTTATTTAACCGGTTATGACTTAACAATTCTCACTCATCAGACGAACATCATATTATTGTACAATAGTTTGCGTTATCAAATGACCTTGTCTATCTCTAGCCGTTTCTGCATAGTTAGAATAGAATAGAATAGAATATTTTTTATTCAATATAGATTATTACATAATACTTATTGAAAATATCTCTGTCCTAGGAAAAACTAGCAAGAAACGTAACGGGACTTTTTATTAAGCATATTTCATTTTACAATAATTTTGTTTATATAATTTTTACAGGACTTTCAATAGGATTATTTTCATTTATGTATTTTTTGATATTATAATTTTTGTACAATTTTTCTTTAATAAAACATTTAAACTCGTTATTGACAAATTTTGTACATTTTCTGAGATTTTATACACTATATTATACTATACTTATATATAAGTATACATTATCCCATAAATGAAATACTAATTCTGTGGAGTCTAGTAACTGGTATTACAAGCTTATGTTTGTTCACAATAATGTTTTTGTGTACATACATTACATTTTTGTAAATATATTGCAATGCCGAATTTTTTTTTATAGGATAAGGGTGACAAACGAGCACACAGTCCACCTGATGGTAAGTGGCTGCTGCGGCCCATAGACATCTACATCTATCCTCGTTTGCGAATCAAAATGCAGATGCGTTGCCACCCGTGAGGACTAAGATGGAATGCCTCATTTTCAGTAAAAAGGGCCTCCGGCCACCTCCACTCACCAAGCGAAACGCAGAGGTAAACCTCTACTTCACGCTGGTATTCTGTGAGATCGTGGTACCACCCCGGTTCGAGCCGGCCCCTCCGTGCGACAGAAAAAGCTGCCGCGTGGCTCTACCACTGTTAATTTATTATGTTTATTTTTTAAAATTTTATCTGAGGGACTCTTTACAATTTAAGTCATAAATCTCCCGGATGGCTCTCTTTTACAAAAACAATAGTGACTAAGGACTTTAGTTCTATTTACATTTATTATATGATATATCCCAAAATTATTTTAACCACGCGTTTTGGCGTTCATCATCACAAGTTTACTGTTGAACATAGGCTTCCGACATAAATTCCCATAAAGTAACTGTACTTCCGACATAAATTCCCATAAAGTAACTGTACTTTATGGGAATTTATGTCGGAAGCCTATGTTCAACAGTGGACTTTTGATGATGAAATGATGTTGAATTGGACTGCCTGAGCCACCGGCATTCATCGAATAGCTGCCTATTATCCGGTCGTCACTCCATCTAGGGTCCAGTACTGCACTTATGTTCAACACTGCCCTGTCAGTATGAGACAGCCACTAGAAATCCTTTCCTTTCTGTTCCTTTAAAGAACTCTTTTCTTCCCCATCGGTTGTCGAATCTTCGAGCTATATGGCCGACCCAAGGCCACTTCACTTCACTTTTGGTAAGGTTAAGTAGAATCTACTGACTATATATCATACAGTCGTTCAATTCTGCCTACGTTAGTATTAATAATATTTATAATTGTATTTCTGGAAGAATCTAGACAGAGAAGAGTACACCGCGCTGCCCCAATGCGTATATGTGGACTTACAAGACTAGGTTTCCTCAGGTAGGTTTCCTTCACCGCTTAGGAAGTATTTAGTTTCATTGGTGCCGGTGGGGATCGATGCCGTGTCGCTCGCGTTCTGTAAAATTTCCAACAGGCCCCTAAAGTAACGCGGCTCTCCCAGAAATGATAGGAGACCTGTATCTAAGAGTGGGACGTAGATATATAGATGTTTACTGTACTATGAAAGTATTTAAGTGCGTATTTTAATTTGATACGTTGTATTAAATTAAACTGTTATAATATTTCATTTATTACGTAGTAATATAGGAACGGGTCAGTTCGACCGATGAAGGATCACGTTTACACATATGTGATCAATCGGGGTTCCAGAACTGCAATCTATGACCACGTTCAGGATCGCTCCATATTTGTTATAGTTGCCACATTTAACGGGCGGGTTAGCATATGTTTTTTCTTAGTTTTAGTTATTATTTGGATGACGCTACTCATCTCCTGGTTTGTTTCCCTCTGTCGCTTGCTATGATACCAACGGGACGACATGAGGTAGTTCTTACATCGCCCCTACACTGTCCAGTCAGTCCTGCCTGATTATTATTAAAATAAATTTAATTAAATAACTTTTATTTAGATTAGATTCGAATTCCGCTTGTAATACCTACACGGGTGGTTGTCCTTCCGCAAATTATGTACATAAAACGTTAAAGGTAAAAATGCTTGTGTATTTGATATCTTAAAAGTATAATATACTCAAGTTGTATTTACATTAAAAAATTTCAATTGAATCTAGCTACTTTAAAAAACAAGATTTTTTAAATCCTATTTATATGACATGTTAGGGACAAACCAGTACAATTTTCTCCCTCTGCAAACATAAGGTATGTTTATTCGCAAACGTCCTAAACAAACGTTTCGCCATAACAATGACACAAGCTCGTTGAGATTTCTGAACAGAAATCTATTTAAATTGGAGACATCATGAGCGATTACTTTACTAACTACAAATATCCTAAGGCGTTCAATTTTATGTAGATAATTAGATAATACACTAAACCTTTACTAAAGTTAGACTAAGGACATTGTACGATATTCTACAGGGTTAGGGCTGGCTAAAAGAGCTCGGGGCAGTCAGCGTAATGACAGGAATATCAAAGTTCAGCAGAGTATATTTTACAAGGGTCGGTTGGCCACAAGCATAACACATCCAGGGTAAAAAAGATCGTGAGATACGAGCTAAAAAGGAACTAAAAATATATGTATTCGCGCGTGGAATTGGATTGAATCAGACTGGTTAATTGCCGCCAATCGATATGGCACCGATGTCTCGCGGAGGAGCCATAAACCGCAAGACTATGGCTGCGTTCAGACTGAATACACTTGTTTGCCAACCCAATGAATTAAATAGAAATATAGAAAAAAAAATTAATTCCATCATCGTCTAGGGCATTGCCGTTTTTAAGGTGCTGGAGAGCCATTCTAATCACGCTCAGACTCACGTCCGGAATATGATCGGAATAGTGTCGTATTATCATATCATCATTACAGCCCTTCACAAGTCCACTGCTGAACATAGGCCTTCCCCAAGGAATGCCACAAAGCACGGTCCTGAGTCACCTGCATCCATCAACTTCCTGCAGGTCGTATCATACTTGCTTTTGAATTCGTCTTCCAAGCGTGACGATTAAGGCAAATCCCTGTAACAGAAGAGACCTATCTCTAGCAGTAGACTTTTTTAGATTGAAAATAAAGATAAATGGCCACCGTACCTCCAGAATGACCTTGAATTTAGCAATAGGCAGGAAAACTACGTTTCCTGCCAACAAAAACCGCATAATCGACTGTACAATAATTTCATTAAAAATACGTATTACATCATCATTATCATCCCCTGCTTTGTGGCCTCCCAAAAGAATGCCACAAAGCATAGTCCTGAGCCACCTGCATTCATTGACATCCTGGATATCTTACCAGGATACATACCATATAGTAGGGGGACGCCCAATACTTCACCTGCCGGTACGAGGCTAGTACTCGAGAACCTTTGTTCCCCATCGGTTGTCGCTCCTTCGAACTATATGGCCGATCTATTGCCTCTTCAGCATACTAATTATTTTCTACTAAGACTTCCTCGTTTTAAAATCTATCACGCAGAGAAACGCCGAGCATAGCCTTCTCCATAGCTCGCTGAGCGACTTTCAGCTTCATGATACGGCCAGCAGTGAAGAAACACGTCTCAGATCCATAGCATATCACTGGCAACACGCATCGGTTGTACGATCTAGTTTTGAGGTTTTGAGGTATGTCTGATGAGAAGATGCTTCGTAATCTCCTGAACGCTGCCTGTAAGTGCTGTGAAAGTAAGTCTTACTTAGTCGGGCAATTTGTCCCAGGTAAACATATTCGTCCACAACTTCGAGCTTAGTGTTCCCAACAACTACCGGCATAGGTATGACATGGACATTAAAAATGATTTTTGTTTTGTCCATGTTCATCTTAAGACCTAACCGTTGGGAGACACTATTAAGGTCATTGAGCATAGTGCTTAAGTCCTCCAGCGATTCTGCCATAATGACTATATCCTTGGCAAATCGAAGTTGAGTGATGTACACGCCATTGACGTTAATAGCGTATCCTTTCCAGTCGAATAGTTTGAAAACGTTTTCTAATGAAGCGGTAAAGAGTGTCAGGCATATTACGTCACTCTGTCTTACATCTCTCTGCAGTTGGATATGTTTCATACTTTGGTTCTGTACTCGGATAACTATCGTAGCCCTACTGTACAAGCGCTTCAGCACTTCGATTAACCGACAGTCCACTTGGAACCGCTGAAGGTATTGCAGCACCGGCCAAATTTCGACAGAATCAATGGCTTTTTCACAGTCCATACACGCAAGACAAAGTGGCAGATTGTACTCTTCGGTCTTCTGTATAATATGCACAAGGGCATGTACGTGGTCTATGGTGCTAAAGCCTTTTCGGAAACCGGCATCATTGGTTGTAAGTCGCCGAATCTGCTCGCGAGACGATTCGTAATAACTCTCGAAAACAGCACCTAGACGCGGCTCAGAAGGCTAATCGGTCTGTAGTTCTTCAAGAGAGCTTTGTCGCCTTTCTTGAAGAAAAAGATCACCGCACTTCTGCTCCAAGCCTCCGGAGTAGTACCACCATGGAGAAAAGAATAAAAGAGCTTCTAAATGAATTTAAGTACCGGTTTTCCACACGCTGTCAGAAGCTCCGCTGTAATTCCATCCTCACCTGGGGCCTTGCCATTTTTAATGTGCTGGAGAGATATTCTAATCTCGATTTGACTGACGTCCAGAATATCATCGGAATGGTGTTGGATAAGACTTGCTCTTGGATTGTTACTCACACTTGCGTGTGGCTCCAACGATGACTTGTACTGCTGCTCATAGAACCTCTCAATCTCACACAAAATCTCAGATAGCCCGGAAACGATGCTGCCACATTCGGCCTTCATCTTCGACAGTTGGCTTTTTCTGGCAGGCAGTTCTCTGGCAAAGAGTATTGAGCCCTAGTTTCGCTCGATCGCTTCTTCAATACGAGCAGTATTAAAGTTGCGTAAATTCCGCCACATGCATGTAGAGATCTGTCTGTTCAGTTGACTGTATGCTATCAAATCTACTGAAGACTGCAGCTTCATTTCGCGTCTAACAGCCATGAGATTAAGAGTGTGATCGGAGAGATTTTGTGTTTCACTGCGGCGGGTCTTACAAAACTTAGCTCCGACCGCATGGACAGATTCCACTAGCTTGTCATTCATATCGGCATTGGACGCATTGTAATATTCTATACACTGAAAACGGTTTTGTAACTCGAGCTAAAAGGTTTCGGGACGTTGGAGTAGAGACTTCATTAGACTATACCTCTCCAACTTAACGTTTAGGTTCAGTGTGCCTCTAACGATTCGATGATCGCTACCAGTTTTCACCCTCACGATCACTGAGATATCACTGAACAGTTGCCGTCTAGTCGTCATAATCAAGCCAATCTCATATTTGTCAAACTGTTGGGGCTCTACCAGGTACACTGCCTGTGGTGTCGCTTCTGGAAGAAAGAGTTCATCATAAAGAGTCCATTTTTCTACATGAAGTCCGCAAGCTGCTAGCCCTTTGGGTTCCGTAGAATTTTTTTTGCGAATCAATATGCAGATGCGTTTTCAGCCGTGAGGATGAAATGCCTCATTTCCAGTAAAAAGGGTCTCTGGTTCTCTACACTAACCATACGAAACACAGCAGCGTTAAGCTGCTATTTTACGTTGTATTCTGTAAGAGCGTGGTCCTTCCCCGGTCGATCCGACCAATTCGAGCTACAACTTTACTATTAATATAGCTGCAGAAGGCTTTGTAAGGCTACCAACACTACACAAAAACACAAAATATTTTTATATTAAGTTATTATTAGTAATAACTATACTCTCAGTAGTAATAAAAATAAAAATGATAAGGTTGAAGTAAAGTGTAAAGAAAAAAAACTAAACTCCCATTTCTAGATGGGCGGAGGCAGTAGAGTCCAAGGGGGAGGCGTTGGCCGTTAGTCTGGACATTGCGAAGGCCTTCGATCGGGTTTGGCACAAAGCGCTTCTTTCGAAGCTCCCTTCCTATGGGCTTCCCGAGAAATTGTGCAATTGGATCACCAGCTTCCTTGCAGATCGGAGCATCAAGGTCGTTGTAGACGGTGCATGCTCTGACTACAAGCCTATTAACGCTGGTGTTCCACAAGGCTGTGTGCTATCACCAACGCTGTTTCTTCTGCATATCAATGATATGTTGCTTACTGGTAACATTCATTGCTATGCGGATGACAGCACTGGTGATGCTCTATACACCGGCCGTGCCAATATTTCTCGGGAAAACGTCGCTGAGTACCGGAACAAACTTGTGTCTGAAGTCGAGTCTTTGCTGAACAAAGTCTCGGATTGGGGGCGACTAAATCTAGTCCAATTTAATCCTCAGAAGACACAAGTTTGCGCGTTTACCGCTAAAAAGAACCCCTTTGTCGTATCTCCTCAGTTTCAAGGCACTCCCCTTCTTGCCTCAGCCAGTATCGGTATCCTCGGAGTCGACATATCGAGTGACGTGCAGTTTCGTGGTCACTTGGAAGGGAAGGCTAAATTGGCCTCTAAAAAGCTTGGCGTGCTCAGCAGAGCGGGACAGTATTTCATGCCGGCACACCGCCTGCTACTTTACAAGGCGCAAGTTCGGCCTCACATGGAATACTGTTCCCATCTCTGGGCAGGGGCTCCCCAGTGCCAGCTCCTTCCACTTGACCGCATCCAACGCAGAGCGGCTCGAATTGTCGACGACCGAGCCCTTTCCGATCGGCTCGATTCATTGGCACTGCGAAGAGATGTTGCATCCCTTTGCATTTTCTTTCGCATCTACCATGGGGAGTGCTCTGAGGAATTGTTCGGATTAATCCCAGCCGCCAAATTTCACGAACGCACATCGCGGCAGAACTCCCGATACCATCCACACCATCTGGATGATTGGCGGTCAACCACTGTGCGATTTAGAAGATGTTTTCTTCCTCGCACGACCTCCTTGTAGAATCGATTACCATCAGCGATTTTTCCGGACCGATACGACTTAGGGACCTTCAAGAAAAGAGCGTACTCCTTTTTAAAAGGCCGGCAACGCATCTGCGATTCCCCTGGTGTTGCAGTTGTTCATGGGCGGCGGTAGTCACTTACCATCAGGTGAGCCGCATGCTCGTTTGACCCCTCTCCTATAAAAAAAAAATATTCCATGGCTTCTCGCATGATAAATGAAGAATTTAAAAAATTGATTGAGATGAAAAATTTATATTTTGATAAGTTATCATGTTTATTTTTCCACGCGGACTTGATAAATCTACACATTGTTCCACTAAAACCGCTTTAATATTAAAAATGGCGATTAATCGATTAAAAAAAAATAAGTTCAACAAACATTTATCTTTTTGACAATGTGCTTTTATATCATTTATATGTTCATTATGATTGTTAGATACGTTTTTATGCGACAAAACGTTGGAATCTTGATTTTTAGGCGTTTAATCTAAATCCATATTAATTATCAGTGCAACAATTTGAATTGCAAGAATAATAGGACTCATTTATTATCGAAAGATTTTAAGCGAAGAAAAGCGTGAGAAAAAGGATTGCGAATGAAAGATTTTAAACCATCGGTCTAAGCGAGGCTGTATTCAATGCTTTTTAAGCCTGGTGATTATTACGATCAGTTAAATTTTCTCCATTCAAACTTAGTTTCTTATAAGAAATATCAATTTTATGGGATATTCGGTGACGAGAAAATAAAATGTTCACGATTACTACGTGAGGGGTGAATAAATTTGCCTGCTTAGATGAGAAATTAATATGTTTTCCACACACATAGCAAGTGTTATGAAGGTATTCAGCTGTAATAATAAAAAAAACCTATGTGTCTATTGGCAACAGCATCCACTTACCGTCAGGCAGATCGTGTGCTTGTTTTACAACCTTACTTTTATAGAAAAATAGTAACATAAAAATCGTTAATAAGTAGTCATGCTGGAGATATATTATGATTTTAGCACTTGAATGGGTTAGCTCGACCAGGGAAGCACTACGTTCTCATAGAATAACATCGTAAAATAGCAGCTCAGTGTTGATGTGATTCGTAAGGTGAGTGTAGAGAAACGGAGGCCGTTTTTACTGGAAACGAAGTTTTCCATCGTAGTCCTCACCCATCTGCACTTTGATTCCTAATCTAAGATAGATGTAGACTGTGTACTCATTTGCCTCCCTTATACTATAAAATAGTGTCTTTATACTTGCTCGATTTAAAAGTTAATAAAGAAAATTTAATTAAGTAGCTGAGACTCTTGTAAAGATTCAAAATCGTGTGTCTTACATAGTTTGAAGAGCACATTCCACCCTCTCCTTCTAGGTGTTTTCAAACTAGGTAAGACGTTCCGTTTTTATTTTTCACAGGGATCTTAGCTAATAATTAATTTAATATCTTAAATGTAATGGATTTCCGCGAAGTAACGCCTCATTGTATAAACTTTCGAGTTTTTGTTAAATTAAATTTATTTTTGCAAAAAATTATAATAATTTGTAATAACTATGACGTTATAACACTTTATTGTTTTCATTTTTTAAGAAATATTTATTCCGACGGCTGTTTAAAAGCATTTAAATTAAATTGATTATATAGTGGCAAATGCCAGCGGCATAGTAGGAAAGCGCGGTTACGGCTTCGGGTTCAGATTTTTAATAGGCGATATTTACTTTTTAATTGATACCAGAAAAAACTCAAAAAAATCTGAAAATCGTTGTTAGGAAGGCGCGACTGCTCACCTTCTGGTTTGTTTCCCTCTATCTATATGGGGTAGTCGACATTACTACACCGCCACTACACGGTTACACTCTATTCCTTATTTCTGTACCTAACACTAAAGTTAACAAAGTGCACATTTCAAAACAGGTAAAAACCGCATGCTTATTACTCACAGCATTTCTTACAAACTTAAAGTTAGTAGATATACATATTGAACTGACGGCGTGACAGACTATATAAAACTAGAAAATAATACTAACACACATTACACATATAAATATTAATAAATTAATGAATTTTGTGTAAGTATAATATTTAAAAGATTGCAACTATAAAAAAAACGGTTCCAACTCGCTTGCCAAGCGTAGTAACTACGGCAAATATCTCTCCAATGAGGCTATCTAAGATGGAATACTACGGTAATAATAAAAATTCTGAGTCTCTATTGAGGAATTAAATCCTAGTAGTTTTACAAAAGGTCGGCAAAAGGTAAGTATTTTTCTTAATTTTAGTAAAACGTTAAAACTTATTGGATTTTCCAGGATATTTTTTAATGTGGGCATACCACACTAGGATTTTCTCCTGTATCGTGGAGGCAATTTACATTCATATTATATTATACAAGGACATACATCCAAACCTAGAGCAATTCTTTGTAGGCCATACAAACACTTGTTCCGTGCGGGATTACCGCGACTCTCAGAATCGTAACTCAATCTATTATCCACACCACAATCCAAGCCACTAGGCCACGGAACCGTTTTGTTTGGTTATCTTGTTTATAGAATAAGGGTGACAAGCGAGCACGCAGTCTATCTGATAGTATTGTGGCCCATATATATCTATCCTCGATTAATAATCAAAATGCAGATGCATTGTTACCCCTCAGGAAAAAGATGGAATGCGAAGTAAAAAGGGTATACAGTTAACTAACTATACGAAACACAGCATTATTCTGTTGTTTTACACTTGTATTTTTGGAAGAGTGTGGTCTTTCCCCGGTTGAGCCGACCCATTAGTGCTGCAACCATAATATAACTGCAGCGATGCTCTATCAGGTAAAATAATATAACAAAGAAATTTTTCAGATACTATCAACGATTTCCTTATAAATGGACACCAATAGAAAGGAAAGTAAGATACCTATATTAATTAATAATATTAACAGGGGGTGCTAAGAATCTCCGGTGGAGGTTCGGTTGCCACCTTAGACGACTGGACCTGGCAACGTACAACGCACGCACCCTGAGGACTGACGAGAAGATCGTGGAGCTGGAAGAAGAGATAGACAAATTGCGCTGGCATATTATAGGATTATCCGAAGTCCGAAGAGAGGGGGAGGACACGGTAATCCTCGAATCCGGCAACTTGCTCTATCACCGGGAGGGCGACCATCTGTCCCAAGGAGGTGTCGGATTTATCGTCCACAAGTCTCTCGTTAACAACGTTGTAAAGATCGGGAGTGTGTCGACGAGGGTTGCGTACCTTATACTCAGAATCACCAAACGGTATTCGCTGAAGGTCATACAGGTTTACGCACCAACCTCGGCACACCCCGATGAGGAGGTGGAGGAAATGTATGGGGATATCTCTAGAGCCATGCATTCCTCCAAAACCCAATATACGGTGTTAATGGGAGACTTCAATGCAAAACTAGGCACAAGAGAGAACGGTGAGCTGAAAGTTGGGAAATTTGGAATAGGGCAACGGAACCCAAGGGGCCAGCAGCTGGCCGACTTCATGGAGAAAGAGGGACTCTCTATGATGAACTCTTTCTTCCAGAAGCGGCCCCACAGGAAGTGGACCTGGTCGAGCCCCGACGGTTCGACAAAAAATGAGATTGACTTCATTATGACGACCAGACGACAACTGTTCAGTGATGTCTCCGTGATCGCGAGGGTGAAAACTGGTAGCGATCATCGAATGGTTAGAGGCACACTGAACCTAAACGTTAAGTTGGAGAGGTCTCGTCTAATGAAGTCAACGCTCCGTACCCTCGTGCTCTGTTCCAAAGTCCCGAAACCTTTCAGATCGAGTTACAAAACCGTTTGCAGTGCCTAGAAGACTGCAATGAAGTGGACGATATGAATGACAAGCTCGTGGAAACTGTCCATGCGGTCGGAGCTAAGTTCTGCAAGACCCGTCGCAGAAGAAAACAAAAACTCTCCGATCACACTCTTAATCTCATGGCTGTTAGACGGGAGATGAAGCTACATTCTTCAACAGACTTGACAGAATACAGACAGATCTCCAAATGCATGCGGCAGGACTTACGCAACTTCAATACCGCTCGTATTGAAGAAGCAATCGAGCGGAACCAAGGCTCCAAAGTCTTTGCCAGAGATCTGTCTGCCAGAAAGAGCCAACTGTCAAAGCTGAAGCCGGAATGTGGCAGCATCGTTTCCGGGACACCTGAGATTTTGAGTGAGATTGAGAGGTTCTATGGGCAGCTGTACACGTCATCGTTGGAGCCACACGCAAGTGTGAGTAACGATCCAAGAGCGAGTCTCATCCGACACTATTCCGAAGATATCCCGGACGTCAGTCTGAGCGAGATTAGAATGGCTCTCCAGCACCTTAAAAACGGTAAGGCCCCAGGCGAGGATGGAATTACAGCGGAGCTTCTGAAAGCGGGTGGAAGACCGGTACTTAAATCCTTCAGAAGCTCTTTAATTCCGTCCTCCATGGTGGCATTACACCGGAGGCGTGGAGCAGAAGTGCGGTGGTCTTGTTCTTCAAGAAAGGTGACAACGCCCTCTAGAAGAACTACAGACCGAATTCCCTTCTGAGCCGCGTCTACGTGCTGTTTTCGAGAGTCATTACGAATCGTCTCGCGCGCAGACTTGACGACTTCCAGCCTCCCGAACCAGCCGGTTTCCGAAAGGGCTTTAGCACCATAGACCACATACATACCCTTCGGGAAGTTGTACAGAAGTCCGAAGAGTACAATTTGCCACTATGTCTGGCGTATGTGGACTATGAGAAAGCCTTTGATTCCGTCGAAATTTGTGCGGTGCTGCAGTCCCTTAAGCGGTGCTAAGTTGACTGTCGGTATATCGAAGTGTTGAAGTGCTTGTACAGTAGGGCTACGATGGTTATCCGAGTACAGAACCAGAGTACGAAACCTATACAATTGCAGAGAGGTGTAAGACAGGGTGACGTCATATCCCCGAAACTCTTCACCGCTGCATTGGAAGACGTTTTCAAGCTTCTGGACTGGAAAGGATACGATATCAACATCAATGGCGAGTACATCACTCACCTTCGATTTGCCGACGATATAGTTCTTATGGCAAAATCGCTGGAGGGCCTAAGCACTATGCTCAATGACCTCAATAGTGTTTCCCAACGGATAGGTCTTAAGATGAACATGGACAAAACAAAGATCATGTTTAATGTCCATGTCACACCTATGCCGGTAGTTGTTGGGAGCACTAAGCTCGAAGTTGTTGACGAGTATGTTTACCTGGGACAAATAGTCCGACTAGGTAAGTCCAACTTCGACCGAAAGGTCAATCGACGGATTCAACTCGGCTGGGCAGCGTTCGGGAAGCTACGACACATCTTCTCGTCAGACATACCTCAAAACCTTAAAACGAAATTGTACAACCAGTGCGTGTTGCCAGTGATGACTTACGGAACTGAGACGTGGTCCTTCACTGCTGGCCGTATGAGGAAGCTCAAGGTCGCTCAGCGAGCTATGGAGAGGGCTATGCTCGGAGTTTCTCTGCGTGATAAACTTAGGAATGAGGATATCCGCAGTAGAACCAGAGTGACCGACATAGCCCAACGGATTAGTAAGCTGAAATGGCAGTGGGCCGGCCATATAGCTCGAATAACCGACAACCGATGGGGAAGAAAGGTCTCGAGTGGCAACCTCGTACCGGTAGGCGAATTGTAGGGCGTCTCCCCACGAGTTGGAGTGACGACCTGGTAAGACATGCAGGAAGTCGATGGATGCAGCTGGCTCAGGACCGTGCTTTGTGGCATTCTTTAGGGGAGGCCTATGTTCAGCAGTGGACTTGTGAAGGGCTGTAATGATAATGATGACTGTAACAGTCTTTTCCAAGAATAATGATGCAATAAAGTCAACTGTCTTACAGCTCAAAGATTACCGAATGTGGCTGTCGATACGCACAGTGATTATATTGTCTTCATCTGAATTTCAAATTTAAGATCCGCCATATCGTAGCAAAGTATTTGAACCAAGGCAACGCGGATAATCTAGATAATGTACAAAATGTATTACAACAGTTTTTATTTCCCCGTATCTTAAATGCAGAATACATCATATTCAGATGGGTGAGCTCAGTAAAACAAGTTTTCCCAATGAATCTGATTATTGTTCAGCATATTCTAGCTATATTAAATGTTTTCACAGAACCAACGATAGATTCAAATCCTGAACTCTATCTACGTTTTTTTTAATTGAAGTTAAAAACAACTGCGACAATATTTTAGAAATGAAAAGCATATTAGAGCCAATTACGATACGTGTAATATTAATTTTTTTGGTGCCTTTGCCTTAGGTGTTTTCAATGACGTCATTTAATAAGCATCAGCATGATTCATATCTAATCAAATTTACTATATGGATCATGCTGCAAATTTTCTAGGTGGTAGAACTCCTTTCTGCATTGGAGCCCGTCTGGGTAGGTAAAAGTAAAGTGAAGTTTTAGCTTATTTAGGTCACACTGCTGGGCACAGGCCTCCTTTCGTTTCTGAGAGGGTTTTAGGACAAGTCTTTGAAATTTTTTCTTATTTCTTAGACATGCAGCTTTCCTCACGATGTTTTCTTTTACCGCCGAGCACGTGGTAAATTAGCACTTAAAATGCAATTAACAATTTCATTGATGCCGACGGGGATCGAACCTGGGTTGCTCGCGTACTGTGAAGCTTACAGCGAGCGCTAATCATCTGAGCTACCACGGTAGGGTAGGTACCACGCTCATGTAGGGAGCTATAGACATTCCCACAACAAAGCCTCGGATGTTCGATGTGAAACAAAGGCATTGCAGCATGAAAAATAGACCAACGGACTACAGTATCGAGATAAAATTCTGTCGATCTTTTTATATTACTTTTTTTTCGTCTGATATATTGAGGATTGAAAAAGAGTTGTATATTTAAATTGATTCTAGCTTTATGTAACAAATATTTGATAAACAAAATCAAATAATGGTTATATGGCTCAATTCTCAATAGATAGATGGCTTTTGAATTTTGCATTTTGCAAATATCTGTTTATTATTTCAGTGACAAGAAAACCTTGTCTTCTTGTTACGATTCTGTTTAAATCAATGAATTCATGCAAGGGAAAATAACACTATCATAACAACTAAATATACGAGTTTGCTTGTAGTTGCGACGATAGAAAATTCATGACCCATTTTCGCGTAAAATAGTTTTAATAAATACGAAACCAAACAACTTAATGCTGTTGTTTCGTGAAGAAAGGGCAAATGAGCATGCAGCTCACCTTATGGAAAGTGTCGAACGCCGCCCACGAAGAACTGCAACACCAGGGGATTTCTGGTACATTTCCGGCCCTTTAAAAACGAGTACGCTCGTTTCTTGAAGGTCTCTAAGTCTCAACGTTTTAGGCAAAATGCCGGTGGTAAGCAATTCCACGTATGGTGTGTGTAGGGAACTGATGACCCCTTTTACTGGTAACGTAGATGTGACAACACATTTGCATTTTAATTCTTTATTGAGGATAGATGTAGATGTGTATGGGCTACAGTGTCCACTACAATCAGGTGGATTGTGTGCACGTTTGTTTCCCTTATTCTACAATAACCCTATTTTGTCCCATGATTATCATAAGCACACTATCACTGTCACCACTTAATCCAATACCACACATGGAGCAATGTAAGATTTTACATCAAAAATGTTCAAAGTTTATTTCAATATGTGTTTTTAATTGTATTAAGGCCTTAACAGTCGTTTAAATTCCTAAATCTTGGATATTTAAGTAAAAAAATCTCAATAACTGTTCATTTAATTCACAAAGAAAAAATACAGGGTAACAGAAGAGGATTTAGTAAATGTTTTTAATTTAACAAAATTGTATTTTAGTCAACCCCTTACTAGAAAAAAAAATCCCCAAAGAGTACCTATCTTTGTCATATTTTGCAAAATTTCTCCAAAACTGCACAAGCTTTTTAAATAGTTCTTACACTAAAAAAAAGGTCTTATAAATATTAATATTTTTAATTGAGAGTTTTATTTTTATTCCCCGTTTTATAAGAGAATATATAATTTTTCCCTGAAATTGAATATATTTACGTGAGTGCGCATGCTCCGTCGCCATGTAAGCTCTGTCACAGTCCGTTTTCGGACATCGTCGAGGGTGGACCGCACGTCGGTGTTGGAGCGACTTCGTTCAAATATATATTAGTTTTTTAAAAGTTTATACTCAATTATAAATATTTTTATGACTAGAAATACTTAATTTAGCTAATATCTGTACACTGGTAACTGTATAATTATTTTCTAAATAAATGAATTTTTAAAGTGCCCAAAGAAGAAGAAATTTTCGAGACGACGTTGATTAGTGAAATTGAAAAATGAATTTTTATATAATTTAGATGTGGAACGACGAACATGGTCTCGTTACTTAGATTTCGATAGTTTTTAATACCTATGTAATTTTATTATTGCATATTTTTATTAATTAGTTGATACTGAATTTTATAATTATGTATTACAATAAAACGCTGTTTTTATCAGTATGACTTTATAAAATATTATTGGGGAGGGAAATAAAGATACAGATACTTACATTTATGTACACTGTTATCAAATTAAATCAAACAATTTAAATAAATATAAGAATGGTGCTTACCTAAGTATAAATAACTATATAAAGACATTCTTGGGTTTGTTTTTTTTTTATGTTAGACAAACTATCATCTAAAAAATGTAAAAATTTTAAATTGGAGAGGGGTTTCTCTACGCGATAAAGTTAGAAATGAAGATATTTGCATTAGAATCAGAGTAACTGACATAGCCCAACGGAATATTACAGTGAAATGGCAATGGGCTGGCTATATAACTTGGAAAACAGATAAAAAATAGGAAGAAAGGTCCTCGAGTGGCAACCTCGTACAGGTAAAGCGCTTATTACATTATCCAATTTTTAGAAAATCTAATTAGGAACCTAAGTTGGAAGCTAGTGATCACATTACACTAAATTGAATTCTAAATCGTGACGAAGCACATTCGTAAAAGAAGTATCGACGGGGTTGCACGTTTGATCGATGGCGCCGTATTTATCAAAACAGCAGAAAATAGGACTTGCCTTAGCCGTGGTGGGAACAATGGATATTAAAAAGAAAAAGAAAAAATGCTGGGTTAAAGAATACTTGACATTGAGTAAAAAACTGTCCAATATGAATATAGTGCATATTTTGGAACCTGGCGACTTTAGAAATTTTTTAAGACTTGATTCTAACCAATTTGATTATTTGTTAAACTTGGTATCCAAACATATTGAAAAAGAAGTCACGATATTTCGAGAAAGTGTGAGTGCCAAAGAACGTTTGATGGTGACATTACGTTTTCTAACCACCGGAAATTCATATCAAGATTTAAAGTACTGCTCTCTGATATCAGAACCGCTTATATCAAAACTTATTCCAGAAATATGCTGGGCAATATACAAATGTTTGAAAAATTACATACAGGTGTGTTAATCTATAATATATTAATATATAAATAATAAAATCGTGAAGGGGTCGGTCTCTGTACAATGAAAATATTGGAAAAAAATGCATTCAGGGTAACTCGAGACCGGTAACAGAATGCATTGAAATTTGAAACTATTTTTAGAATTTTTATCTGTTTGTATGTTTATCTGTCTGTCTGTTTGAACATGATAAACTCGTATACTACGGAACCGATTTATATTAAAATTGGTATGAAAAATGTATAAGCTCCAATTTAACATATAGGTCGAAAACCTCCTCGACCTCGGTCGAGACCTCTGATGCAGTAAAAAAGTTAGTATGTAAGAGAGGTCAACCTAAACCGGACATTAAAATCTTGACCATGCGAACTTAGTCGCGGGCAGCAGCTAGTAGTAATAATAAAACAACATTTTAGTTATTTTAGTACTATTTATATAAGAAGTAAAAATGCTTTTAAATAATTAATTTAACGATTTAAGGTTGTCTGGGCTTAAAAATTAAACCCCTCTACTATGATTGGTGTTGAATTTTCTTCGTTTTCGGATGAAGCGAAAGTAGTATTTGGGAATTGTGACTGTGTATATAGTGGTGATGAGTCAAGGAGTAATTGCATATGATTTTGTTGTAGTAGTGTATTATCAGGTAAATCTTGTTGAAGGCGTGGAGACGGCGTAGGCAGCGGTGCTTGCTGGTGGTGTAGCGGAGACGGCGTGGGCAGCGGGGATTGCAGGTGGTGTTGCGGAGACGGCGTGTGCAGCGGGGATTGCAGGTGGTGTTGCGGAGACGGCGTGGGCAGCGGGCATTGCAGGTGGTGTTGCGGAGACGGCGTGGGCAGCGGGGTTTGCAGGTGGTGTTGCGGAGACGGCGTGGGCAGCGTGGATTGCAGGTGGTGTTGCGGAGACGGCGTGGGTAGCGGGGATTGCAGGTGGTGGTATCGAGACTGTGTGGGAAAAGGTGATTCGTTGGAATTTGAGTTGGACGAAATAGTACGTAGAGGTGTTCGTTGATAAGCAAAGGATCCTAAAATTATATGAGAATCTTCGGTTAGTCTATCAAGGGTTGCATAATAAATAACGTCTGATATTAATTTTCGACTAATGATAAACTGCCTTTTATTTAAGTCACGAAGTTGGTGTGCAATAGATTTCCCTAATACATCAAACGAATCATCTTCCATAGAAATCAACTGATTTGCTTTATCCAGTATCTTTTCTTGTTTTCAAATTAATGTACTCGTATTTTTTCTCTTTTTTGATTTTGTTCCGGATATATTTGGACTTTCATTTTCTTCGCCTGATGACAATGGAGATTCCTGAAAGATAATAAACGGTGATTATTGTTGCAGGTACCACAATCAGAAGAAGAGTGTAGTATAGCAGCTCAATTTGAATCTAAGTGGAATTTCAACAATTGTGTTGGGGCATGTGATGGAAAACACATTGCCATTCAAAAACCACCTGGAAGTGGTTCATTATACTACAATTATAAAGGATTTTTCAGTGTAAGTATTTTTTGCTATCGTTAATGCCAACTACGAATTTATTTACGTACACACTGGAACTAATGGATCTGTTGGCGATGGATCTATTTGGAAATCAACAGGTTTTTACAAAAAACTTGAAAATAATGAGTTGAGTTTACCACCTCCTTCTATACTTCCAGGCACAGATATTTCAGTGCCGTATGTCTTTTTAGGTGACAGTGCTTTTGCTTTAAAAAATAATTTCATGAAACCATTTCCATTTAAAAATATTACCCACGACCAACGGATATTTAATTATCGCTTGTCTCGAGCCCGCAGGGTGGTTGAAAATGCTTTTGGGATTTTGTCCTCAAGGTTTAGAGTATTTCTATCGCCTATAGGTGTACAAGTTAATAATGTGGATCCTATTGTCTTGGCTTGCTGCGCGTTGCATAATTTTTTAAGAAAACAGACATTATCATATATAGCACCACGAGACATCGATACGGAAAATACTAAAAATTTCACATTTCATAAAGGGGATTGGCGAAATAATACCGAAGGGCTCTCTTCATTGCAACGAACTAGTGAAAATCAACGAAACAGTGACGGAAACGAAGTACGTAATACGTTCATGAATTATTTCAGTTCTGTAGGGTGTGTTTCCTTTTATGTAACAAATTGTCATGTTTAATAGTTATTTAAAAATATCACATATTTGATCATATAAAATATATATTCTTTTAATAAAATAAATATAATTAACCTGCTATAACTTGTTCTTTTTATTTCTTAATTTTATAGTGTACTTACTTGTGAATCTACAGGTTGACGACATGGCTCCGCTGGAGAAGCTAAAAAATTTAATGCATCGAAGTACCACAGAGTTGGTACATATATATTATCTGTTCCTGCTCCAGTTTGTCTTGATGCTTTGACCTAAAAATAAATTAAATTTCTATGAATGTTTAATTTTGATAATCTCGCCTGCAAAACTTTACAGGCAATGACACATGGTTAGAGTATTGCTCTTAAAAAATGTTGTGTTATTAACATTGGTTATAAAGGTTTTAAAGAAATATAATCGTATTAATCAATTATTTGAATAAAATTAAAGCGAAATTGATAGCTTGAAGCGTATTTTATATGTTTAAAGTATGTTTGTAACATAAGTGTATAATAAGATTTCTTAAGTTGTTGTTTATAACATACCTAAGTACCTAGTTGCCTATAAGATTTTGTACGTGGTAGAGCCATGCTGCAGCTATATTAGTAGTATAGTTGTAGCACGAATGTGTCGGCTCGACCGGGGAACGACCACGCTCTCACAGAATACCAGCGTAAAACAGCAGCTTAACGCTACTGTGTTTCGTTTAGTGAGTTTAGAGAACCGGAGACCCTTTTTACTGGTTACGAGGCATTCCATCTTAGTCCTCACGGGTGACAACGCATTGGCATTTAGATCCTTAATCGAATGTATATGTAGATGTCTATGGGCCACAGCAACCACTTACCATCAGGTGGACTGTGTGCTCGTTTGTCACCCTTATCTTATAAAAAAAAATTACGCGCGAAATACATAACCATTCCTTGACAGTCAAGTAGGTAAATATAAACAGTGTTTACCTTTATTAATTCTCTGAAATATGTGGTTTTGAGGCTGTCTATTTTTTTCTTTAATATTTTAATAGTTCCGTTTCTGTCATAGTTTTTGTAAATATTTAATAACACCTTGAAGCCCTCTTCACGCATTACTTTGTTTAAATAGTTCTTATCATTTTTATTATATAAATAGGGCATTTCCCTATACAGGTCTATAATTTGTATTAACACTTCTTTTTCTGTGGACGTGCTGCCATACGAACCATTGCTCAATTCTGTCGCTTCAGTCGCCATCGCAAACAAATGTCGCACACGCAGTCAAGACGTCCACTTAGGTCGAAGCTATATATAATGTACTCTGTGGGTCGAAGCGCGGGCGCCGACTGCCGACTGGTCGTTCTAAATCGTAACGTTGCGATTACACTGTCCTAAATTGTAGACAATTTAGAAAGTAGAGCGGTCGGGACCTCCAACTTTTAACTAAATCGGATCCTAACTGTTCTAACTATGATTACACTTTCCAATTTCCTAATTAGATTTCCTAAAAATTGGATAATGTAATAAGCGCTTAAGCGAATTAGTACTCAACCTTTATTCCTCTTCACGTATTCTCATACGCTTTTCTTCACACACACACACGCACACGCGCACGCGCACGCGCACGCGCACGCGCACGCGCACGCGCACGCGCACGCGCACGCGCACGCGCACGCGCACGCGCACGCACACGCACACGCACGCACGCACGCACGCACGCGCGCACGGGCGCACGCGCGCACGCGCACACGCGCGCACGCGCGCACGCGCACGCGCACGCGCGCGCACGCGCACACGCGCACACGCGCACACGCGCACACGCGCACACGCGCACACGCGCACACGCGCACACGCACACACGCACACACGCACACACGCACACACGCACACACGCACACACGCACACACGCGCACACACACACACACACACACACACACACACACACACACACACACACACACACACACACACACACACACACACACACACACACACACACACACACACACACACACACACACACACACACACACACACACACACACATATATATATGATGAGAATATGTATTTAAGTATAAAGGTTGCCTCACACGGGACAGTAATAATATAATATTATATCTTCCATTATCTACGCATGAAAACTTTTAAAATCTCTGTATCCCGAGGTATGTTCATATTAAGATGCTGAATAGAGCCACATTGATATGCATGAGGACCGTTTTGTAATTTCACGTCATTATCGAAAAAAAAATTGTACGTATTTCAGGTGGCGGTTTGAAAAACACGATTCCACAAAAGATAACTCAATAGAAAATAATTGCAAAGTTGCTTCTAAAAATACTTAAATTTTCAACGTCAATTTTTTTTTATGTGGTAGAGCCATGCTGTAGCTATATTAGTAGTTGGGTCGGCTTGACCGGGGAAGGGCCACGGAAAAACATGTAAAATAGCAGCATCATTTTCTGTACAGAAACCGGCAAAGTGTTGCTTAAGGCACTATAAACAAAGCAGCTGATAAAATGTTACACTCATAACTTAACAAAAACTGTTTCCGCAAATGGTCTTATAGATAATAATAACTATTCCGCCGTGTTAGGTGCAGGAGCTATTATTAGAAGGAGAAGAGGTAAAATTTTGTTTTAGAAATGCGCAATCAATATTGTTTTGTCTGCAATTGAGCATAAAATAAAAAATAACTTCATCCAAAGAGCATAACTGGCATTATACTCAGGCCCATCAATTGGTATGGAAAAAAATAATTTTACCAGGTTTCAATAAATCAATCAAAATTCATAAAAACATAAATATTAAAATCAAAAAATGTATATATGTATGCCTATACATACATATAATGGTTTATGGCCGCTTAGTAACTGACGGTGACTCACTATAACATCCTACAGTCACGCCGAAACTAAGAGGAGAGAATCACTGTAGAAAAGGTAATAATTTATTGCGGAAATTTTGTGATAAAATTAAAAAAATTATAAACTTATCCAGGTTAATCTAACTTAGTCTAACTTATCCTTATGCGTTACAAAAAAAAAAACAAATAATAAAATAGTGAGATGGCGTCAGTTTTTAAGAAGATATAACAAAAATAAACAAAAAAATAAATTTCAAAAAAGTTCAGTATTTAATTGATTATATACCGCTGACACTTAATCACGCTTTTCGAAACCACGCCAGTTGTAAACAATACTTGTGTGAAAAGACAAAATCTTCTTTTCAAATTTCCGCCGAGTTGTAAGTAGAAGGCCAAATACGTCATGTGTCAATTTTAATTAAATATATTTTATACGAAGTGATCTTGACTACGTATTATCAATTAACCATCGATAAAAATTAAAACAGGAATTTTACAATTGTGTTTACAAAAAACATTATTAGTCGAACCTTGCAGCTTGTTCATTATTTTTACTATAAATACCTATAAATGTATGTATTATTAATAAATCATTCCTATAATATTGTGGATTATTTTTTATTTTGCCCTATCTGCAATGTTCTACGCTCTATAGAAAATGTGGCGTATGACAGACTGACAATCTTTCGAACGTTTTATCTAGGTACAAAGATGTTTTACGTTTTCGTCGCCTCCACATGATATTTTTGTCAGCATAAGGTACCCTTCTATATTTGAAACGAATATAAATATTGCTACAAAGTAAAGTAATAGGCTATACAAGTATACTGGGCACAAGACTCTTTTTTTATTTCTGAGAGGGTTTTAGGACAAGGAAATGCCCGCCGTGCTTCCCCAATGAGCGTTGACGAAAATTGCAATTACAAATTTCATTCTTGCTGTCGGGGATCAAACCCGGTAAAATTTACAGCGAACGCTTTGACCCAGATCTACTAGTACGACACAAATAAATACGATTTAACATATAAAAAAAAAACTCTTACGTACATGAAACTTGAACACTTGATAGCTCGTGACGCCTACCGGACAAAGCTACAGCACAATGTAATTGAAGATTCGTAACCGCGACATAATTCTCAGTGATGCGCAAGCATAACACTTGCTCTTGAAATGCTCTTAATTAGTTCGACTAATTATATCGAGACTGAAGATGAATCACAAGAGCCATTCCTAACAGAAAATTATCAGTATGCACGGCGGCTAAATTTAAAAAAAAAATGTGTAATTTATAAGATCTTGAATTAAAATATTGTTTTTCATTATTATTTGCTCTTTGCAGAAATAAGTCTTTAAAAATATATTTAATAGTGACAATCATGTTGTGACGGCTTTTTATTATTAATAAGTATTAATTAAATTCAATATAAAGACATTTAAAAATATATTAGAAATTATATTCTAAACAATTAAAATGCATTAATAAGCATAAAGTTCAAATATATTCATTTAGAATATAGTATATTAAACTAACATAATATTACCTTAAAAATTCTCTAAATTTCAAAAAAAAAACTGTGCTTAAAACATTCAAATTGTATTAAATAATACAAGTACAAGTCTATTATACTGAACTAATAAAGGAAAATAACATTTGTAATATAATTGAAAAAATGGGTGAAAATTTTTCTTAAGTTAATGAGGGTGTTCATGTAATGATCGCTTATATGAAGGGCGTTGCCGAAGACACACATCCATGGGTGTACATATATATGGGGTGGTCGACTGATCGACTGCTACTAGCAATGTTGTACTATGTATAGTCCTATATTAGGAACTTATGATAGGTCTCTATGATGTATAAGCATGATGATAGCAGAGTTATGACTTGAAGTTCCATATGTATAAGACATATACTAATAAGATGTATGAAATAAAGCAAATATGTGGAAGGTCTTAAATATATAAAATCATTACATTGAAAGAAATGGGACTTGAAAAGAATTATTACAGTGGCATGAATATTGCTTCACAGCGACCGAGACCGAGGTAAACTTGGACTCGCTAACCGATGTGTCTCAGACATATCATCTACGTGCCGGTGGTAAGCGGGTTTATTGTAGCAATACGACTTACCCGTGAACATCGCTTACCCCTACCGCTTGTGGACGGCGTTTTAGCGCATAGCAATATGATACGTCGGCTATCTTACGGATTAGGGTGAGTGTGTTTGCTAGTATTTTCAGTGCAGCAAGCATACTCAACTCCATTTCTTAGTGCAATAGCGTTAGGATACGTGGAGTTATGGCTACTGACGCCTTAGTAGCGTGCTACAATGATACGTTGGTGGTATTTTTAGTTAACAACATTATCAATTTGGTTACCAATGTCAAAGGGCTGCAGACTGTCTGATCTCCATGATGCTTTATATAACAACACAATAATATATCTCATTAAAGTTCCCACCTTTCAATGATTGAAGGCAACTTGTTGGTGGGTGAGACGAACATGATCGAAAAATGCATATACTCAACGTCAGTGACACACACCCTTTCTGATGGAGAATTATTACTATTATCTTATAACTGCCTATTGGCTTTATCTGCCATTACATTGGTTGGTGGAGCATATGTATTGACCTCATACGGGTGTTAGCTGGAGGAAGAATCTAAGGAGGCTCACAAAGCTGCGGCCGAAAACCGCGCAACTTGGGACCCCATTCCCTCGAGGTAAGCGGTATACTCATGACACGCTCTGCGGTCAATTGGCCGTGCTGATCATGCAATTGGTTGTGATGCCTTATACTTATATCACGTCTGCAGGAACGGCGTTCTGGCAGGTGGTGGCGCTCACGGAGGGTTTTTTATGGCCGGAGTGCCTATCGTAGCCTAATCCGTGTGACGTACATTCACTGTGGCTGGATTTGATCGTATTCTATATGGAGTTTACACGCATTGACATGCGCGACTTCTGTCAATGTTTGTACTACCAATGGGCCAAGCCCTCTTTTACTGGTTCGCCACTTTTTCTGCTGTGGACTACGGTCAAGTTCCCAAATATACGTCCCCTTCGGGGTTAGCGCATTAATTGGTTGGCGCTCACCGCATACGGCGTACGTGGAGCCGTGTGCCCTACTAAGGCCATAAATTTATTAAACAGCCTATATTTAAACCTTTAGAAAGATCAATCTATGGTTAATATATGGTCACGTAAATTTGATATATTTGATATATCTTATAGATATAGATTCTAAAAAAAGATAAAGAAAAAAGAGAGGGGTTGGGAGGAATGTTACAATATCATTGCAAATAGTAGACCTTGATTTAGTTGTAACTATAAGGATTTTTTATGTTTTCGCAAACAATACACATTTCAATGAAACTAGTTTTAAGGGAAAATTAAAAAAATATATTAATAATTGTTCCGATCTATGGAGATATTTATAAACTGTAGGGATCCGTACCTAACTATGACATTTGGAACTCGAACACCTCCCCCGTGACCATGGGTGATGTAAAATACTCTAAACGTCGGGAATACAAAATAGTAAATTAGTTTAATTTAAATTGGCTGTTCATCATTTCGTGACGAATAGGCGTAGAGTAGACAGCCGCTCGGAAGGGTACATACCACAGAGTGCGCGCTGGAATTATATGACTTAATTTCTCATTCCACTATAGGTTGACCAGACGCTTGGCGGGTTCACTCCTAGGCTATCGACATTCCACGGCTTCAAACTATATGGTATGCTTCGCCGATCGTACGCGTACCGCAAAGATGTGGAATAGTTTGTCAGCATTTGTCTTTATGTCCGATTACAACTTGTGTGTCTCCAAGGCACGTGTGAATAGAATGTTAATACTCCAAGAGGACAATGCGATTAGAGCTTCATTTACACAGCTTACTACCGGATTAGTACTCAAGTGAGGGCTTAAAATAAGTAATATTAATTATTATATAATTATTCATTTCATATTTTAATAAATCGAAGGAGGAAGGTTAAAAAATATTTTTAAATGTAAACTTAACAAAAAAAATCGAATTTTATTAAGAATTTTATTGGTGAAAAATCAGAAAATAAGACTTTGTTATTCGCCAGCCGTAAAAATGCTTGTGTTGGAAAGAAAACCGAATCTTGAGCCGAAACGATCGTAACTTTTACTGCACGCTAGCTATCTGCCCATGTTTCTGAAACTAATATTATGACGTTATTTAGATTTTAGATAGTAGAAAACTATTTGCTTTATCAATTTTTCGTTTTCCCAAAAAAAAATATCAAAGTTTTTCGGATAAAATGTAGCCTTAATCGCTCCTGGAACTGCTATATTTATATATTACAGTTATTTCGTAATTATAGACAGACCCTTCAATCTTATTAATATGTATCTTTACTAGGTGGTGGGTCTACTTTTTTGCCTATAAGACTGTCTGGGTAGGTACCATCAAGCAGGAGCACCCTCTTACCGATTTCTGTAAAGCAGCAGTGCATTCCAGTCTAATGGATATAGAGAACTAGTATATTTACAGGCTATGAGGTATTTCGTCTCATTGTTGAGTGATAACAAAGCATCTGTAGCATTTTTTCACGTTTGTTGCTGGTTTTCACGCGCGGTAGCCAAGAAATTCTCAGTAGTAGGCCGGATTCAGGAAGATAGCGGTGTTCACCTGTTAACACTGCGTCTGGTCGCTCTGTGTAAAGCCGTTAATACTGCGCCTGCTCTCTCTGTGTAAAGCCGTTAATACTGCGCCTGGTCTCTGTGTAAAGCTGTCAATACTGCGCCTGGTCTCTCTCTAATCGTGTCAAATTGCCGTCTCCTAGAACTATAATATTGAGGGTATAAGAGCGAGAGAATGGAGGAAAAATCAGCTTGTACTTTAGCACACACTTTTGCACTATAATCCTGTCCTAAACAGATGACTAGCCTCCATTAACCTTCTTAACTGAAATTCAATCTGGAGGATATTATATTACAGAAGACTGAAAGCATTCTTTCTGCTAACCATCTGAGTCCTCAGGGGCAACAAAGTATTTTGCATTTTCATTCTTAATCCTGAATAATATATGGGGCAAAATATCTTCTTATTTATTTTAATACAGGGGGGAGGTGACAAACACGCACACAGTCAACCTGATGATAAGTGGATACTATGGTTCATAGACATCTACATCTAACTTCAATCACTAATAAAAATGCAGATGCGTTGTCTGTCCTGAGGAATAGGGTGGAATGCTTCGTTTCCACCTAAAGAGGATCTCCGGTTCTATATTACGAAACACAGCAGTATTAAGCTGCTTTTTTACGATGTTGATCGGTGAGAGCGTGGTCCTTCAACGGTCGAACCAAACCATTCGTACTATAACTATAATATATCTACAGTATCGCTCTGCTACCACTTACCATCAGGTTGACTGTGTGCTCGCTTGTCATCCAATCCTATAAAAAAAAAACTTAACACGAGTGTGTGTGAACACAGATGCACTCTCTATAAGTCTCTTTTACTCTCGTAGTCCAATATCACGAAAAGCACGCAGCCAAGCCACTTTACGTTACATTTTGTGTCGATCAGTTTTTTGCTACTCTATCGAATTTCACAAAGTCGCACGTCAATAATCTATACAAATAAATTGAACCGAAATGTCTGACTGTAATATTGAGATCACTGCCGTACATTGAGCTAAGGGGATTGTTTACGTGCTGTTAAGACATGAAAACTCATTTTTAAATTGTCTGTCTATCAGTCTGTCCGGGCTAATCATCGGAACGGCTAAACCAAAATTTGAAAAGTGATTTAGGCTGCATTTTATCCGAAAAATTAAGAGAATTAAAAATAAAAAAAAATTAATAAAAAAAATGGTCTCGCATCTTCTAAATAACGTCACATAACGTCACAATTGATGCTATCCAGGTGAAGCCAAAGCTGGTCGCTAGTAAACAATAAGTCTATTATAGAGTAGGTTCATGTACCTACGCCAAATGCAAAATGAATGATGAAGTATTTATTCGGACCGATACGATGTGGTGACTTCTTTTTTAAAAGATTGGCAATGCAGTTGTTCATGGGCGGGCATCAGGTGAGCCGCATGCTCGTTTGCCACCTCTTATATAAAAAAGTTAAGTTTAAAATTAAAGTTTTTAAGTAAGTATTTACGTGATAGAGCCACGGTGTAGCTATATTATGGTAGCACAAATGAGTCGGCTCGATTGGGATACCGCGATCTCACAGAATACCTGTGTAAAATAGCAGCTTAATGCTGCTGTGCTTCATTTGATTTTTGATCGAAAATAAATGTAGATGTATACGGGCCACTGCATCCACTTACCATCAGGACCGGACTGTGGTTTTATAGATTAAGGTCACCCTTACTCTATAAAAACACGGTCCAGTCCTGATCCTGAAACGAGCAGTTTGTCACCCTTAATCTATAAAAAAATACAGGGACGGTCTTATTCCTCTGAAAGTAATTTCTTCTAAACAATTTCTGCGTAAACAACTAATGTACACAAAGAGTAAAGAAGTCTTTTTAAACGTTACCACATTTGGATTTCCATATTTATCTTGCAGGCGTTTAACAAATACAAATGGCACACAGACAAACATATCTATTGATACGCCATACAAACGAACGCGAAAAAATGCCATGATAACGAATTCAAAGTCGCAGCCCTGAATCACTACAACCAAACATCACTCCACTGCACTATCAAGTGGTGAAAAAAGAAGTAGGTTATTTTTTTTTTCGACAAAGACAATGTGTAAATACTACACATTGTCTGTTCGGGCTAATTTTCGGAATAGCTGAACCAATTGTAATGAAAGTTCACAAACAGATGAGAGCAATGCCAAGAGTGATTTAGGCTACATTTTTTCCGAAAACCTTGGATATTATCTTGAAATAAAAAACAGCCGTTGGTAAAATAAATCTTTGATTGTCTTAAATCGAAATAACGCCACATTAATTTCGAAGTTATGTGTTGTAGAGAACTATATTGTATATAATATAGTTCCTTTATCGACTGTTCCTTCGAAATTCGAGGGCTGAAAGCAATTTTAAGTTTAATCTTGTAAAATTAATTAACGTTTGGATATTGCCCCACAGGGCTTAGCAAAACCTTTTTACTCAACTTTAGCAACTAGTAGGTTGGCGAGTTGAAGATTTCATCGTTACTTTGTACATAGAATTAGGAATGATAAATAATATTTATAATCATTAAATAGGACCATTATTTGAAAATGTTATAATATGTATTCAAAAAACAATACAGCAATTATTCTTTTTTTATCTAAAACTAATTTAATTTTAAAGTAGGCTTTTATTGCCGTTACCTTCAGAAGCCTGAGAAAATACGTCATTCAGTTTCATTAAATATATATCATACATACATACATAAAATATTAAGCCCGTCATCCAGAAGGTTAGGCAGAAACTAAGGAATTCAATTTGGCACGATCTTGGCTACCTCTCTCACTTCTCCAAATTCCATATCTACGCATACATGCTCGTCTATTATGGTTGCTCTTAATTTCATTAGTTCTTAAGTTCATGTTCATATATATTACATCATTAATTCATTTAGGACGCTCTATACTAACTCACTTAAAGCGTTTGAATGATGCATAATAACTGTCTCAGATTGCGGCATACATTTCGTTAAGAAATTAACTGAGCTAACATTAGCGCAAAGTCAATTTCACCTGAGGACAGGACTCGGAAACGTTATTAAATATAATGTTTTTAAAATGTTTAGGACGGTTACTTGTATAAAATTTTGTTCTGAATAAAAACGAAATAAGAACGTAATGTGAAAACGTAAAAAACGGTTTATTCCGAAGGAAGCTAAATGAATGGCATGTGCCACGACAAGTTTAAACCTATAAGGTATTTTTGTTACGTGTTGCAGGGCCAAAAATGGGAAAAAACGGTTGAAAATGGTTAAAAAAGTTTTATTGAACAAGAACGATTTAAAATTTCGTTCTCTTCATAAATGTTTTTATTATGATTCCGTTCGAACACCAACGAAAAATATACCGTTATCCGAACCCTGTCTGAGGATGCCTCTTGTGGAAGCGAAACACGTGTCGTATTATCGAGAGTGGTGTGTCGTTCCTAGTGTGGTGGTTTTGACAGTTGTGGTGTTGGGAGTGGTTGTGCTTTTAGTGGTGGTGCTGGGATTGGTGGTGACGGGGATAGTACACGCAATTGAAGGAGGGTGGGCGATGCTGTTAAACTGGGCAGGACTTATCTTATTATTAATTATACATAACTTATTTTATTGCTCTACGCGGAATTAAGCAAATTAAGTTATAACAACTTCATTATAATTAATTTCCGGAATGTAACGCCCGATTGTATTAAATAACTGAGGAAAATCTTAGTATACGATGGTTTGTCAGCCTTACAAACCCTTAAAGAGACCAGTAATCGACGATTCATAAAAAATAAAGCATAGCCCATTTCCATTTAAGGCTATAAAAGATTTCAAGCCATTTTCAAAGTTTGCAAACCAATTTTTATAATTGAAATACGATTAGCATTAAATTATTGTGTCACGTTTGAGGTATAAATTTAAAATTTTCTGAATGTTAATTACATCGCACTTTATTAAACAATGAATTGCTGCGAAGAAAAAATCTTTACAAAATGCTGTTAATGACATCGTGCACTGTAACTAGTTATTATGTTTCACAACTTTCAGAACTCGAAACGAAATCGAAAGAAGAATAATTATAAGTATTTAAACAATACGCAATTATTTCATCTCCAGATTAAAATTTTAAGTAACCAACAAAGTCAAACGGATCAATAAACTGTTGTAGTAATGGACCGGCTATATAATTCGAATTACAGAGAACCGATGTATGAAAATATTTTTGACTAGCAACGTCATACCGGTATTTGGACTGTAGGACAGCCCCTCAGTATAAGAAGCCGATAACAAGACCATTTCCTTTTTCTTATCTGTTTTATTAGTAGCCAGAGCTTTACAACTATCCGACCGATTTTATGTGGTGATATTGCCGAAGGTGTTATTGAGTCATTCCATCTCTATATGTCACAGGTCTATACGCTACAGCATTTCTATAGAATCTACAACCGCCACTGGCAAAGCACGCCGCATGATCGACGACAGTCCAAATAAACAAGAATGCATTGAGGGCGTACTAATTTAAAACGGAAAAAAGTTGAAGGTTTTGCTTACAGCGGTTCCTGACCGGACCCAGGATTTGCTGGATATAGTAAGCGAAGTCGTGGGCATAGATAGTACAAAATATGATAACAGAAATTAATATGTCTGTACGACGGCGAAACACGCTCTTAATACTAAATCCGGCCGCAACAAAATGACAGTGCGTCATTATACTCTGTACATTTGATCACCTTGAGGTATAATTTCTTCGTAAAGTAGCACCGACGTGTGTCGTAGTGATACTTTGAACACAAAATTATACGTCAACATTAGTGATATGCCGTTATGACAAGTCCCACTCAGCACAAACCTCGTATCTGATACACTTCGTGTCGGATTCATATATCGTGACGTGTTGATACTGTATACTGATGCGATATGATACCGATAAGCTACACACCATCTCTTGTCGATTTTAACCCTCTCATCAAACGGCAGAAGGTCAACACATAAATAGGTAATACATACAAAGTTAAAGAAGGCATCTTTCTATTTCGCAGATCTATAACGAATAAAATAATGTCCACATAATAGCTTCTGAAGTCGAGGTTTTCATTATTCTAACCACTGACTACAGAAGCTAAATTAATATATTTTTATTCCATTGACGGGACTTATTCTTTCATTATAAGTTTAATTTTTCAATATTACCATAAAGATAAAGTAAGCTTTATTTTAATTAAAGGTTCATAATCCCTTGTAAATTATATAACTCTTGGCAAAGTATTAAAGGCCTTTGTTAATGCTATTATGAAAATTAAAATTTAAATGAAAAAGTTCTTTAATGAATATAAGAAACATTAATCAATATTTTAGTAATACATGCAAAGATCAAAGGCGTTTTTATTAACATCAATTTAATTACATGCAGAAAACATGTCGGAGACTCAACATTTTGTAGGAATTTACAATTCTTAATTTTTTTTTATAGAATATGTGACAAGTGAGCACACAGATCACCTGGTGGTAAGTGGATGCCCATAGCCATCTACATCTATCCTTGATTAAGAATCAAAATGCAGTTGCGTTGTCACCCCTGAGGACTAAGATAGTAAGTATTCCTCGTTTCCAGTAAAAAGGGTCTCCGGTTCTCTACACACACCATACGAAACAGCAGAATTATGTTGTTATTTTACGCTGGTATTCTGTGAGAGCGTGCTCTTACCCCGGTCGAGCCAACCCTTTTGTGCTATAACCACAATATAGTTGTAGCATGGCTATACCTCGTAGAAAAGTGTGTTAGACATGTGATATCGGCACTTAAATTTTATCTCACAATAATCGCAATAGAGCAAGAGTAACCAAAACAGCCCAGCTGTTCCGTAATCTGAAATGGCAATGAACTGGTCATATAGCTCAAAAAACCGCTCAAAGAAAAAAATTTCGTGAGTTGCAGGCTCGTAGTAATAAACAGAGTATACCCCCACTAGATAGAATAAGGACCGGGTATGACACGCAGGAAGCTGATGGTTGCAAATGGTTCAGGAACATGCTTTGTGGTATTCCTCGAGGAGACTTATGCTCACCAGTAGGCTTATGAAGAGCTACAATGGTGAAAATTTCACAGACCCCAACCCAACAGTACGGATAGAGCTCAGATTGATTATGGACTACGAAACAAATGGCGAGCTCAACCTGTAGGTTACCACAGTTCAAAATTCAAAAATATTAAGGGAAAAAAAAACAGCATACATTTCACTACTAGAAAAACGTGTCGACGTTCACGGACTTTACATTTTGTTTCTACTCTACCAACTTCAAAAAGGAGGCGGTACTCAATTCGACTGTATGTTTTATTCTGGGTGAACCGATATCGATGATTCTTTTTTTGTTTGAAAGCTGGTGCTTCTCATGTAGTCCTATATAAATTTGAACAAGGTCTGACCAATAGTTTTTTGAGTTATTTTTAATAATTTATATTGAAGTGGGTTGTACAAAATTTTAATTTTAAATTATTCTATTTAAATAATGAAGGAACTTACAGTCCACATAGGTACAAGTCGCCTTACCCATGGACATTTGCAACCAACTTCAAACAAGGAAGTTTACTGATGCAGTGTCATCTCTGAGCACTAAGATGGAATGACTCACAATCTATAATTACATATAATATATGCCTGTATCACGCAGGGCTCACTATAGCGTACATAACATAGTAGTGTCCGCACGCAGCTTGGCGACAGGAATAAGTAAGAGGATGACACCCACCGAGATGAACTCTTAGGCAGTATATCTGTGGTAAGTTAATATGAAGCAGTCCTACAACCTGGTAGGAAAAAGTCCTACCATTTACTAGACTTGTTCTCAAAATACTAAGCAATATAATTTACTTAAAGTAAATAAATCCAGCCAAATTGAATATTAAAATCGACAGCCTGTGTACTGTCAAAATAAAAAAGTAACTTCAATATTGGACGAAATGTATACGTATTTTAATCACAAGAAGTAAACTTAGACGCTTGGAATAGAAAAAACTGTAACTTATTATGAAACGTATTTACCAAAGAGCAGCCGTGCCTTAAATAAAATGAACTGCAATCAATTCGCTGGCTTTCGATAAGGTCGTTATAAGGCATTATGTTACAATATTCTGAGTCTAAATTTTATGGTAAGAAGCATTTATTTTTTGACAATAAAATACGAATGATAATTTTCGCTTTTTTTCAAATATTTTAATATTAACGGAAATATGGTGACTCAAACGACAGTAACAATAGTTGGTGTGTACCAATAATTGTGGATTACATTATTGAAGACATTTTGTTGTATAATTATAATATGAAACACAAGCGTATAGTTTTCCTAATTCTTTTCTCGGTTCATTTGTGGGTCCGTACATTAGTTCGTTTGTAGACCCGTCTATTTGTTGGTTTGTTAATTTGTCTAAATAACTGAGTAACTGAATGTTTTATCCAGATAAGTGTCATCTTAAATCTTAATGCCATTAAAAAGTAAAAATAAAAATAAATAATAAAAATAAATCGTAACAAAAGTACTAATACCACGCGAACGAATTCGCGGGCACAGCTAGTAAATTAATAAATGTCTAAATATGCGAAGTGTAACTAATTAAACTTTTGATGGGATCCTTCAAAGTGTAAGTCGGCTTTGCAAATATTTGAAAACTTCCTTAGACTTAATGTTATGTGTTTGTATATTGATGTTTAGTATCTATACATATAAATAAAATTAAAGTATCTGTTTGTAATATCTAAATAACAGCCTTATATTGAGCTAAATGGGTCATTTGCTTGAATAGAATAGAATATTTTTTTATTCAATATACATTACATGTGTAATTCTTATTGAAAGTCATTTTTTACTTTACCACTGGTTCGAATTCGTTCTGGAATTGGTTCTGGGAAGAACCAGCAAGTAACCCAGCGGGCCTTTTTTTTAAATAAATTTTACAATATAAATCATTACAAACTATTTACAAAATTTATTTTAGAAACTGCTTGGAAGCAACCACGTCATTCCCAGGGGTTATTATCAACCATGTATTCATTTATACTATAATAACTTTTTTATACAGTTTCAGCTTAACAAAACATTTAAACTTGGTAATAGAGAGAGCCTGTACACTTTCCGGGACCTTTATTACTACTAATTTATTACGACTATATGACATTAAAAAAAAACTATATGCCATTACAACATGACTAAACATTTTTAAATTTTTGTCTGTCTGTCTGTCTGTTCGGACTATTCTTTGGAATGGCTTTACTAATTGTTATGAAAGTACACAAACAGATAAAGAGATGTTGCAGCCCATCAATTTACTCATTCATTTCAATTTACCTCAGTCACTTTTACGACACCAACGTCTTAACACCACCACTCCACGGTAGTAGTTTGCGATTTTTCGTGCAGTATTATAGCTGCAGTACAAATGAGTCAATAATTTCTATCCCGTTATCGGTAATGAGGCATTTTATAGAAGAATACCTTCTCTCATCTGGCATGACTTTTACATAGTGTCTATGAACCAGAAATAAATATCTATCCTCGATTTAGAATCAATATGTAAATGTATTTTCATCCCTGACTCTAGCCCGACTACAGAACAAAGGATTTGAATCAACATAGCAAGAATAATCTCTAATCTTAATTTTTAAATTAAAGGAAACTTACCCAAAAATCTCGAGAGATCTTTGCGCAGCTGTTTAGCTTTAAAAAAGTCAAATCACGAACTGTATCTTAAATAACTTCCATGAAATTTCATTCATAAATAAGTATTATGTAATAATTAATATTGAATAAAAATTATTCTATTGTAGTCTACTACATCTAGTGGGGGGATGACCTACACATCGTCCGCCGATACGAGGCCACCACTCGAGAACCGTTTTTCCCCTTTGGCACTTCAGCTTCGGCTATGTCGGTCACTCTGGTTCTACTGCGGATATCCTCATATATAAGTTTATCACGCAGAAACTCCGAGAATAGCCCTCTCCATAGCTCGCTGAGCGATCTTGAGCTTCGTCATCCGAATGAGGCTTTCCAATAGATTATTTTCGCCCCAGGCGAGGATGGAATTACAGCGGAGCTTTTGAAAGCGGGTGGAAAACCGGTGCTTGAAGTCCCTTAGAATCTCTTTAATTCCGTCCTCCATGGTGGCACTACACCGGAAGCGTGGAGCAGAAGTGCGGTGGTCTTATTCTTCAAGAAAGGTGACAATGCTCCCTTGAAGAACTACAGATCAATTTCCCTTCTGAGCCGCGTCTACGTGCTGTTTTCGAAAGTCATTACGAATCGTCTCGCGCGCAGACTTCACGACTTCCAGCCTGCCATACAAGCCGGTTTCCGAAAAGGCTTTAGCACCATAGACCACATACATACCCTTCGGCAAATTATACAGAAGTCCGAGGAGTACACTTTACCACTATGTGTGGCGTATGTGGACTGTGAAAATGCCTTAGATTTCGTCGAAATTTGCTGCAGTCCCTTTAGCGATGCCGAGTTGACTGTCGGTATATTGAAGTGCTGAAGTGCTTGTACAGCTAGGACTACGAGCTACGATGGCTATCCGAGTACAGAACCAGAGTACGAAACCTATCCAATTGCAGAGAGGTGTAAGACAGGGTGACGTTATATCCCCGAAACTCTTCACCGCTGCATTGGAAGACGTTTTCAAGCTTCTGGACTGGAAAGGATACGGTATTAACATCAATGGCGAGTACATCACTCACCTTCGATTTGCCGACGATATAGTCCTTATGGCAGAATCGCTGGAAGACCTAAGCACTATGCTCAATGACCTTAATAGTGTTCCCAACGGATAGGTCTTAAGATGAACATGGATAAAACAAAGCTCATGTTTAATGTCCATGTCACACCTATGCCGGTAGTTGTTGGGAGCACTAAGCTCGAAGTTGTTAACGAGTATGTTAACCTGGAACAAATAGTCCGACTAGGTAAGTTCAACTTCGACCGAGAGGTCAGTCGACGGATTCATCTCGGTTGGGCAGCGTTCGACAAATTACGGCACATCTTCTCGTCAGATATACCTTAAAAACCTGAAAACGAGATTGTACAACCAGTGCGTGTTGCGAGTGATGACCTATGGTACTGAGACGTGGTCCTTCACTGCTGGCCGGATGAGGAAGCTCAAGGTCGCTCATTGAGCTATGGATAGGGCTATGCTCGGAGTTTATCTGCGTGATAAACTTAGAAATGAGGATATCCGCAGTAGAACCAGAATGACCGACATAGCCTAACGGATTAGTAACCTGAAGTGGCAATGGGCCGACAGCCGATGGGGAAAAAAGTTTCTCGAGTTGCGGCCTCGTACCGGCGGACGAAGTGTAGGGCGTCCCCCTACGAGATCGAGTGACGATCTCGTACGGCTCAGGACCGTGCTTTGTGGCATTCCTTGGGGGAGGCCTATGTTCAGCAGTGGACTTGTGAAGGGCTTTAGTGATGATGATTTAATAGATTATAATATCATATACTCATGCTTTTAGAAATAATTACATTCAAATAATTATCTACTAAGTCATAGCTTTATTGAGTTCATTTTCATATTTTCGTTCTACTTCTCCTTGATCTCCTCCTTGGCTCCTTTCAACCAAAAGAAGGACTTGGGTAGTTAATTATTTATTCAGTGACAAATGTTCATAAACACTTTTCAAATCACACAATATTTATTTTTTACTTCAAATATCTCTAAATAGCCACTTGGATATTTTATTAAAACATTCACATTAATAAAAATAACAAAACAAAGTGATATATCTTGGAAATTTTTCGTTTTATATTTTCTATAACAGTGATGAGAACACGGTGATCCACCAAAAATAGATTATATCTTAGTCATAAAGTTTCTAACTACTAATAAAAATTACTAAGTAAGTCGTAAATAACTGAGATTAAACAAGAACTGGATGAGCTCAACTTTGTTTATCTAGTCTTTCGTAATAATATCATGTATTAACGTGGCTCTTAATAGCCATTACGCCAAATACATACTTGCGAATGCAAGATTAAAAGACAATTGAAGCCAATATTTAGATCAAATATTTCGTTTTGCATGCATACTAGTAGTCAACATTTAACAAATAACGTTATAGGCACATTGTAAAGTCATTATTAAAGGTGCAGACTGCAAGCTTTCGAATTTTCGAAAGCTTGCAGTCTGCACCTTTAATTCGAATCCAGCATTTGACGACTGTGGTAAACTACTCCTAACACAAGCGTTTAAAGCGTACTCAGAGTGGGTAACTAGGACTTTTACGAGCGTCAGGAGTAGTCCTTATTAAAAAGAAAATATAAGATTGCGTATGCAACGTAAGAGCTTGTCGATTCTTATATTCGCAATTCTAGCCTATTGAGAAGTGCTGAAGTGAATGTGCTTGTTATTATTTGGCGTTAGTGATAGTTAATATTCTGTGCTCGCCTTGATCGGGTGCTTCAAGGTTTCCATCATGATGATACATGGTATGGCCTAGTTAAGATGATTTATAGGCCAGGGAAAACACCTGTGACAAGATGCGATTTCGCTTTTGAGTACTAAATTGGAATGATTCGTCCTCAAGTTATAGGAAATTTACCTTTCCAAACACAGCATTATGTGCATAGTGCAATGCTATAAGTTAAAAGATATGGATCGAAGGTTTTGTCTCCACCAACATCTATTAAGCTCGTTGATGAAACACAATTTACATGACAATTTACAACTTGGCGCAATTACTTACGAGTAGTATTGAGTTACGGCGCTAATAGTTGCGGAGTTAAAATTTCACATGGAACAAATACTTTGATGTGTTGGTTTAAATCACAAAAAAGGATGATTATGCATAAAATAAACTACGACTTTATTATAGCGTGGAAGATTTAAAATTTTCGCGATACTGCAAATGCCCTAAATTCCGATAAGCAAGGACGTGAAGGAATGCATGCGCACTCACCTGGACTTCTGCTAGTCTGCCTCGTGTCTCAAATGCTGTAACCACGATGATTCGGCGCTGGCTTTCTTCACACATATAAACTTAACAGATAATCGCTAAATATAGCGTTATTGTAAATGTCTTTACACATTACGATATTTTTTTATAGTTTAATATCTATATTACACAAAGGCGGGTGTAATGGCGCGACAGAATGCACAAGCGGTTACTTGTGCATTCCTTGCGTGTGTTAACATAAGAGTGCGCATGCTAAAGGCTCTATGCCTTTAGCAGGCGGTAGATAGGAAACCCGAAAATGGACTGTTTGCATCACTGTTATTGGGTAATAGTTAACGAATCACATAAGCCTTGGGCGGTAGTGCAAAAGTGGCGCGTACATATTTGTATGGCTTACATATAATTGTCCGGGTCTGGCTGTATGTTAACTCCTGATATTGGGGAAGTGTTTTATATTAAAATATAAGTACCTGATATACTTATTCCTTCTTCTACTCAAAACAGTCCATATCTCGACATGGACCTCTCCTATTATCAGGATTTACTTTAATCATCACACTTAACAGGTGGATCGACGATCATAATACCAGCCGCCTTGCGTCTCTGACTTTGATCAGTCTAGGCTATTATACGTGTAGGTCTGGAGTAGACGGGATAATCTTACCATACATTTCTAACCCTTAAGATATTTCTGGGTCTCCCATAATTGAATCTTAGGATAGTCACGAGGCAAAATGAGGTAATTATTTATCTTATACATCTAATATTTGTCCCATGTTGGTCCTACGACCATGGCACCAATATTAGTCTATGACTAATATTGATCCCATGTTTATTTGGTACTTATAATTAAAAAGCGTATGCCAACTATTTTACTTATCTAGCACGTCGTAAAAGGCGATTATTGGGTTATTTGGTTTGTAATTGTGTTGACGATGGGAAAGCCAAATCACTAAATTCACAATTTTGCATCTAAATTCATTATTTCTAAGTGGTATTACTCCTTTTCTGCTTGGGATTCTATCTGGGTAGTAACACCCTATTAAGTTTTTCTGCTGCTAAATATTAAAACACTATCATAATTATATCGTTACGGCCTAAAGATAATCTTTTCCTCCAAGGTCCTGTGCACTTCTCAACTTTTTATAATCATTTGCTCTTCTCGGAGTAAAACCTTGCAACTCCTTACCTTAGTCACGTAAAAGTACTCATTACTTAAATGTGCTCCAGAAACAGATTAAGGAACACTATTCGGGTCTCTTAACCTCTTATTTATGGTCATTGATTTACCTAAAAAATGTTGTCTTTTTAGTGCTTATGTTGGTATCTTTCTTATTTTAATGCACGCTATCCGTCATTATTTTATTATTTTTTTTTATTTAATTACACTTCTGGTTTGTGTGAAACGGCATTTTGTGTTTTTCTCAATATTTGTTGTTTTTTTTTTGTTATTTTTATCTTTTTTTGGTGTTCAATAAAGAGTATTATAGCATTGTTGTATTGTATTGTATAGCAGTTTTGCATTGCTGTATTCCAAACTTAAGAGTACAGAAAGTCGTTATAGTTACTGGCTGTGAGGCATTTTATCTTAATCCTCGGAGGTGACAATGCATTTTGTAGCTTTCTTTGTTAACAGTTTTTTTTATAGAATAAGGGTGACAAAGTAGCATACAGTCCACCTGATGGTAAGTCAATACTGTGAAACATACACATATACATTTCTACTGGATTAAGTTATCACCCCTGAGGACTAAGATGGAATGCCTCGTTTCTAGTAAAAAGGGGTCTCCAGTTCTTTTCACCCATCATACGAAAGACAGCAGCAGTAAGCTGCTATTTCACGCTGGTATTCTATGAGAGCGTGACCCAATCGTGCTACAATCAGACAGCTGCAGTGTTGCTCTACCACGTATTAAAACCTCGTGTTACGGCTTGTTAATTTTACAGAGTTATTTTGCAATAACCTGCCAAATTTGCAGAGAACTTTCAAAATAAGTCATATAGGCAAATGGTTAAGAAAAATTGATTAAAAATCTAAAAAAATCTGTCCTTTCTATCTTTTAAATTCAAAATGCGGTTAAATTGAATGAAATTAACAAGGTTAAATTGAATGAAATTATTTTTAATTTGACTTCTATCAAATCTATTTAAACTTGTTTGGGGCCTGTTATGGGCCAGCCATAAATCTCAAAGCACCAACAACTTACGTGGAAGAAATATTCTCGTGTGGCAGCCTCGTACCGGTAAGCGCAGTATAGGGTGGCTGCCCACTACATGGAGTGATGACCTGGTAAGAGATGCAGGAAGTACATGAATACAGGTGGTTTCAGTAATAATAACATATTTTCTATAAAATAATTTGTGTCTCACCGAAACCGGATTTTCAACCGAAACCGAAACCGAAAACGAACCTTCGGTCTGGGTGTCAGTTTCGGCTGAAACCGAAACTTATTTAGACATGTTATTTTTTTATTATAAACTGAAATCAGGTATATTTTATACATATACAGATAGGTAATGCAAGTTAATGAAAAATATTAATTGTTATTACATTACTAAAGTAAAAAATCAACAATTTAACGTTAAAAACACTTTTTAAGTAAATTTTGTAAAAAATCAATACTTACACCCATAAAACGTTACTCTTTAATTGAGAACATACGAGTATTTTATTTTAAAATTGATATATTATTCAATGAGAACATTAACGTAATATAATTATGAGTAATACACGAGTCACGAACTCATCCGAACGACGCAAGATAATCCACGAACACTTGAGTTTCGGTGTCGCCGAAGGTTCCGCAGATTTTTTGCCGAAACCGAAACTATTACCGAAACTAGATTTTTTTGCCGAAACTTGCCAAAACCGAACCCGAAACCGAATCTTCGGTCAGTCACTAAAAATAATATCTAACACATATTTAAGATATTCTTAGAGAAGCCATAATTTAAAAGAAGAAGAAGAAGATATTCTTATTAATAAAGTTTGTAACAAAAAAAAAGCACTGTTTGATTCCTAAGTTAATTTAATTAAAGTTTAGGTACAGTCAAACTGTCAAAAGCTACGTATATTCAACTTATTTTGTTATTTAGAGGCCAATTCTGGCTTAAAAAATTTCAACAAAAAGATCAGTAAACATATAAGACAGTTGTAATAATAATAATTTTTTGATTTCAGACATAATACTCATTTATAAAGGAAAATATTTCTGCTGCGTCGTTGTCGATTGTCAAAGCATAACGACTACCTACAGATTTTATTAATATGGAATAAATCCAGAGAAGTAATGTGATAATATTTCATTTATAGAGTAAAGTGATTTTGTTTAGGCCGTAAATGATTGTGTTTCAGGGAAAGATGCGGGGTACAGCACATTTCAACTCAATATGAAGCTATGTAATATAAAGAATTCTGAGTGATGTAGAGATCTATTTAGATTTTTTAATGAATATCTCCGCTCCGCTACATTAACAGCCGGATTTTCTATAGTGTCAAAATTGTACCGATGTAGTGTGGTATAGTCCCCACGACTATATATATACCTAGTCAGGTCATAAATTCTGTCACATGTTTAATATAAATTATTGAAACAAGTTAATTCATTATGTAACCATTTATATACCAAAATGTACTTAACAAAACATAGATTCTTATAACACTAAAGTTTATTCAAAATGACCTCCGTGATTTTGAATCTGCGCGACCAGTCGTCTATCGCAGCACGAACGAGGTCCATCTCAATATCGGCGGCTGCCTTAATCAAGGATGTCTTGAGTGACTCCAAATTGGGATGAGGCTTAGAGCACGCCTTTTCCTCCAAGTGTTGCCATATCTTGTAATCTAACGGATTCAAATCTGGACTGGAGGAGGGCCAGTCTTCGTGTCGGATGAAGTCGATTTCATGCGCCGCCAGCCAGTCTTGTGTGCTCTTCGCTCTATGAGCTGGCGCCGAATCTTATTGGAATACCCAGTGCCTGTTATTGAACATGGTATGAGAAACAGGTTCCATAAGGTTCGTCGGGACTGTATTTTGATACACAACTGCATTCGTTTTTACACCTTTCTCACCTCTGTTAAGCCCCAATAAGAAACTCCCAACCATACCATGAACGAGGATGGATTGGACACGCGGAATACGGTTGCTCGCTTCTTCACTACTGTGTGCGTACATCTTATCATTTTTCAATTTCAATTTTCAATTTCAATTTAATTCTTTATTTGCGCAATATGTGTACAGATGGTGTTACAGTGGTCAGTTTACATTGTTGATCGCCATATTTAGGCTCATGCCATGCAAAAATTCTCAATTACATGCTATAGTTTAAATTAAAATTATTACATATCAAATTACAGTGTCGAAATAATTATTAAAAATAATATAAAAATAATGTAAAAATTTTTTCACCAGAAATAAGAATTTCCCGATATTTTTTTTCCCGCGTACCGCTTCAACAAAGCGCGGCATCTCTTCAGTCTCAGGTCCATTAGACGAGCATTCAAACGATGTCCTGTTTTTCTTCGATATGCCCGAAGCCCTAAGTCTTCATTTAACACCCTTTTCACCGTGGTTCTGCTTAACCCCATCTGAAGGGCCAACAGTTTCTGCTTACGTTTGAGATTTCTTTGAATTTGCGCCTTCACTGCTTTTATCACTGCTGGAATCCTAACAGACCGAGGGCGACCACTTCTTGACCTGTCATCTACACTAGAGTCTTTATTGTATCGTTTGATGGTACGATAAACGAATCTATTGATTATATTCAAATTTTTCAGTATGTCAAAAATTTGAATTGGCGCGTAACCGCAATGATGCAACGCAATAACTGCAACACGGTCTTCTTTAAGCGTCCACTCCATATTTAAAAATGAGTAAAATTCTAAAAAAGTATAGTTTTATTTTCATGAACAATTCGAAATTAGAATTCAATAAATCTTTTTTGTGGCCAGCATTCTAAAAGAAAAGTTTTTACTGAACTTTATATATATATATATATATATATTAGAGTTAAGTCAAAAATAGTGTTCAGTCTAATTAAAGTTATAGAAGCATCAACACGCCTCTTTTCATTGACTTATTTCCTATATCACATGGCGACCCTGCCAGGCGGTGCGCCGCTACATTGCACGCGCACCGCCGGGCCTACATAAAGAGAGTAAATTTTACAAAATAAATAAATAATGTAAATTATCATGGATTGATCGTTTAAAAACAATTCAATTACAACGGAATGGACGCAATACCGGATGTGACGAAAATTAAATGAATATGAATAAAAAAAGAGGCCACAATAATAATTTTGCAGAAACTAAAAATTAAAAAGTACGTATCTAAAGACAACAGACAACAGCTACAAAGAGTGAGAAAAATAAATTATGGATTTTGTTTATATAATGACCAAATACTAAAATTATTCAAGAAAAGGCAGATTAATTTAAAAAGGATGGAAGCGGTTGTAGTCTGGAAAGCTTTGTCCAGAATCAGAAGAATGTCAAAATTGAGCCAAGAAGAACAAAGAAGAAAATTTGAAGTAACATCGAAACGTTGTCATTTTTTTTTAAAGATTTCTTTAAAAAGTTTTATAATTATTATAACAAAGTTATGTTTTTAATATTTTTATTTAATATATGATTAAGTTTTTTTTATCAGATAATTCACGATAAAATCGATCTAAAAAAATGCAATCATATTGCAATATTAAAAATGAAGTTAGCGTTTTAATCACTTATGTACATACGTATTAAGGCACAAGACAATTTTATATTTCATTTCATTTAGTTATTGTTTATTGTTTTATATTATTTTATTACTGTGTAGTGCAAAATGAATTAAACATTATGAAATATTACATTTTTAAGTACTTAAATTCACAAAATTTACAGTTAAAATAACACTGTGTTACATTTCGTTGTTTTCTTTCTGTAGTCTTTTAATATAAAATGTATATGTACAATTTTGAAAAGGGTTTTAAACATTCGCTATTGATAAAAGTTTTTTTTTCTTCTTTAAAGGCAATGAACCTTAAAGTTACATGCTAACATATAACATAAAATTAAAATTGTTCTTTTGAATGTTTAAATATATTGATGTTTTGTTATATAAACTAGATAGTAGTTGTAGTGATTTTTCAATAATGTTGTGTATACGATAAAATAAACACCATATTCCTAGCAAAAGTAATTAAGAAAAAGATTGTGCATTTTTCGATGTGAAACTAATAAAACTATTCACGATATACCTATTTTAACTTCTGTATAAATTTAAAAACATTTAAAACTATCACTTTAAGGTACATTTTATTTTACTTGCATTCATATTATCTATAACATATTATACACTTTATCTTAAAATTAGGTGTGAATCACACCATGTGATCACATGTAATCGCAAACGTTTCCATATACGTACTTTGTTAATTAAAACAAAGGTGTCTCAAATCGCTTGCGCTGCTAGGAGTTGGATTACAAATTGCAGTTTGATCTGTCTGTTGTTATGTTATTGAAAATGATTACGTTGCTTTGAATTCTTTGTTCTATATCTTAATATGAAATGCATTAATTTATTTTTGATTTAATATTGATTAAACTTTCATATCATAAGATTTTGACTATTATAATTCATTATTTTTGGGATAATAGCTTGAATATCTAAACTATTTGTGTGGATCATGAAAATAATTACTTCGTTTAATTCAACTTTGAAATTTATTATATTATGTATACAATTAATTAATTTAAATTTTGTTGTGCCCATATTGTGAGCCTCAATCCCTGAGACAATATGACATAATTTATAAAAGACGTAAGTAAATTTATGGATAAGTTACGGAAATTATCATTATGAATTTAAAATATTGATAGAAATATAAAGAAAGATAATCGGAGGTTAGCATATCTACATACAATCGGTCCGATCAGCTGAGAGTTTGGAAAACCTAATAACCGATTAATTTTTAAAGTTCTTCGGATTCGATGAAATACGGAATGATTTTTAATTAATTGTTTAAATAAATGTGACTTTATTAAGAACTGTATAGGAAGATTGTTCATTATCTTGATCATGTATTTACGCGAGTCGTGTACGTGAAAGTTATGGTACAATTAAATAATAAATTATATGAGCTGAAATGCTATAAATGTAAAGAGTTGAATAAAGTGATATTGGTCATTGTCTTGGTCATGTATGTACGCGAGCCGTGTACGTGAAAGAAATTACACAAAAAAATAAAAAATTGTTAAACAAAAATGAAGTAAATATATGAATTAAAAAGAGAACAAACAGAAGTATTCAAGTGTGAAAAGAAATATGAAAATGAAATCAGTACTATGTATTATTAAATGTCCTAACTAGATGACTTATCTTGATGATTAAGGATACGAATAAAAAATAACATCAATGTTTGCGAAAATCAAAACATAATAATATTATATTCTATTATTTAATACATAATTATGCCTGACTATGTCATATACTTCTGTGAATACGCGATTTTTACGCGAGAGCGTTTCCAAACGCCCTGCTCAATCTCAGTATACTTACATTAGATTGTAGTTTTTATAACACTTAGACTTAATTTCCATTAAATTTTAATTAAGATTATTTATCAATTATGTTTAAAATAGTTTTGAGGTTGGATAAAAAATAGATAACTTTATTTGTTATTTTTTTGTCGGTGGGAGGTGTAGTGTGGTATAGCCCCCACGACTATATATATTAGAGTTAAGTTAAAAATAGAGTTCAGTATAATCAAAGTTATAGAAGCATCAACACGCCTCTTTTCATTGACTTATTTCCTATATTACACCGACGGTAGGCTATTTAAGGGTAAAAGGGGCTTAAATATACATATTAAACGATGCCATAGTAATAGTATTTCGGTTTCACAGCCTACCGTAGAAATTCATAACTCTATTAGTAATTCCTCTAATGGTACAAATTTTTCCCTTTTTTGGGAGCAAATTTACAAAATTTACTTGCTAAAGCATTGTCATGCACTATTAAAAATTGTTTCACTAATAGTGAAAAGAGTTGGCAAAAATTATTTACTTTCGTCTATTCCCATTTTCATTTTGATAAAACAATCAATTACGTCTCAACTAAAACAGAATCTTTTCAAAATTATATTTTAAAATTTATACATGTCTTTGGTTTCACAGTTTCCTCACTAATAGAGAACAAATGGTAGAAACTGACGACAAATACGGAGAAAAAAGACGGTCGTGTCTCAGGTTAGATCATCGCGGCGTGCCTCAAGGCTTTCTACTTAGTCCAGTCCTATTTAAAATTTTTACAGCAGATCTACCTAGGCATATAAAGTTTTGTAAATATCACTTATTTGCTGATGATACACAACTGTACTACTCGTTTCACAGTAAAGACACTCGAAAAGCTATTGAGAAAGTTAATGATAACCTGAGAAGTATCCACACATGGTCTGAAAATAACTCTTTGGTTCTCAATGCAGCTAAATCTCAAATGTTGGTCTTAGGCACTAAACGCCAAATAGAAAATGTATTAGACGTTGGAGAAAAAGTAAAAATAAATAATGTTATTCTGGAACAAGCAACCTCTGCCCGTAATCTCGGCCTGATTTTAGATGGGGAACAAAAATTTATTGATCACGTTAATAACAAAATAAGGACAGCATTTTTCAAGCTGAAAACGCTCTACAAAATCAGAACATATCTTAAGGAGGATTTACGGATACTTTTATGTGATACCCTGGTACTATCTCAATTTAATTACTGCGGTTCCACCTTTGGTCCAAGACTAAAGTTTAACACAGAGAGGGCTATACAAAGAGTGCAAAATGCCTGTGTTCGTTTTTGCTTTAACGTGCCCAAAAGAGAATCTATTACCCCGTACTTAAATAAAAAGTGCTTACTTAACATGAGTGCTAGAAGGGAGCTTTAGTACGCTTGTACAGTGCATGGGGTAATATGGAACAAAAAGCTTGAGTACCTATTTGAAAAACTCCTATGAATCAAAGACATTTCACATAGAAGCCTTCGTACGAACTCGTTAAACATGTTAAGTATGCCAAAACATAAAACAACGCGATACAGAGGATGTTTCAAGTTTGTTGCAGCAAGGATATGGAACGATTTGCCCCCTCCTATGAGAAATAAAATGAGTACGGAAAGCTTCAAAGCTAAATATAATTCAGCATTGCTGAAGCGGCAAATTGCTGCAGAAAACTTGAAACATACCTACTAGAAATACATAAACTTAAAAGACTTTTTTTTAACATTATGATATAACCCTTATAAAACATCCCCGTGTATTATAAAGTGAACAATCACACACACACACACACACGCACGCACGCACGCACGCACGCACACACACACGCACGCACGCACGCACGCACGCACGCACGCACGCACGCACGCACGATCGCACGCACGCACGCACGCACGCACGCACGTACGCACGCACGCACGCACGCACGCACGCACGCACGCACGCACGCACGTACGCACGCACGCACGCACGCACGCACGCACGCACGCACGCACGCACGCACGCACGCACGTACACACGCACGCACGCACGCACGCACGCACGTACGCACGCACGCACGCACGCACGCGCACATACGCGCACACACGCGCACACGCACGCACACGCACACACACGAGCACACACACACACACACACACGCGCGCACGCGCGCACACACACACACACACACACACACACACACACACACACACACGCACGCACGCACACACGCGCGCACACACACACACACACACACACACACACACTCACACACACACACACACACACACACACACACACACACGCGCGCGCGCGAATGTAAGAATTATTAATTAATAATTATGAAAGTTCACAACCATACCATGTTAAATTCCAATGACCGTGTAACATCTCAGGGAAGATGGAGTGCTTGAAAACCAGCGCTTCATGGGATCTAGTTCCATGTGAGCAAAAGCTGAGTCACCTCCGTTTGCCTAAATTAAATTAAGATTAAATAATTAGTGTATATGTAACCATGTGTTTAAAAGTGGCAATAAAATGATATTTATTATTTATTTATATTACCCAATTAATACTCATTTATCTCGACCATGTCCTAAATTTGATTTAAAAAAGTAGTTGAGTCGAAAGTAATGGATGACGACTTAAAAAATGCATCCCGTATTTTATTCTCAGAAGACATCATGGCTCCTCGTAATGTCGAAACCCTTGAAAGCCTTCGTCAGAAGCATCCTTCTGTCAAAGCTTCTCAGAGCTTACCGCTACCTCCCACGACTTCTAAGCACCCTTTACATAAAGGGTATGTAAAAGGTGCATAGAAGTTTTTAGTTTAGTTTTTTTTAAAAGACACTTTAGAAGCAATTGTGTTATTTTCGAATAGCTCTGCTGGCGGCATTGACGGAATTAAGCCTCAACATCTTAAAGATCTTGTAAGCGCTTCTACGGGTGACGCCGGCGGAGTACTTCTTAATGACTTTACAAAATGATGTAACTTTATGCTATCTGGTAATTTTAATCCAAAATTCGTATGGAGCAAGATTATGTGCCTTCAAAAAAAAAGGATAACGGTATCCGTCCTATTGCCGTTGGTTCCACATTTCGACGCTTAACTTCAAAATTAGCTTGCAGGCTCTTTAACCTTAAGGCGAAATTTCAGCCTACTCAACTAGGCTTTGGTACTAGAGGTGGCTGTGAGGCAGCGGTACATTCAGTGCGTACATTTTTAACAAACTCTGATGCAGATGTTCTTGTGAAGGTTGACCTAAGGAATGCTTTTAATTTTATCGATAGGGTAACCTTGCTGAAAGAAGTGGCTTACAATTCCTCCCAAATTTATTATTACGTTTGGCAAAGTTATAGTCAAAATACTAACTTGTTTTATGAAAACCACGTTATCGATTCTGTTGTTGATCTTTAGCAGGGTGACCCAATAGCTGGACCTATTGGGTCTGGACTCAAGCTACTTTACCTGTAAGATTTAGTGGTATTAGTGTGAGAAATCTTTCTAGCGTTGCATTGCCGTTGCATTGTCAGTGACTTATGTAACATAATTTTAAATAATAAAGTAGACCTGTGCTTTGCTACGGAGGCAGGGCAGACATGGCAAACGCTCGGTCCCGGTGAAAATGTTCCACTGGAAGTTAAACAACAAAAACAGTGGGATATTCCGTTGATACAGAGGGTGCAGAAAGATTTGTTTCATAATTTTCATAGTGACCAAGACAAGGCACGTCTTCTAGCTGTTTCGACAAGTCTCCGGCTCCACGGACTTTCATGTACGAAAAGTGCTGGTAGGTTTTCATGGCACGGTTCTTTAAACGATGTCATCCCTAGGGCTCTTGTCTCTATAAATGTTGCCTCGGTTTTAGAGCATTTGTGGAATATTTAGAGACGATGGCAAGAGACCCAACGGTATGACATTGGTCCCTTGGGAGACAGGAAAAGCCCTAGTGTGGGATGCTACTTGGGTAGACACTCTGGCGGCCTCTTAACTCAGGGGTACCTCGTTTAGAGCCGGGGCGGCACAGAGGCAGCTGAACTGAGTAAGTCACGCAAATATGAGCCTCTGAGAGATGACTTATGTTTGTGCCATTTGCTGTAGAGACTATCGGTCCGTGGGGTCCACGTGCGGTGAAGTTCCTGAAAGAAATCCATCCGCGGCTGGTTGTTAGTGCTGGTGATAAGAGGGCTGGTAATTTTCTCGCTCAAAGACTAAGTATAGCCATTCAGTGGGGAAAAGAAGCCAGCGTTCTTGGCACGATACTGCGAGGAGTAGGACTGTATGATAATGAAGGTACTAATTTTAGTTTTCTTTTATTATTGTTTTAATATTGTATATAATAATTTATTAAATATTGTATAATATATTAAAGTTCTATGTTATAGAGAAAACATATTATGTTTAATGGAAATAGTGATTAAACTGTTAAACGAAAATAAGTTAGAAGTTTGCGTTTTAACTTCGTGTAAAGTAATAAATAATCATGCAATATCCATACCCCTTGTAGATACCCTTATCTAAATTAATTACCATCAAGGGTGTAGTTAGACTGACGTACCGACATGGGGGTGTTAAATATAAATATGATAATTTGCTTTCATATCCCTTTGAAATAATATTATTTATTTTTATTAGCGCTTGGAACCGGTTTACAAATCACCGACTTACACATCAGTTTTTTTATCCATACTAGTAACAATATTAACAGTACTAATAACATGCCTTTTTATATAAGAAAGAGCAAACAAGCTTGCGGCTCACCAGATGCTAAGTGACTACTGCCACCTACAAACAACTGCACCTCCAAAGGAATTGCTACGTAGAACCAATCTGGTACGCGTTGACTTCAGTAACTCAGCGCAAGATGATGTAAGCCCGAAAGAACCTTGCACTACGAGTGATCGTGGGTACCGGCAGTAACATCAAAAACGACATCATTAGTAGAGATCAGAAAACGGACCGCATCTACACCTCCAGAACCTCGCACCAGTACACGCGCGCCCACCTGACGGGAGGTCAGTCTCACGTGAAATTCTGCGCTCATGGCACGGCAAGAGGGAAGCTGGGGACAAGTAAAAGTCCCGACAAAAACTACCCAAAAGCTGCAATGTAGCAGCCAGGACCGGAGAGCTGTGTTCTCGGACATGTTGCTCGAGTAATGAGTGTCATCTTGAAACCCGCAGTCCTACTGTCCCCAGAAAGGGGAGAAGAAGAACCATCGCAAGGGAATTGAAGGTACATTGCCGTTCTTATAAAAAAGAGTAGGCTTTTTTCTTGAAGGCCCCAAAGGAGTATCGGTCAGCACAATTCCCTGTTGGTATTCGATTTGACAAGGAAGTTGTGCGAGGAATAAAACTTCTGGTAAATGGCACAATGGTGGACCACCTGAGCTCTCCCCGTGGTAGATGAGATAATATATGCAAAGGGATGTATATTATTACGTATATTATTTAAACATGGTAGAGCCATACTGCAGCTTTATTAATTGTATAATTTTAGCACGAGTGGGTCAGCTCGACCGGGAAAAGGCCACGCTCTCACAGTATACCAGCGTAAAATAGCAGCTTAACACTGCTGTTTTACGTATAAGCAAGCACTTAACTGTCTCCAGAGTCAGGGTTGACCACATGGTACCTGTCAGGTGATAAGTGATGTGCTTGTAAAGTGTGTGTGTGTGGGAGTATGTACAAGTGTGACCTGACTTGACCGTTGAAGTCTGACCGCAGATCCACAGGCGTTGCCTCTCTCCAAAAGTGAGATCTCTCAAGGGGGGCGATCACCAATTGAAACTTCTGTCTTCATTTCACGATTTCAGTCTATCAACTTTATTGTACATTTAATTAATTTCAAACTCAAGGATAAGCCTCGTTAATTGTACTCAAACACGTGACACACGGCACAAGTAACAAACCGTCGTTCAAAGTTCAATATTCAAGGTTCCGGGTTCACTTAGCACAAATTTACAACCACACGAACGAACGCGATCTCTTCTCGAGTCACAAGGTTCAGCGTTCCAAACAACAAACTAAATTCTTTCGTACGATATGAAAATACCACGCCCGCGATTTGAACTCAAAATCAGCCACGCTGACACGCAAAACTAACTAAATAGTCAGCACACAAATAGGCACTTAACGCGACGTTACAATTAAACATTTACTTCCACAAACAATTAACCGGGCCACGCCCTCGAAATGGAATGCGAGCTTCAAATTCCAGACCGTTTGTCTGCTCGGCGTGTGCGCATGGTTCCACGTCACACAAGCAAGTTAAATATTGCAAAATGCACTTCAAAACGCAATCAGTATACAAATTGACGTAAATTACTTACAAACGAAATTACTTTAATTACTCAAATTCAATACAAGCCTCTTGTCACGAAACGTACAACTTAGAAAAACAAATTCAAGGCGGTCTACACGAAACCCAAATTTTTAATAGTAAAACGCGCACAAATACTCAAATTCTAGGCCACCAAAACCAAAACTGACCACGCGAAACCGCTCAGCGGTTACAAAAAAATACGCGAGTCGACAGCGCCGCTGCTGTCAAGCCACTGTTGCTAGCCCACGGCCGAAATCACGGAAGCCGGCACACTGCCCCCCCCCCCCGGCGGTGTTTACCTCACCTCGACAGTGTAGAGAAACGGAGACACTTTTTACTGGAAAAAAGGCATTCCATCTTAGCCCTCAAGGCTGACAACTCATCTGCATTTTGATTCAAAAACGAGGATATATGTAGATGTCTATGAACCACAGCAACCACTTACCATCACGTGGACTGTGTGCTCGATTTTCACCCGTATCCTATAAAAAGAAACATTCATTCGATCTTAGTTTTCAGAGGTGATAACGCGTCTGTAGCTCTCTTTGTTTGTAGTTCTTTGCTGGTGTCCATGGGCTACAGTAATGACTTATAATCATGTAGACTGTAAGTTCATTTGTTACGTCAATTTTGACCAGTGGTAAATAAATTTGTTACTCTTTACAAATAAAAGTCTGCGGTAAAATAATCTTGACTCTTTAAATCATCTTTTCGTAATATAAAAATTGCCTTTCAATGAAAAACACAGAGTTATCTTTTTTGTTGTTGTTATAAATCCTCCTAGTATTAAGCCATTTAACAGACCTTTGTAAACTTCATTTCTTTTCTTAATGGAACATTTTTGTACAGACTATTAAGCCTAATGTTTATTTCATTTAGTTTCCGTCCCGCAGCGTATAATTTAAGGAATACTAGGTGGTAGAACTTCTGCTCAGGGAAGATCTATAATAATGTATATGACTTTATTATACACCGTAAACAAAAATTACAAAAATAAGGGAATTGTGCGCCTTAACACTTTGACAGCCACGCATATTTTAGCGCGCATTCCCCTGTTCTGCGCCATTTACGGCATTTTTGTAAGTTTTATTTAAAAAGAACTAAAAAAGTAATACATTTGCTTCTTTTTGTATATGCTAGAATAACTAATTTAATTTTATAATAAAAAATAAAACAAAGTAAATTAGTTTTTATTTTATTTAAAAAAAAACCAAAACAATAATAGCCATTTTCTACAAAAAGAAAACGCTTACATAAATGTAAGTATGCGATTACGTGGTTTTTTTTTCAATCCTACGCCGTGAAATCTTTTTTAGTATGATACTTTTCAAAGCAGGGATAGTGGCAGAGTAGAATTTTTCATACTGGACAGTAACATCTTCTTCCACCATTTCGTGGACTTTCCGTGAAGGGAATAATATGACACGTGCAAAACTGAGCGTCACGACCCAGGATCGTGATCGGCTGTCAAAGCGTTAATAAGTAGTACAATGGGCGATCTTGTCGCTAAAACGATCTCTTCCAGGCAACCTTCGGATGGACAGAAACTTAAGTACACGGTGGTACCTAAATAAATTGAGCCACATTTATTTTATACTTAAATAAATACCTTACATACAATATTATTCCTTTATAATATTTTTATTAATGTTATGAAAATAAGCATAATAAATAATAATTAAAACGACGTAAATGGCAATAACAGATCTATGCTCAGCTGTGAAGAACTCACAGCAGAGAACTTGAACTCAACAGTGAGGTGTGATGATGATGATAATGATGAGAACTCCTTTTTTACCTAAGAGCCCGTCTAGGTATGTACTTTTACCTATTTCTATCACAAAATAGAGGGACTTCAGGCTATAAAGCATTTCATCTTAGTCCTCAGATGTGAGATGATTTGTTGCCTTCCTTATTTGAAGTTGACTGCAAGTTTACACGGACTGCAGTAGCCATTTGCCATCAAGTATGAGTTTACCTTTACGCGCATGCATAGTTGTACGTTAATATCAATAAACTGCAAAGAGCGACGCCAAGCTTTTTTTAGAGCTATTGGCTTTGATTATTTTCATTCTGATATAAGTTTGTAATTGTAACAACGAAAATAAATTTAGTTTCATGTCGAACATCTTCTCCAACAAGTTGGGGACCGTGACAGAACCAGTCTACAGTCTACGTTTTAGCCGAATTGTCTTTAAAACGCAGTCGTCGAATAACGGGACTGAAAAATTCATCTCCATAAGATTTGCAACCAATATTACACTACTGGAGTATTTCGCAAGCAAATCAATAGTTGTATCCTGGGCGAACATAAAGAACCTTAACGGAAGTAAGCCGGTTCCTTACATATTTCTTTTCCTATTTCTTCTTCTTTTATGTGAACATCTTAGTTACTCTCAGACGCCTGCTCAAGTATCTTGCATACGCGTTCCTTACCCTCTAAGCTTATAAGATAATCATCATTATTACAAAAACATTAAATGTTTGCATCATTATAAATTCCAAATTTATAAACAATATTTTGGCTATATATAAAACGGAAGTAAGTGTAGGGTGATAATATATGACTAATTTTATTTTTGTGTTCTTTCATTACATTTCTACGGTTATTTTATGAATAAATAAGTATTAGCTTTTGGTATTTACTTATAAATATATTTATTCCTGTTAATTTTTCTAGTGACACTATTTTATTTTGTACCCACATTTAAAATTATAGCTTCTTTGTTTAATAGTTAATTACGAATAATTACAGAAACATACAATAAATATACAGTTTGGTGTATTGCTGTAGAATCGGTGCCAGGCTGACACAGCTTCAACCTGCTTCACCCCCAGTGATTCTGAGATAAACTGGTTTTTTAACACATTTAATTTTGTTAATTCATTGTTTCGCCCAGCTTATGACGGATTATGACTCAATTAGCGCAGTCAAAGAACGTAAAGAATTAGTGAAAAAGTTTAGTTCAATTTAAAGTCGCTCGAATTACAGACGTTCGAATTACAGGCACTCGACCTAGAAACGGAGTAAATATTCCGTAAATTAGACCGGACAGACTAAATAAATGATCACTCGTGTCTAAATGGCATGCAAATTACCCTTTGACCTCGATAATAGGTAGTTCTTACGATATTACACTTCAGTTTTATTAAAGATGTTAAAAAATTAATAGAAGTAAGTGTATGTAATTTATTAATAGTTAAAAAAGACTAACTTCTTAGCGGTCAGCAACCGCAGAGTCTATTTCACCTGAGAATACTTCGTGTCTCTACACGAAGTATTCTCAGGTGAAATAGACTCTAGAGGCGGAAAACTTGTAGTTTTAGTGATGGTGGGAATAGTGGTACTGGGATTAGTGGTAACCGGGACAATGCAGTTGAGTGAGGGCGGCAGGTGCTCTTCAAACTAGGTAAGACACATAACTTTATTTTATTACGTGGATCTAAAATTCATTTTAAATATTTTTAATAAAATGGATTTCCGCAAACTAACACCTCATTCGATTAATTAATTTTAATTTTATTTATAACCATAAAAAATTATCCCCGACAAATAGACAAAAATTTTAGAAATGGCTACTCATGTCTTAATGGCATGTAAATAACCCCTTCAGCTTTATAAAAGACGGTATTTTAATTTTAATTACTAGGTTGATCAATAAGTTTTCGGAATAAGACACTTATCAATGAGTTATAGAAATGCGTTCTCATAGAATTACGTAGGACACTCAATAAGTTTTAAGATATATAAAAAGTATTCTAGATGCTATTAATATTTATTTTACATCTTTTCAAAATATTCTCCATCATACTCTATACAAAGTTCCATTCGCCTAAACCAACTCTGAAAACACTTTTGCCAGTCTTGATCTGACAGGTCGGAAATCGCTTTTTCGTAGGCAGTCACAGATTCTTCGGCGCTTGAAAAAAACTTGCCTTTTATTTTTTATTTGACACTTGGGAACAAAAAGAAATCATAAGGAGCTAAATCAGGGCTGTAGGGTGGGTGAATTAGAGTTTCATCACCAGATTCCTCAATAAAATATGCTTTTATTCTAAGGAAGTTATGTGAAGCGGCGTTCTCGTGATGCAGCATGATTCCACGAAGCCCGGTCTTTGGTCTTCTCTCCCGCACAGCATGAAAAGCTTTGGGTACTGCAACTGTAGTATACCATTCAGAGTTGACTGACCTACAATTTCCAGCATTGACTTTGACAAATGTCCGCTCCGCGAAAAAAGCTAGTCACCATTTTTTTGCCGACGTTGCGAGGTCTTTGCACTTTTGTCGGTAACTGTCCTTCTGAGTAAACCTATACCGATAATTGCCTTTTATTTCTGGGATCATATTGATAGATCCATGACTCGTCACCAGTACCGATTTCTGAAACACGCCTAGTTGCCCCTGTTTTCAAAACGTAGACACATTTCATGTCACCAATCCACACGAGTCTGTTTTTCGCTTTCGGAGAGCCAACAAGGAATCCGTCCTCACTCCAAAATGTTGATGTGGGATGGTATGAATGCTCCCCGAACTAATGCCTACAATATTTTCGATGTCCGTATATGTGACTCGTGGGTCTTCTCGCACCAACAGTAGTCCATACATTTTATGCCGTTACTGCTGTTTGCGGGGCCCCCGTTCTTTGGTCATCTTTAAGATAATTTTACCCCTTTTTGAATTCACCAAACTACCTAAAAATTGTTGCGTGTGATGGATCTGAGTCCCCTAATGCTGATTCTAACCGTTGTAAACTTAATTGTTCGGTTAAACCAAATTTAAAATCATAATAAATCATAGCGCACAAATGTTCACGACTGGTCGTCGTTCGTTCGTTTCGTTTTAAATGAAAAGTGCGGGAAGCGTTGTAGAAAAATTTACTTACTTAAATTATTATATATATATATATATATATATATAAGGCTAATAAATTTGCTTAACTAATGGCCAAATACTCAAACGCTTCTCAATTTTAAGATGTCGTTGAGTCTCGTGGTGTCATAGTCACTTAAAATCTTCATCAATCGGCATCTTAAATTTGAGTAGCATGTGAGTATTTGGGAATAAAACTTTTAGTTTGCGGGTGCGTTCCATTTCCAAAATTCGAGCATCTCAAAACTTATTGAGTGACTTATTGAGTACTCTATGTGCTTAAAATATTAACTTATAATACAAGTTATAATTCCTTTTTTATTCGCATTTCATAAAAAGAAATATTAAAAAAAATATTGTTCCGTTTGAAAATAACAATTCCTTGCAATTGAAAAAGAAATCGGTTGTAAACAATATGGCCTCGAGTTGCCCCATGTCAACATGCATTTATGTATATCTTCAGTAGGAAAATTTAAAGTTAATCTCATAAAAAAATGAGTTGGGACAGTTATCGGTACTCATGAGCCGATTCCTTCTGGACTATACATATTTATTTAGCTATGACAACGGTCGCTACGTTAGAAAATGTTAATGAAATCGAAGTAATTTTTTAAGTTAGATTGACGTGTGACTATCCGATATTTATCTGAGATTCTAAAGTTATAGTTTGGAACTTATAAAGCTAAATTTACATCGATCAATAATAAAAAAACTAGATACAAAATCAGTGACAAAAAATGTCCTTACCGAATGAGCGCCCGCTCGAGTATTTGGGTGCGCTTTTAATTTATACGTAGCTTTGTGAATACAACTTTAGGCAATGAATTTATGGTTGAATTTACTTTGGGGACAGTTTTAAGAGAACTTTTACATGGAATTGTGTATTTAGTTTTTTATTAGTCATCGATGTAAATTTTGCAATAATTTAAGTAAATTCAGATCCTTTTTGCGCTCGTTTCGTAACCGTAGATGAAAAATGGGTGGACTATTCTAACGAGAAGACGAGAAATCAAAGCAAGGAGCTGAGGAATTGTTCGGACTAATTCCAGCCGCTCAATTTCACCATTGCACATCGCCACAAAACTCGTGTTACCATCCATACCATCTGGATGATTGGCAGTCCACCACTGTGCGATTTAGAAGAAGTTTTCTCCCTCGCACAACTTCCTTGTGGAATCAATTACCACCAGCGAATTTTCCGGATCGATACGACTTAGGAACCTTCAAGAAAAGAGCTTACATCTTTCTAAAAGGCCGGCAACGCATCTGCAATTCCCCTGGTGTTGCGGTTGTTCATGGGCGGTGGTAGTCACTTACCATCAGGTGAGCCGCATGCTCGTTTGCCCCCTCTTCTATAAAAAAAAAAGTAAGTTGTGAAAAAAGCCGTCTTCCCCGCCAGACAAGAGATTCAAGTTCTCAGCGTCCACTGGAAAAAATTATTTAGGAGAAAATAACCAGTGATTATTACGTATAATTTATTGAAAACTACTAAAGAATAAATGTCGAGGAAAATTGTGTGTTGGAGTGCTTTTTAACCTACTTCAAAAAGGAGGAGGTACTCTTCTTAACTGTATGTTTTTTATGTGTGTTACCCTATAACTTTTTCTTGATTATTTTTTTATTTGAGAGCTGGTTCTTCTCGTATGATCCCATATAAATTTAATCAAGGTCTGACCAGTAGTTTTTGAGTTGTTCTTAATAATTTATATTGAAGTCGGTGGTATAAAATTTTTAATTTTACCACTTGTCATTATGATAATGCCTCTGTCCAACGATATGATGTTACAGGCACTGCCGCCCAAGTGATTTTCACCTTTTCACTCACTTGAATAAGCACTTGCGTGTTATAAAATTCGACGGCGACGATGAGATGACGTGTACTGTAGAGGCCCTTTTTGATTACCATGACCAAACTTTTTTTCCAAAGGAATTAACCGACTTTTAAAACGTTATTTAAGACGTATTAGCTTAAGGGAATTCGATAGATTGGGGCATAATGACAGTTGGACGTAAGTATACTGCGCATCGCGGCTGTAAGTACGAAACATTATATTTGTCTATACAACTACGATTCGTGGTTGATCCACCCTGCAGCGTAATAATGTCCACCAGATCAAATTTCGGTCACGGCATTCAGTCCCAACGGAAGTAAGTCATCTGCGCAGCACATGAACATAACGCACGGCTGAGTGCGCAAGCACAGATGCACTCTCACGATCCTCCCGCAATCCGACACGACCGTAAAGAAATCGAGCGCGGAGCCAAAGGTTTTAGGTGCATTCCGAGGCGTGAAAAACCACGAACTTCTTGACTACTGAGTATTTATTAAGAGAAAAACCTAATAACCGATTTCGGTTCCTACCGGGATTCGAACCCGGACCACATGATTAGCACTCGCGCTTTAGAGTTCTTGATCAATGAGGTAGTTAAATGTGCCACGCTGTACCGAATTTCCCTGTCCAGTGATTCACATATCGGCTATTGTCTTACTATGTGTCTGCAAATCGTACAGTTAAAGTGACTCTATATCCTTCACTTATTAATAATGTATTTATGTGTATGCATATTAAATTATTATTATTTATATATTGGCTACAATTTGTTAAATGTATATTTTTTCTTATTTTAGTATTTTTTACAGATTTATATATTGGATTATGTCATGAATGATTCACAAGTGGAAAGGTGGCTTCATGAGCTAGATACTGAAGATGAAAAAGTGATTGAGAGTGAAAATGATGAATTTCAGCCAGAACCAGACTTGCAGGCCCTAGTTCGCGAGTCAGAACTCCGTGAATATGAAGAGAAAAGATTGAGTCAATCTGACGAAACATCAGGTTCAGATGACGTTTCACTCTCACAACTAGCAACCAAAAGGCGTGGTCCAGCTTATAAGTCAACGAACGGAACTATTTGGCACAAAGTTTTGTGAAATGGACGGCGTAACATAAAAGATTTTTGGGATAACACTCTTGTGGCATATACAATTTCCAAACCAGTACGGTTAGAATAGACCCGAAATTCCTAAGGGGTTCAAAGCTTCGAAGTCTGGCACTAGCAAAAGTTCTCTTTTTGAAAAGACCCTACACTTGTGTCCTACGTTCCTAAAATAAATAAGGTAGTCAACTTTCTGTCTAAAATGCATTATTACTTTTTATAATCGTGCTCAATCTACTCTCTCTCGTAATATATCTCTACTCGTAATGTCTACACCACATTTGGTGTAGACATTCTAAACAAAATGTGCAAGCAGTTATTGTTCAGCGTAATTGCCATCGATGGCTGCTAGTAATATTTTTTGATTTGATAAAAATTGTTGAAATCAACGCTCTGGTAATCAACCAAATTAACACCTCTGCCGAAAAAATGTCTTTAAAAAAAACTTTTTGCACGAATTGTCCTTCCTTTTGATAAAACCGCTTTCGATTGGCCGTGCATCAATTGAAACACTTCCACTACAACTTAAATTCAGGATGGAAGCACTTTTGGGCAGCACAATTCAAGAACCACAAGAGTCTCAACATGATTTGACTTAAAAGATAGGATGAGTTGGTTGATGTGCACTCTGCTCGCGAGCCCGAAATCGGTCGACAAAAAAGTGGTGCAAGACTTGCAATAAATGGTTTTGTCCCGATCACCAAGCAGTGGTGTATCCTGAACGCTATGAAAACAAATAAAATAGTAATAAAGTTTAGTTTTAAGTTAAAACAAAATGACGTTGATCTCAGAAGTGCCATTTTTTTTACTTTTTCTTATATTGTTACTAAATTGTTGATTCTTAAAAATTTATCTAAAAAGTAAGGTTTTAAAACTAAATAATATAAAAACCTTTTCTATTCCATTTGTTGTTTTAATAAGATAATTAGGAATATACAAGTTATTGAGATTTTAATATGGCCTACTATAGTAGGCCACGCGTGTACTCTACTAAAAAAAAGGAGCGCGTGTACTGTAGTGTTAAAAGGCGATGACATTAAAAATAAATAAAATTTACATAATATACATACCTCCCCTAGAATTTCATTGCGTTTCCAAAAACTCATTGATCAACCGAGAATAGGTATAGATAAAATATTGGTTAACGACTCTTAACAGGAAATTGAATTAGAACACTCCACACGGCTGATTAAAACTGCTTCAATATAATACAATAAAATCATATACAAATAACAAAATATTCAATAACAAAATATTTCGGATACAAAAAAAATCATAAGTTAAATGTTGCCTATTTCATTCAACATAAGACAATAATTACTGTCTGTGGCATAGAATTCAATTTAGCGTACGCATGTCTTAGAAGTGAATGTCTTAGGATGTTATACCCATATTATCATATGTGCACATTATTATAGACAGTTGCAAATAAAACGCATTCAAGAGAGGACGTATTTCATTACTCTATTTAAACCCCAAACAAAAAACAACTCTATTACAAGTACATAGTGGTCACAATCGAGCCGGATAAGTAAGGAGCTAACATCGTCGTAAACAGCTTTTGTTCATCGTCCCGAAGCTCGGACGCTTACCTGCGCTAAAAAAGAACAACAAGTAATATAAAAGTGAACAACAACGAACATTGCAGTGATATTTTGTGAAGCTTAATTATATCTTTTGTGAGTAATTTATAATGTCAAAAGTGGAAGAAATAATCGAACAATTAGAAGAATATTATAATCAAATTAACAAAACTCAGATTAATCTTAAAAAATGTCCTAAAACAAGAATAACACAGGGATATTTAGAAGTAAAGATTCAATGCATTGAAGAGTATTGGGTATCATATCGTGCGGCGCATCAAAACTTATTGAAACTAACATCGAAGAACGATAGACAAAAAATATCTCATTTTGTAAATAGCGAGTACGACAAGTGTGAAGAAGTGTTTACTTGTTTGAAAGGGGATATGGTGGACATGTTAAATGATATCAAAAACAATACTGGGAATAATACAAACCCTTCAACTTCGCCGATGTGTGAAAAACCCGTTGTTGACGTAAAGCTGCCCCGAATAAATCTACCTACCTTTTTCGGTGCATATGAAGAATGGCAATCATTTGAGGACACATTTATATCATTAATAGACAGAAATAATAGCCTTAGTGACGTACAGAAATTACATTATTTGAAGTCGTGTGTAGCAGGCGAAGCTAAAAATACTATAAACCATTTTCAAGTGACGGATAAAAATTACGAACCAGCGTGGAAAGCCTTAAAGAATAGATATAGTCATAAGCGACTAATAGTAAATGCAATATTAAAGAAATTATTTTCTTTGAAGAAAATAAATACCCAATCACCAGCTCATTTAAAAGTTTTAATTGATAATACAAAAGAATCTATTAACAGCTTGAATAATTTAGATATTAAGACAGATTCCTGGGATCCGTTATTAATATATATATCAATCCTAAAACTAGATCAAGAGTCACACAGAGATTGGGAAACTTATGTAAGCAGTGGACATCCAAAGGATATGCCAACATTTGATAATTTCGTAAGTTTTTTGGAAAATAGAATTCATACACTTGAATTAACATCCACGTCAAGGGAGAAGGTTCAAAGGTCGTATCACATCAGCGCCGCTGCTACTACTGTTCAATGTGTTCTATGCAATAAAAACCATTTCTTATGTCACTGCAAAAAATTTGGCAAATTAGATCCTGAAAAAAGAAGTGAGTATGTAAAAGAAAAGCGTTTGTGTTACAACTGCTTGTCAACTGGTCATCCAGGATATTACTGCAAGCAAAAAACATCATGTCGTGTATGTGGTAAACGTCACCATTCACTTCTACATTCTTACAAGAAGAAAGAGGTGACCTTTGATAAAGAAGAAAACAAACATTCACCAGGGTTAAACTCTTTACACACAAATGTAGAAGAAACTGAGAAGGAAGAATCGGATGTATCAATAGCTTCACACTTTACGTCCAATACTAAAAATGTTTTACTGGCTACCGCTTTAATACCGATTAAAAGTGACACAGGATATGTCACTATGTTGAGAGTACTAATTGATCCAGGTTCGCAGGCGTCTTTCATTAGTGAGAGAGCAATACAACTTTTGCAACTCAAAAGAAAAAGGGTACATGGCACTATTTATGAAGTTGGTTCTACCAAAACATCAATAAGTCATGTGGTGTGTTTTGAAGTATTATCAAACTACGAAAACCAATTTAAACTCAATGTTAAAGCGTACGTTTTGTCTACACCATTGACTACAAAGCTACCTTGTAAGACAATAGAACCGATGAACAATTGGACACATTTAAAAGAACTTACTTTAGCTGATCCTCATTTTACCACACCAGGAAGAATCGATGCGCTGTTAGGAGTTGAAGTATATACAGAAATATTAAAAGGCAATGTTATCAAGGGTCCACCAGGTACTCCAAGTGCACAAGAAACCAGCTTCGGATGGATACTATTTGGAGAAATATCAAATACTTCATCTTCTGAAGACATCATAGTAATGCATCATCATGTTGACGTAGATAACATGTTAAGAAATATGTGGGATATAGAGACTACAGAAAAAAGAAATTTCACAGCCGAAGAAAGATTATGTGAAAACATTTACGCTGCCACACATTCAAGAACAACAGATGGTCGATATATGGTTAAACTACCATTTAAAAATGTTAATTACTTAGGAGAAATAGGAGAAACAAAAGAAATTGCATTCAAAAGATTTTATTTACTAGAAAGAAGGCTAAATCTAAACAAGACGCTCAAACAAGATTATATAAGAGTAATTGAAGAATACATTAAGTTAGGATATATAGAAGAAATACCACATAAGGAAAGAAATAATCCATCAATATACCTTTCACATCATGCAGTGATAAGAGAAGACAAAGAAACAACACAATGCAGAGTAGTGTTTGACGCATCTTGCAAAGGAGCGAACAATAAATCACTGAATGATGAATTACTCGTTGGTCCACAATTACAAGAAGATTTAAGAAGTTTGATAATCAGATGGCGTATGAAGCCAGTATGTTTTATAGCCGATATCCAAAAAATGTATTTACAAATCCTAGTGACGAAAGAAGATACCGATTGTCAAAGAATATTTTGGAGAAAAAGTAACAAAGAAGAACTAAAAATATATCGTTTAAAAAGAGTAACATTTGGGTCTTCATCTGCGCCTTATCTTGCGGTTAGGACGCTTGTGCAGCTCTCAAAAGATGAAGAAAAAAATTATCCAGAAGCAGCTAAAGTAATAAGAGAAGATTTTTATGTAGACGATTGTATGAGCGGTGCGATGACAGAACAGGATTGCATTAAACTTGGTCAGCAGCTTCAAGCTATACTCAAAAAAGGAGGATTTAAATTACATAAATTCGCATCTAATAATAAAAACTTCTTAAATCAAATCAATTCGGAATTGAGAAGTTCTAAGGCCAGTATTAATATAAAAAGCGACAGCACCATTAAAGCACTCGGTCTAGCATGGAACATGAGTACGGACATTTTTCATTATCAGCTCAATTTGCCGCCGATACCAAAAGAAATAACCAAAAGGAATAAGGAGTAAGGAAGACATTCAACGCCTTTTTGATCCGTTGGGTTGGCTTGGTGCAAGCATAATTCCAGCAAAAATTTTAATACAAAAACTATGGCTAAAAAACCTTAATTGGAATGATAAAATAGATGAAGATTTAGAGAAAGAGTGGTTAATATTGAGAAAAAGTTTTAAACAAATAAAAAACGTGGAAATTCCCAGATGGATTGACACAGAATGTGAAGACAGCAAAAACGTAACCCTTCATGGTTTTTGTGATGCTTCAAATAAAGCCTATTGCGCAGTAGTATATTGCAGAATAGCAAATAATAAAGGAGAAATTAAAACGAATATTATTGCCTCGAGAACACGAGTCGCCCCTGTAAAACCACTTTCATTACCTAGGCTTGAGCTTTGTGGGGCAGTTATTTTGGCAAGGTTGTTAACACACATAAGAGAAGCTATGAGATTATCACCTACCAAAGTGTTTGCTTGGACGGATTCGTCGGTTGTACTCTCATGGTTGTTCGGAGATCCGAACCGTTGGAAACCGTTCGTTAGTAACAGAGTAGTTGAAATATTAGACAATCTTTGCAATACTCAATGGTTTCATGTAAAAACGAATGATAATCCAGCAGATATTGGATCAAGAGGAATGAATTTACAACAACTTATTCAATTTAAACAGTGGTGGGAAGGACCTGCTTGGCTGAAGGAGAAAAACATAGAATACTCAAGACCAAATTTGATACCGACTGATATAGAAAGAATAAAAAATATTCAGGTGAATTTAAAAACAGAAACAAAGAAACAGAGAATTAAATTAGAAAATTTTGATTCACTACAAGAACTCTTAAAAGTTGTAGTTTATTGTTCAAGATTTATTAATAGTAAGAAACAACCTGACGAAATAAGAAAGAATATTACAACTGAAGAATATGAAAATGCTTTATTAAAATGTGTAAGAATTGTTCAGAAAAGAGAATACGAAGAAGATATAAAAAATATACGAATGAAAGTAAGAGTAAAAAAAGGAAGTAGTTTGAAATCATTAAACCCTTTTCTTGATACTCCAAATATACTTAGGGTGGGCGGAAGACTTCAAAGATCGGAATTAACACAAGAACAAAAACATCCAATCATACTGAGCTCAAGCAATCATTTGACTTCTTTGTTAATAGCAGATGCACACAAGAAAACCTTACACGGTGGTATTCAACTCATGCTCTGCTATCTTAGGAATAGATTCTGGATCATTCGAGCTAAGAATGCGATTAAATTTTATATACGAAATTGTATAGTATGTGCAAGACAAAGGGCTACCATAAGGACTCAAATCATGGGTGAACTTCCAAAGGCACGAGTGACTCCAGCCCGACCGTTTCTCCACAGCGGAGTGGACTTTGCTGGTCCATTGCAAGTTTTGCATTCTAAGGGGAGAGGCGCCAAGACAAGCAAAGCATACATCGCCATTTTTGTATGCATGGTCACTAAAGCCATACATTTAGAATTAGTCGGAGACCTCACCGCTGAATCTTTCATAGGAGCCTTTCATAGATTTGTTGCTAGAAGAGGCAAATGTTCGCATATATGGAGTGATCAGGGAAGGAATTTCGTAGGAGCAAATAAAGATTTAGCAGACGCCTGGAAGCAGGCACGTTTAGAAATCCCTGGCTATCTGATAGACACATTAGCTCTCGACGGAACTCAGTGGCATTTCATACCTCCTCATAGCCCCAACTTCGGTGGCTTGTGGGAAGCCGGTGTAAAATCTACGAAATACCACCTTAGAAGAATTATGACGAGAAACTTAACACAAGAAGAAATGACGACAGTGTTATGTCAGATAGAGGCATGCCTTAACTCCCGCCCTTTGGTACCTATCGACACTGAAGACGTAGACGTCATAGACCCATTAACACCGGGTCACTTTTTAATTGGTGAAGCTCCCATATTGCCACCAAGTCCAGACTTACGTGACATCAACGCAAGTAAACTCACACGATGGCAATTTACTCAGAAAATAGTAAGAGATTTCTGGCAACGTTGGCATACAGAATATTTGTCACGCCTCCAAGAAAGGACAAAATGGATAAAACGTGAGTCAGAGTATGAAATAGGTGATATAGTTCTCCTCAAAGATGACAACTTGCCACCAGGGAAGTGGCTACTCGGTCGGATTATGGAGAAGTACCCAGGACCGGATGGTATAGCCCGAGTATATGGTGTTAAATGTGGCACGAATATATTAAAACGCTCAATTTCCAAATTGTGTGCTTTGCCCATTGAATCTAAATAAATGTATATCGCAATTAGCAATTAATATCTCAAATGTAAAAAAAAAGGGTTAATCTTAAGTTCTATGTATTTTTAGATTTATAAGTCATACTTTATTGCTCTCATCATGTTTAATTTTATTCATAAGATAGTGAATAATGATAAGACACACTTTATTGTTTACATTATGTTTAAATTTTTTATAAGATAGTGATAAGTCATACTTTATTGTTTAGAATACGTTTAATTTTTTATTTTTAATACAGTGATAAGTCCTTCTATATTGTTTAATGATAATGGTATTATATTTTGATGCTATGTTAAGTGCATTACCTTTGTTAGCCTCTGAAATTTGTAAAATAGTATTAACAATTTTACTTATAAATTTAATGTTTATAACTTCTTTATAAAGGACAGTCGTCCTTTGGTGGGCGGTATGTCTGTGGCATAGAATTCAATTTAGCGTACGCATGTCTTAGAAGTGAATGTCTTAGGATGTTATACCCATATTATCATTTGTGCACATTATTATAGACAGTTGCAAATAAAACGCATTCAAGAGAGGACGTATTTCATTACTCTATTTAAACCCCAAACAAAAAACAACTCTATTACAAGTACAATTACCGAAAGTCCGAAAGTTTTGCTTATACTATACTTTTAAGAAAATAGAAAGAAAGAAAGAAACACTTTATTTTAAACAATACAATACAAATTTATAACATATTTTATTTAAAAAATTTGGCTTTGTACATCAAAGGCATGCCCCAAAATATAATTACTCAGCATGAGTTGAGGCGAAATCACAATGCTTATTTTCAGTAACGATAAAATAGTAACACAAATAATTCCAAAGTCATTTAATGGTTCAAAGCGTTGTAATGTTTTTTTTTTGATAATTATAAAGACAAAATAAAAACAATAATATGTTTATTATTGGATTTGAATTCCTATTATAACGTTAAAGAATAAAAGCAATTTAAATGACAAATTTTCCCAGATAGCTTAAATCATGTTTTATCAAAATATGGAAGACACCGTAGGCAAAAAATTGTAAACATAAAGCAATCATTTAAAACAAAGCAACAAAGAAACTTTTGAATTCGTAAAGCTTTGAAAAATGGAAAAAATGTTTTTGTTATTTGAAGTGCCTTTGCGGGAAAGTAGTCTTTAAAGAGAATTAGGAATTAGCGAATTGTATCATAATGCGTGTAAATAATATAAAATTCTCCTTTCACATTTTGTATTGTTAGAAGAAAATCTAAATCAAGAGTAGCAACACCGCAGCGGGTAAGAGTATTATATAAATTAAATTTAACTCAAAGAACTGACAATCGATGGAGAAGAAAGGTACTCGAGTAGCGTTCTCATACTGTTAAGAGAAGTGTAGGGCAGCCTAAACACATGTAGGAAGTGGACAGATGCAAGTGACCAAATATAGTTTTATCTGACATTCTTTAGGTCAGGTTTAAGGTTATGTTTTGAAATGAAATTACGTAGGACTGCAATTACGATGATTGAGATGGAAATTTAATAAAAAACTAATGATTTAAAATTAAAACAACAAAAACTAAAATACAACATGTCGAAGTCAAAATTATTATTATAATATATAAGAGGTTTGTACCTATGTACTGGCTCATAACGATATCCCTCGAACCACAAGGCCTAGAGACATGAAATTTAGTAGGAATATTCCTTTCGCCGAGTAGAGGTCAGCTCAGAATGGATTTTACGAAATTCCACCCGCAAGGGGCGTTAAATAAAATAAATAAAATAAATAAAAATGGTCTCTGTTTCTCTAGACTCACATTACGAAACATAGCAGCATTTAGCTGCTATTCGCTGGTATTCTGTGAGAGCATGGTCCTTTCCCGATCGAGCCAAACCATTCGTGCTACAACTATACTACTAATATAGCTGCAGCATAGCGCTACCACGTATAAAGTCACTATAATACCAGACTATGAGGAACTCCATCTTATTACTCAGAAGTGACAACATACCTATACAAATAAATAAAATTGAAGTGTCTGTTTGTAATGTCAAAATAACAGCTTTTACTACATATGAAAGTTTATACAGTACTTATAACAAAAACACAATTTTTTAAATTTTTGTCTGTCTCTTTGTTCCGGCTAATCTCTAGAACGACTGGACCGATTGTGACGTGACTTTCACTGGTAGATAGCTTATGTTATAATGAGTAAATTAGGATACTTATATTATAGAAAAATAGTTAGGGATCCGCGCAACAAAATTAAACCTCTAAATTACACGTGCGCGATGTCGCTGGGAAAGGCTAGTCTGTAATATTTTTTGTTTGAAACTGGTTGCAGGAATCAATGAACTACGATCAGGTGGACTATATGTTTGTTTTCCAATTCAGTTTTATAAAAAAAAAAATTGCCTTAATCAACTCCCTCGGCGGGTATATAGTTGGCATTGTACCATACCTCTCGGCCTCGCATATCTACTTCTCATCGTCATTACCGCCATCTATTGGAGTCTACGAGATCTTATGGGGATTTAAATAAGTCGAAATTTCAGTCAGACAGACAGATCAATCTTTTTCAGTGTGGTATGTCTCTTCCAACTATATTAATTGTATACTTGTAGCACGAATTGGTCGGCTAGACGAGAGAAGGACCACGCTCTCACAGAAAACCAGCGTAAAATAGCAGCTTAATGCTTTAGTGTTTCGTAATGTGAGTGTAGAGAAGCAGAGACCCTTTTTATTGGAAAAGAGGCATTCCATCTTAGTCGTCACAGCTGACAACGAATATGCATTTTGATTCGCATACAGGATATACGTAGATGTCTATGAGCCACAGCAACTACTTACCATCAAGTGGACTGTGTGCTCGCTTGCACCCTTATTCTATAAAAAAAGAGTGGAAACTATCATAATTAGTGTAAAGTCTCGCTTAATATAAATAATAAAAATAAAAATAAACCTTTATTATTTTCTCCCACAAATTGTACAATTGCATATTTTATCTTTTAAAAACATATATATTTTTTATAAAAAAAATACAAAGAGGTACATAAATTTGTGGGAGACGGGAGTCCACACTAGGATACCCTGTGCTATGGATCTCCCGGCTCCCCATAAGAATGATCAACTAGATGTTTCTTTTTTTTTTATTATACGTATATAGCAGAGACTTTTTTCCGTTTGCGAGAGAGCATACGCGCAAGCAGTTAATCTTATTGTTTGTGTGTTTGTGTGTGTGTGTGTGTGTGTGTGTGTGTATGTGTGAGTGTGTGTATGTGTGTATGTGTGGGTTAACTCGTACGTGGTATGTTAAGATGCAATCTGCAGTAATTGTTCTGTTTTTTAGTAATCAAGTTTAAGCAGCCAATTTGAAATTTTCTTTTTACATTCAAATTTAGTTAGGTTAATGATACGGTGTAATTTGTTTACTTTGTTATATAATCGACTACCTACCTCTAAAACTGAAAAACTTTTGAGCAAAAAATGTTTTTACCGGAATAATTTCACAGACTTCATAATCTCTCCTCGTACCAGAGTTCCTTATATTATCCAACAAATCAATACAACTATGTTTTTTTAAGATTATTGATAATATGTAAATTTTTCGAACCGTTAACAAATATGTATATTATATGTAATTTAAAGACCGTATTACATTGATCGACCGTGTAGTGGCGGTGTAAGTATATACACTACCCCAAATCGTCCCGTGTATGTCATAACACATGAGAAAATAGGCAGCAGCGTCTACAAAATAACTTAAAAAAAAGAAACTGCGATTAGCAACCCGCCTGTCATGCCTGTTAACTACTGCAAATGTTCCCCGTATGAAGTAATCTATGCGAAGGCATGTTTACCAGTGGACTTTGATAGACAGAAATGATGATGATAATTGCAGTATTAAAACAAATTAAAAAAAATGTAAAAGATATATAACACATATGATTTGTTTAACAAACACTGTAAATGGACAAACATGGGCAATATTCAGATTATATATTTTTTTTAAATATCATAAACATGAGAGTTAAGTTTAAGAGTACGTACGTAAGAAACATTAAGTGCATGCGTGACACAAATCAATTCCATTAAACTGTCTGGGCTTCCACATCACGCAAATTAAACTTTCCAAGTCTGTACTATTTAATAGTTTTATCAACTAGTTAAGTATTATATTCTCCAAATAATTTTTATGAAGTTATGGTAACGAACGAGTAATAGTCTCGTCACGTGATGGTAAGTGGAAACTATTTCCCCTAGACATCTACCTTCCATGCTTGATTAGAATCAAAATGTAGATACTTTGTCACCCCAGAGGACTAAAATGGAATGCCGCGTTTCCAGTGAGAAGTGTTTTTGTTTATCTACACTCACCATACGAAACACAGCAGCATTAGGCTGCTATTTTACGCTGATATTCAGTGAGAGCGTGGGTCTTACCCCGGTTGAACCGACCCTTTAGCGCTTAAAATCATAATAAAGTTGCATGGCTCTACCATGTATAAAAAATGCAAGTATAAATTGGAGAAAATATTGGATGAAGTACATTCTAAATTTCTTTAAAGTTACATTTCCGTTAAAGGAATTTAGACGTCACCTTCAATTAACATATATAAATGCTGTAGTTAGACTTTGAGGAATGATCATTTCTGCGTAACGAGTACGTACATCAGTGGTGGTCTTGAAGTATCTCCAACAAGTTTTTTTTTATAAAATAAGAGTAACAAACGAGTACGTAGCCCACCTGATGATAAGTAGATGCTATAGTTCATGGATATTCAATGATAATAATAATATTTATTGAACGCAAAAACACTACATAAAACAAAAAATATATTTACATCTACCATCGATAAAGAATCAAAATGCAGATGCGTTTTTACCCATGACGACTACAATGGAGTGACTCGTCACCATTTAAAAGGTTATCATGTTATCTTCATTACTTATTTACTCTTTGAGTCGACGTGACCCATTCGTCCTGCAGCTATGCATAGTTAGCATAGCTGCTCTACCACGTACACCACTGAACAAACAATTACATAATTCATTGAAATAAACCAAATAAGATAACTTGGTGTTAAGCTGTCACGTAGTTAGCAAATATAAATGCAAAAAAAATCCAAAACATTATGAAGAATGTTTCGTAAAACTTATTCTGTGATTTTTCCACATAAGGGAGATATTTTCAGTAATTCATTAGAAGACATTCATCAGAACAACGTATACGTATTTAACTGTGTAGTGATGGTGTAAAAAAATCCTATACCCTATTTTTTTCTATAACGTAATGCATAAATTCAAAGAAAGTATTACCTACCTACCTAGTTAAAATATTTCACTAAACAAAAACTATTTAAAGAGGGTTATTATAATAGTATAAATGAATACATTTTTATTTTATTAAAAAAAAAACAAGTTTTGTATACATTTTTAAAATTATAATTTATATATCTGCTTAGATTGGATATTACTTTGAAATGCTGCAAATAGTTTGTAGCATTTGTAAATATATTGTAAATACATATTTACAGTTAAATAGAACGGTTTAAAAAATCTTTAAGAGCAGAAGTGCGGTGGATTTGTTTTGATTGGATATTACTTTAAATGCTGCAAATAGTTTGTAGCATTTGTAAAAGTATTGTAAATACACATTTACAGTAAACTAGAACGTTTAAAAAAAAATTAAGAGCAGAAGTGCGGTGGATTTGTTCTTCAAGAAAAGTAACAGTACTCTCTTGAAGAGCTACAGACCAATTTTCCTTCTGAGCCGCATCTACGTGCTGTTTTCGAGAGCCAATACGAATCGTCCCACACGGAGAATCGACAACTTCCAGCCTTCCGAACAAGCCCGTTTCCGAAAAGGCTTTATTACCATAGACCACATACATACTCTTCGGCAAATTATACAACGGACAGAAGAGTACAATCTGCCACTTTATCTTGCGTATGTGGACTATGAGAAAGTCTTGGATTCCGGTGAAATTCGGGCAGTGCTGCAGACCTTTCAGCAGTGCCAAGTTGACTGTCGATATATCGAAGTGCTGAAGTGCTTGTGCAGTAGGGCTACGATACAGCATCAGAGTACGAAACCGTACAAGTACTAAACTGCAGAGAGGTGTAAGACAGGGTGACGTACTATACCCGAAACTCTTCACCGCTGCATTGGAAGACGTTTTCACTGGAAAGGATACAGTATTAACGTCAATGGCGAGTTCATCGCCTACCTTCGATTTGCCGACGATAACCTGAGCACTATGCTCAATGACTTCAGTACCTTCTCCCAACGCTCTTAAAATAAACATGGACAAAACAATAGTCATGTGTAACGTCCATGTCACACATATGCCTAAGAATTATTTGTCATATTATAAGTTAAATACAAAAAAAAAAACAGTTATATGCAGCCACCACTAGGCAGACTGGACAATTCGAGGAAACCAAGCTTATTCTCGTTACTTCTCAGCACGTTGGTCTTCTCAACACATTCATGGCACAACGCTGTTCTCATTGAGACAGGTCATTTCGACGACTTAGTGGCTTAGCAAGGAGTTGCTGCGCCAAGAGCTGCGGGTTTCAATCCCGCACAGAACATGTATTTGTATGGCCTACTAATAATTGATCCATGTCTAGATGTTTATCCTTGTTAAATTAATGTATGTAAACTGCCTCGCTGACACGGGAGAAAATCCTAGTGTGGGGGCAACTTTTGTTTAAAAAAAATACTGTATATATTCTTTCATTTAACAACTGCCTCGTTGATTCTGTGGTCGAAAGCGCGACTGTGCACAATCAGTTATTGGGTATTTCTCGTCGTCAAATCGAATCGAATACTTGTCTTTTTCTTTTAAGGTAATAGTTTGGAGTATGAACTGTCAAGTCAAATTTCAAAATGAAAAGTCCACTATGGGAAGACAACGTTCATAAATGAGAATTTCACTAGTGTATTCTTTATGGTAATCCATTTATTGCCATAAAGAATATACTTCAATCGATTTTCTAACTTATTTCATATTTTATTGTTTATTCGAATTCTAGATTGTAAAAAGAGCTACTTTTTTGTATCTTACTTTAGAAAAATATGGCCAATTTTTTAAAGTATAAACCAATTAGTTAACTTCAGGCCCAAAAATCCCATTCTCCTTTATAGTTTATATAGCATGTTAATATGTGGACAAATACTTTAATATCATTAATTTATTTTAGCCCATATAGTTTAAGTTAATAAAATTAAGTTATAAGTACTTTATAAGTATACATTTTTTACTTGAAATACTTTTATAAATATTCACAATGAACTCTTCTTCCTGCACATAGCAAAAAGTTATTTGGGGGTCGGCATATCATGTCTTTTTTCATCATTCCCCTTAATTAGCCGTTATCTCCTCGCTCACTCCTTGCTTACGCATATCATCCTTGACACAGCCTATTAACGTTTTCTTAGGCCTCCCTCTACATTTATATCTATCTAATTTTATAGCCAACATATTTCTTGTTATAATATGTGTACACGCTTTCCTAACTTTTCCGTGACCCCTTTTGACAATTCATTCAAATCATGCAACAACATTTTAATATTAAATTTATCAGAACGATGCAAAACTTTGTTACGTATGCTTAATTTAACAAAGTTGCAGACGACTTTATAAGCGAGTAAGGTATGACAAACTTTATTCAACAATAATTTTTCTGCCCCTCCAACGAAAGTTTTGTGTTGAAATTGAACACGTATATTAGGAGTGAGGGTAGATAAGTAATAAGTGTTAAAACTTTTCAACTCGTTAAAGTAGTACTTTAGATAATACCCAACTATTTTAATAAATGAACGCTACACAAACTTAGTAAAGTATTTACGTTATAAAATATTCATTGTACGCATTAGATAAATGAAGTATACAAAGTGATGGCAACACCACCCATCAGCCTTTTGCTTTTTCTAAAAGAATTACCACTGCGGTCAGAGTGACGACAACTCGTTGAAATCACGTAAGCTAGTTGTCTGTGCAGTAGATTATACTGCTTGAACGGGCAAGGGATTTTTAACTCTATTAGTTACTAGCCATCTGGATGCATGGCTCTCTACCACTGTGGACGGCCATGCATCCAGAGGAGTTTTCTTCCTCGTACAACTTCTTTGTGGAATTGTTTACCACCAGCGATTTTTTCAGACCGATACGACTTGGGGACCTTCAAGAAAAGAGCTTACTCCTTTCTAAAAGGCCACCAACGCGCCTGCAAATCTCTTGGTGTTGCGGTTGTTCATGAGCGGCGTTAGTCACTTACCATCAGGAGAGCCGCATGTTCCTTTGCCCCTACTCCTATAAAAAAACTATGCCCCCGGTTTGACCCACGCATATCACGTGTCTGAGCCGCGCGACATGTCATGACATCCAGTTCAAGCATTTTAGATAGCTGTGTATGGAAAAATTGGTAATATTAATGGACTACCTTTATCTCTCGGCATATGTACGTTAAAGTGAATTTTTATCCACTCTCCCTGCCCCTCCCGAGTGAGCGTTACCCCTTCCCCCTGCTCTGCCTCAAAAATTGTCCCGAAGCGTGGTTATTTCCATTTTTAAAGAAAATTGCACACTATACATGAAAAGTGTGTAGGCACGAAATGATCCTTGATAAATTTGCTATCAAACTTTTGCTTACATGTGCTGATAGATAAAAGTACTCTATTAATTTTGCCAATTTTTTAGCTAAAATGATTGAACTACCTTGCTCAGCGTTCAAGCGTTCACTCTCGTTTGTCTCAGTTTACATCGGGCGTCTATGGTTTATGCGTCGTTGGCACACCAAGCCGAGTATCTCTTTATCTATGCGTCTATGTGAAATACCATGCTATAAAAAGAAAATTTTATCTTCATAAAATTGTCTTAATGATGAAGTAAAATACGTTCGTAAGAATTAATATGTCATGCCAATAATAACGTTCATAAATCACTTCTTAATTTTCAATATTTTTTTTTGGCACAAAATACCTTATTGTGGCATACGTATAAGAAATAGGCATATGGTTTTTTTTGCTTTAAACAACCTTTTGATAAACATGTGACTTGGTTTAAAAACTCTTGGAACTGAATAAAATAATTTTTATTCAATATACATTATAGTACATAATACTTATTGAAAGTAATTTTCTACTTTTACCACTGGTTCGCAAAAAATATCTTTCCTGGGAAGAACTAGCAAGAAACCCAGTGGGACTTATTTTTTAAAACTTATGAACGTAAGTAAATATAAGAATACCGTTTGTCCCTTAAAATGTGGTAATATATGAGGTGATCTTTAGATTAATGAAAGAGAGAATCAAAGAACGAAAGAAATAAAGAAAAAAGGATGAAAGGAAGAAGAACATAGTAACGAAGTAAAGAAAGAACGAAGAAGAGAAAGAAAATCTTATTTAATAAAAACAAAAAGGTAAAAATGTTAAATAGTAAAAAAGAAGATACAGTCGATATAAGTCCCACAGCTGGACCTCCTATTCACATTTTTAAGAGCATTAGGTAAATTGTTACAATTGGCGGCACTTTGAATTGCAGTTAACAATTTCATTGGTGCCGGACCGGATAAGTCTAGGATTTACTATATTTTGACGCTTGTGAAACGAAACTTTTTCATTCCCTAATAGCCAAAAATATTGACTGTGCCTTTCATGCAAAAAATGCCATTATAATTAGTGACCTAGTACAAATGCAGGCGCTTATACAATTTTAATTAATACAAAACGATGCTGTAACCGTTACTGTCTATTAAAAGTTCAATGCTTTCATAATTGTAGCACCAATGGATCGGCTCAAACGGGGAAATACACGCTCTCACAGTATGCCAGCATGTAGAATAGCAACTCAATGCTGCCGTGTTTCGTATGCTGAATGTAAAGAACCATTCCATCGCGATATCTTAGGGTTTTTATCTATTTATTCAATAGAAGACTATAGTTTCATGTATTTTTAAGGAGCGCATTTTTATATTAATCTTGTTATGTCAGGTCTGAAAAACCTCCAAGCAATTTTTCTTACTAAGTGTTTCATTTATGTTTGGAATTTTGAAAAAAACCTATTTTTTTTGATATTGATCGGTAATATATTTCCTGACATGCTTAAATTCCTTAGCGTCCTGTAATTACTGTTCGCTTAAATATCATTACGTAAGGTCCAAGAGAATTAAGCTTCACACAACACACAAACCCTCACGTCTGTCACCCAGAGGGGTAGGCAGAGACTACGGACTTCAATTTGGCGCGATCCTGACACATCTCTCTCGCCTCCTTTACATCCATATACCTATGCATACACGCTCGTCGGTTAAGGGTACTCCTAATCTGGCCCATTTTCAATGTATTGCTGATTTGGTCGATAAACGTTCGTCTAGGGCGTCCCGTTCTTTCTCTGCCGTTCACTTCTGCAACATAAATTTGCTTTGTCACTCTTTCTTGACCAAACCGCCGAAGCATTCCTTTCTTAATCCTGGTCACAACGTCATCTTGTGAACCACACTTTGCTCTTATCACACTATTTCTCACCCTGTCATTCAGATTAAGCCCTAGCATACTCCTTAATGACCACATTTCTACAGCATTTGTTCTACTCTCATGCTTCTTCTGCCAGACCCAACTTTCACTACTTTCACTGGGCTTCCATTTGGCGTGATCCTGACACACCTCTCTCGCCTCCTTTACATCCATATATCTACGCATACATGCTCGTCGGTTAAGGGTATTCCTACTCTGGCCCATTTTCAATGTATCGCCGATTTGGTCAATAAAACTTCGTCTAGGGCGTCACTTCCCAAATCTGTCGTTCACTTCTGCAACATAAATTTGCTTTGTCACTCTTTCCTCGTTCATTCTTTCTACATGACCAAACAACCGAAGCATTCCTTTCTTAATCCTGGTCACAACGTCATCTTGCAAACCTCACTTTTCCTTTATGACACTATTTCTCATCCTGTCATTCAGATTCAGCCCTAGCATACTCCTTAATGACCACATTTCTACAGCCTTTATTCTACTCTCATGCTTCTTCTGCCACACCCAACTTTCACTACCATACGTTAAAGTAGGGACTAACACAGCATTATGAATTGCCATACGTGCCTTATTTGATACATTCTGACTCGTCATAATAGCTCCTAATAAAAGAGTACGCTTCAGAAAATAATATTAGACTTTTTTATTTACAGTATATGTGAGCTATTAACGTATACGTATATATTGTTTATAATACTATTTAGTATCTAGGCTAATACAAAGAAGTTTACTCGTTTGCATACTTCACTACGGTTAATTTAGTTTCACATATCCTCCACGAACATCGAAATCAATGATTCGTATAAGATCTGCTTAACGATTCTCACCAACATTTGAGACTCAACACCACATACTATAATGGATCCTAATCTACTTTGAAGTAGACGTAACAAGAGGATATTTACATCTAATACCAAGTAAATTGTTTAATGCCAGAAACCCTTTTTTTTTTCAAATAACGAACAAATTAAACTCCTTAAAACTGGGCAGGACACGCTATTTTCTTTTTTTACGCGGAATTAAGCAAATGAAGTTAAAACAACCCCAAATTAAACTCCGTTTCGTCACTGCCTCAAAGTCACTCTGTCAGTGTCAGGTCAGGATGTTTGTTTTTTAAAACGAGTTTTTTAAAAGTTTACTTTGATTACACATTTACTTGATCTTCTTTCCATAACTGAAGAGAGTTGGAAAGGTTGAAGATCACGCACAAATAAAGATATTGATTATTTATTCTTAGGGTTTCCTACGTGCTAGAGCCATGCTGCAGCTATATTAGTAGTATAGTTGTAGCACGAATGGGTCGGCTCGACTGGGGGAGTACCACGCTCTCACAGAATACCAGCGTAAAATGGCAGCTTAACACTGCTGTGATTCGCATGGTGAGTGTAGAAAACCGGAGACCTTTTTACTGGAAAAGAGGCATTCTATATTAGTCCTCACGAGTGACAACGTATCTGCATTTTGATTCTTTATTGAGGATAGATGTAGATTTCTATGAGTTACAGAAACCGCTTACCGTCAGTTGGACTGTGTGTTCGTTTGTCACCCCTTATAAAAAAAAAACCTCCATGCGGCAAAGCTACGTTTTGCAAGACGCCCAGAAAGAAGAACCTTCTTCGACTACACTCTTAATTTCATACTTTTTATAAGAAAAATGTAAATGCAGTTTTTAATGCACATTGTCATGTCAACTTGTATTGGTGACGTAAGAGAACTCACTAAATCATATACCCTAGCTGTCGTAAGAGGCGACAGAGGAAACGAAAACGATGAGATGAGATATTCGGCAGCATTTGCCAAACCATCTATATGCCAAGCGTAACAACTATGGCAAATATCACCCCTAGGGGCAATCTTTGGCCAATTGAACACACGACACTGTAGCGAATAAAGATAAAACACAGTAGAATTTCAATAGCTAAGACTCCATCATAACCCAAACTTCATGTGCATCCACGCGTCAGACATCCCCCCCCCCCCCCAAAAAAAAGGTGATATGGAATACCTGACTACTAAATATTTCCTTCTCAGTACGCTAATAAAATCTGCCCATTATTAGAGGATTAAATAATGTATACAAATGGTTACATATCTTCAGGTGGGTGTCGTAAAAAAGGATAGACGGAAACAAACCTGAAGATAGGATGTATCGTCTTCCTTATAATAACTAAAAAATTAAAACTGCGTTCACCAACCCGCCTGCCAACCATGGCAACTATGGCAAATATCACCCCTATTAGATAATCTATGCGGAGATCTATGTTCAGCAGTTGACGTTTGATAGGCTGTAATAAAATGGATACTTTAGCAAGAAGAATCGTGGTATCAGAAATTGGCTTAATACTTTTTTTATAGGATAGGGTGACAAACGAGCACACAGTCCACCTGATGGTTAGTGGTTGCTGTGGCCCATAGACATCTACATTTATCCTCGTTTGCAAATCAAAATGCAGATGCGTTGTCACCCGTGAGGACTAAGATGGAATGCCTCTTTTCCAGTAAAAAGGCTCTCCAGTTCTCTACACTCACCACACGAAACACGGCAGTGTTAAGCTGCTATTTTACGCTGGTATTCTGTGAGAGCGTGGTCCTTTCCCGGTCGAGCCGACCCATTCGTGCTACAACTATACTACTAATATAGCTGCAGCATGGCTCTACCACGTATATATACTTATTGCATATTTCTGCTATATCACAAACCCCACATATATATATATATATATTCTATATATTCTTCTGTTAGACAATATACAAATATATGGAATATATTGTACTAACGGAACGTCACGTCACGGAAATAGACCAGTCACTGTTGGTAAATATAGTGGATTCAGCTAACGATGCGCTATTGAGCCCGTGTGTAATGTGAACCGTGTCTCATTAACGCCAATGTTTGCATGACACTCGGCTATCAAGCGAGTGCTGGCAAACAGTAACTAGGCCACATTCAACTCTTTTTAAGCAAAAGTGCATATTATGTAACAACTCTACAAATGTTTCTACAGTAAAAAGTTCTAAAGTTAAAAATTAAGTAAAGTTCTAAAGTAATCTTTAAATGTATATAATATTCTATTACAGATTATTGTTTATTTCAGATAATTAAAAATCATAGAACAACACGGGCTGCCGGCGGACCGGAGGGGAGTAGCCATAGCGTTTTTCCAGATACAGATCTGTCTGTCATATTTTGCGGGGGAAATCTGCGCACCTAAAATCAATTAACTATCACTACGAAACTCATACATGACAATTAAAATAATAAACTAACAATTTAACACAGACATAGATATATATTATAACAGTAACACCCGATGACAGCGATGACTCGGATACAGACTCGGATCGAAGTCTCTCGACCTATCGCATATTTTATAAGGGCGAGCGGCCTGTGTTGGTAAACAGATCCGAAACAACAGAAGGTTATTATTGTAATGTTTATGTTTAAAAAGAAGTAAATAGTAATAATTTGATTAAACATTAATTCTAATCTAAAAGATAAATCTTTTTGTCATTTTTTCAATTTGACATTGGGAGGTTGATTCAGCTGCGCAGCAAGATTTAGTCTAGTGAGCAGTGCGGCTGCAATTAGTTGTTATCTATAGGATCGCGTGGACTTATATTGATAGAGAGGATTACCTGCGTTTGGCGGCTACTCCCCTCCGGCCCGCTGGAGGCCCGTGTTGAACTTTGTCAAAAATGAAACATGAATTATATTCGAAATATTACATTTATTTGTCTGAAATGAAATATGTTTATTTTATAATATTTTACCAGTATATTGAGTTACACTTATAGTAAAAAATATTTTAATATTAATCCTATAATATTAGTTTAAGTAATAAATTTTGCAAACAGTCATTAAACAAATTAGAACGTATTTCTCCTTTCATTAGACTCGTAAGACGACGTTGCATTACTTTATAACTTTTTTAAACCTCAGTAAATCTACTTAAACGTAATTACTTTAAGGTCAAATTGAAAGCACATTTTTAAAATTAGTTATATTTTAATCATAAAAAATATAACATAACAGACATATATTAATAATAATAATAGATGGCGTATGGAAGTGACGACCCCATCGCCCGCTGACGTAACAGTTAAGTGACAAAACTGCTACGTCGGCGCAGTCAGTCAGCACCTTGCCAAGCGGTGTTAGCGCCGTGCCTCGGCAAAATTGAGGGTGTAAAGGCCCATTTGTGCATATGGCTCCATCATAAAACGGCACCGGGTCTGGGCGTCTCCCGTTAACTGACGCCCATTAAATGGATGATGGCACAAAAAGGAACGCACATAGGGCCGCTGCCTGGCGGTCGCCGGGGCGCGTCTGGAGCTGACGCTGGACGCGACAGCATGCTGGCCGCCAGCTTAGCGCGAGGTGCCTAGCAGCCCCTCGAATCCCTCATCCCCACCAGATGGCTTGGTGTCGGCAGGGTCCTCTCAGACCCGGCAAGCGGCACCCGTCGCTGGTGGAGAACGCCGCATGGGTTGGAATAAAACGATGAACACAAACGCATTGCAGGCGTACTATAGGGCAAAAGAGGAAGAAACTGGCGGGATAGCGTATCGGGTTCGGATGAGGTTTTTGCTGAGCTGGAGCCGTCTGTTCCCGTCACAGAGCAAAACCTGGCAGACCGAGTTCGGTAAATCATGCGCTCGAAATTATTTGATGATGCCGAACTCGAACGATTACGACGTGAGGCTATTCCCTCGTCGAATGAACCGGCTATAGCTGGGGATGCGCCTCCTCAGGCCACAGACCAGAAGTCACATATAGAGGACGCCATGGATCTTTCCGCTCTGGTTGATGCAGGCGATGATGGAATGATCACCCAAGAACTAGAGCAGATGAGGAGTAAATTGGAGGAGGTGATTGTGGAAACGCGCAGTACGCCTCTTAAAAATCGACCGCGACTCCCGCGCATACCCCTAAGCAAGTGGAATCGGTCTGTCGTGAGGGCTCTTAACCCAAGCTGGTGACCTTTTTGGAAGCCAGCCGGGACCTTTGCGAGATGGTCTCAATTCCTATTGGCGCCGCACTGGCAGTTTGCCGTATTATTGGCGCTAAGCTTCCCTTCTACGGCTGGACGCGCTACTAGACAAAGTAGCATCATCCCAGCCTGGAGAAGAAGGATTGAAGATATAATGCAAAAACTGACGGAGCACATAGACGACCTGAAGCAGAAAATCGCTGCTTGGGGGAAGCGGATTCGGCGATATACCGAGAGGTCGACACGGTTCAATCAGATTCGTCTCTTCCATAGTGATCAGAAGAGGCTCTATAAATCATTGGAATGGCCAATGGTACATAGAATGCGCCCAGCTCCGAGTCACATTCTGGCGTGGCCTGTTGTCAGACCCCGTAAATCACAACGAGGGCCCTTGGACGTAAGTTTTGGCGAGTCAGCGTGCGAGTGATACGACTATGGATACTGTCATAATAACGCCAGATGACGTCGCTGAGACGGTCCGAAGGGCCCCGAACTGGAAAAATCCGGGGCTCAATGGCCTGCATCACTACTGGCTGAAGGGGTTCGTGTCACGCTGTGCTCGCCCGACAGTTTCAAGTAGCTCTTCACCAGAATTCGCTCCCGAGCCTCTTCACTACTGGGATCATTCATTTGGTTCCTAAAGACCAAGATATAACAGATGATCTCGCGCGCTCAAAATGAATGTTGGGGCAGTGGTCGTGGAACCAAGGAAATACACCTCATTGACGTGGTCATTGGAAAGGTGGTTAAACGCAATCTTCGGAACCTCTGCGCCGCCTGGGCAGAATACAAAAACGCATTAGATTCGGTGCCTCATACATTACTGAAGAGGGTCCTAAGGAGGTAATAAGGTTGACTGTATAGTTAGAGACTTCCTCGGGCAGTGTATAGAGCACTAGAGTACGATTGTCATCTAGGTGAACGAATGACGGCTGCGGATAACCACATAAGGATAAGAAGGAGTATCTTCCAGGGCGATTGTTTGAGTCCAATCTGGTTCTGCTTGTCTGATCCCTCTCATTACCTCACTGGAAGGTTACAGGAGGGGATTTCAGTTTCGGAAAGGAAGTTCAAAAATGACCCACATTTTCAATATAAATGATCTCAAGTTGTTCGCCTACAGTCGCTGCGATCTTATGGAATTACTAAACATCACTTGTGATTTTAGTAATTCTATTATAATACAGCTGGGGACGGATAAGTGTGTCATCCTCCATGTCGAAAGGGGTAGGGTTGCTAATTCTGAGGGCATAGACTGATCTATGCCTATCAACATAAGGACCGTATCCGAGGATGAAACACACCGATACCTGGTTATGTCACAAAACATAGGTATCAATGTTTGGTCTCCCCTGCCGAGGGCTTCCATCTGGTTGAGTTTTTATTTATTTATGTACTTTCATGTATTTATTTTATTTCATTGATATATATTTATATTTGTCATTTTCATTTACATTTACATATTTATACAGCCTAACCAAACATAAATAGTTTTCTCTAAATGAGAAAACTATGTAGGTAGCCCATAATAATAATAGAATTTAGGGTGCAAAGGTCCGTCTGTGATTATGGCCGCACCATGAATCGGTGCCGGGCCTGGATGTCTCCCGTTAATTGATGCCCATTCGCCCAGACGTCACCAGGACAGGTTTAGAGCTGGTGCTGGATGCGGAAGCATGTGGGTCACCAGCCAAGAGCGACGGACTGCAAGACCACCTAGTAGCCGCCACATCCATTACCCTATCAGTGGGCTTGGTGTCGTCTGGGTCTTCTCGGACTCAACAAGCGGCACCCACCGCTTGTGGAATACGTCGCATGCATTGAATGAAAATGCTTAACGTAAATGCATTACGAGCGTATTTTAGGGCAAAAGCGAAAGAAACTGGAATGTTAGCGTATCTGGCTCGGATGCATCGCTTTTTCGCAGAGCTGGAGCCAGCTGTTCATGTAACTGAGCAAAAACTGACAAAACGAATTCGGTATATCCTGCGCTCCAACATATTTGCTGACGCCGAACTCGAACGAGTACTACGTAAGGCTGTTCCCTCATCGGCTAAAAATGCTACAGCTGGTAATGTGGCGCCACTAATTGCAGAGCAACCTGCATACTTGGTTGCCGCTGTCGATATTCCAGTTGTGATTGATTCAAACGATGATGAAATAGTCTCCCACAAACTAGAACAACTGAGGAGCATATTGGTAGAGGCTATTTTGGAAACGCGCAGTACGCTTCTCAAAATTGACCGCGACTTCCCCGCATTCCCTTAAGCATGCGAAATTGGGTTGTGGTGAGGCCTTTCAACCCAATGCTGATGACCTATCTTGAAGCCAGCCGGGACCTTTGCGAGACGAACTCAACTCACGGATGATCTCAAGGTATTCACCCCCAGTCGCTTACATTTTGTGGAATTGCTAAACATCACTTGTGATTTTTACTTGTAACGTCTGCATCATATTTTCATACACAATGAAGTTGTTTGTGACTGAATTTAAGATCGCTTTGTACTTAGATTCAATTTCAAATTGTGTATCCTGGAAAGTTTTAAAATTTTCTTTATTTACATTGATATACTCGTATCAATGTAATGAAAGCCCAGAACGTACTATTTGTACTTCGTCCAGGCAAATCTTCAGTATCTCTGAACTGATTGTAATGACTGTATCTTCCGAACATATAGAGAGCAATGTCGGGAAGGATTCAAATTATATTTGATCCGAAAGACATGAAGATTTTTTTTTTATAAAAAAAAACAAATATTTATTTTATCATCTAATTTGATTAGCTTAAATCTAAATAACGCGACATTAACAGATCCTAACCCAGCGAAGCCGGGGCGGGTTGCATGTTCGACAAAAGAAAATACGATCTATGTACAAATTACGTTTAAGTTTGAAATAAAAAAAAACAATGTAAAATACTTATGCGAAAATTTTTTTTATTAATCACATTCATGTCATTTTATGGCCATTGTCTTGCTATGGAAGACTGCTGCACTAGAATTGATGAACTCATAAAAAACTTTTTACGACTTTAATTTTAGTTCAATTTTATTTTCTGCTTCTTTGGAATATTAAAGAATTCTTGGTTTTAGCAGCTATATTCTCAGCTATATTATAGTTGTAGAACAAATAGGTCGGCTAGACTTGGGTAGGACCATGCTCTCACAGAATACCAGCGTAAAATAGTAGCTTAATGCTCCTGTGTTTCGTGTGGTGAGTGTAGAGAACCGGAGACCCTTTTACCTGGAAACACTTTTACCTGTGACAGTTCATCTGCATTTTGATTCTTAATCGAGGATAAATAAAGATGTCTATGGGCCAAAGAATCCACTTACAATCAGGTGGACTGTATGTTTGTTTGTCATCTTTGTTCTATCCTGACCTATCGACCAATCGGCTTCTTTGGTGGCTTTCCTACGCAATCTTCGTTTGATGACTATAGACTCCATATTACACGATGAATCTGTAGCTTAGACGTGTCTTGATAGCTTAGATATGTGGGTGAAAAAAGTACACAATATTAAGGACTTAAGTTTATTACATGTAAAATATTCGATCCTTAAAAAAACATTTCAATGAATTTCTAGTTACTCTCGGTAATGATTTAAGCTAATTAGATGTCATAGTAATAACTGAACCAATCATAAATTATTCTGTATTATCTTTTTACAAAATTACTGGACTCAAAGTTAATATTTATACTCGATAAGGAGGTGTACTTGTGTATTCGCGGGTTGAGCTCACTGCGCGTGTAAGAAAAACGGCTGAGCTCGCGAGTAGTACCAGTATTATGCGCTCGACGTAGTGCGTTTTCATTACACTCAACGTTAATGGGCCGCATATTTATTTAATTTGTATGTATAGGCCTACTCGATTCCGCAAACAAGACAGAATTCGAGATTTTTTATTTTTGAATTAAGAAATTTATTGGGCAAATTACCTAAGCACAAAATATCGACCTTTTAAAATACCTAGATAACATTGTTGAATTATATGAAAATATAATGGCGGAATATGGTTTTGCAAGGTGCATGTGACGTAACACGAAGGGAAATAGTAATGGGTAACAATGTAGAATCGTGTTTGGACCATATTTATATAAGGGCACCCTTATCATTAATTGAATCAGCTGTAATAAAACATAAGGTAACTAAACACTATTATATCACGGCAGCGATACAAAGGAAACGCACTCATGTCACCCACTCTGATAGTCGTATGCCAATGCGCTCTGTCAATAGGTGCGTTCTGAATAATCGTTTAGTTAGAGAAAAATTACTATTAACAAATTTTGATGATTTATTAAACATTAAGTCTCCAGTCGAGTTGTACGAAGCTTTTAATAGTATTTTTACTAATATATATAATGAATGTTACAAATCGCAAACAGTTGGGGTAAATAAAAGTGTTAGAAATAAAGGATGGATAAGTGAAAACTTAAAACGAATGATTTTAAAGAGAGATAGGTTAT